>CM057342.1:427474470-427863908 GCA_030015575.1 Agapanthus africanus | reverse complement strand
CAGCACATTACAGATCATGTATAACCCCGACCAATCGGCTTATAGCGATTAGCCGACGTTCAATACATGCAAACATCACAGATATAACCATCAAAGTCAAAGTGCAGTGAAGTTCGGAAAAAAAAAAAAGGAATTATAGGACCCCAAAAGGAAATTTCTTTTCTGGAAAATCTGGGCACATATAATATATTCCAAAAATCCCAAAACCAACACAGACACACACTGCACGAAAAACGATGCAGAGAAGACGACAAACCGCGGAGCTTCCGCGGCACATGCCTACCTCGTGCGGCGGAAGCGCGGCGGTTTGAACGAATTAGGGCAACGTTTTTCTTGGGTGTTCACACAAAACCCTGAGCCGAATTTACAAGTGTAACGTTTTGCATTTTGAGCCAAAAAAAAATTCAACAGAAACTCAGTTTTTGTAAAAGTTTGTTTTTGGATTTTTCCGGTTCCGAACTTCGTTACACTTCACTACCAAGCTAGTTTAAGTTTAGTTAGGCTCTGATACCACTGTAAGTCCACGTTGCGACCCCCGGTTCTTACGGGGAGGCGGAAACGGTATAAAATCAAAATTTTAACGCAAGAGGCAACATGGACTAAGCTAGGTCGGGATCTTTACCTAAACTAAAACTAGCATACTAAGCTAAAGATATTTAGCTACTCGGATGAAGATGGTTATACCTAAACTTGAACTCCTTCTCTTCAAGCTCCGATGGTGGTTCGATGGCTCCTTCTCGTTGTCTCCGTACGCCGAAGATAGATCCACTTGAAAGCTCCAACCTTTAGCTCCTTCTTCGTTCTTTGAAGAAACTAGTTCACTTGGTTTGCCAAACCTAGTGAACTAGAATGAGTAGAGATGATTTAGAATGGGATTTTATCTATGGTTCTTGATTCTCAACTCATGAGACAAGAGAACCATAGATCAAGAGAGGGAGCAAGAGGTTGAGGGTGAGAGCAAGAGGAGAGCTCAAGAACAAGAGAGAGAATGAGCAAGAAAGAATGAGCAACTCTTTTGTCTTTCACCCTCTCATAATCCAAAGTGATCATAACTCATCATATCAAAAAGTCTTATGTGATGGTTTGAAGCAACCATAAGCTTATCATGTCATGCACTCATTTTACTCAAATGAGCAAGCAAGAAAAAGTCTTTGGCATGAAATGATAACCATGGTTATCATGATGGTCAACTAGTCAAGCCTAGTCAACCGGTCAACAAGTCAACAAAGTCAACAAGTCACCAAAGTCAACAAGTCAACAAAAGTCAACAAGTCAACAACCATATCACCATAATACTTAATTAATATAATAGTTAATCACATATCATATTCTCATTAGGGTTGAGCATAAAGTCAAAAAGTCAACGGTCAACTGTCAACAACCCTAATGAGAATCCGCTGCCTCTGCCTCCCTGTCAACTGTGCATACACACCCGCATCCGCGTTCCGAGGAACACGAATGCAAACTGGATAAATCCAATCCCATAAGGTACACTAGGATCTGGCTTAAACCAAAGCCCGCTAGTGTAAACTGTCCGGACACTGTACGTGCACAAGTGCACGGATGTGACCGAACCCTGTCGCAAAACCATGCGACCTGTCGCAATACCATGCGACCTCTACTCTTTTGCCTAAAGGCGAAAAGCTTTCTGTGTGGGACTCTAAAGACTCGACACTACGCTGGCAGTGGGTTTAACCACAGACCGCAAGCGGCACTAGCTGTGCGTAACGGTCCCCAGGTAATGCCGACAAGAAGACCGACGAGGCGAAACCCATCTGAACTCCTACTGAGCCTGAGCGTGACATTCTCCGTACAGTCCGGTCTGTTCGTCTGATACATCGCATGGCGGGCCTAGGGGGCGGTAAACGTCAGTCCCCCAATAGCGGTACAAGTCGTGCCGGAGTGAAGCCCAATACACCCTGAGATAACACTGGAAACCTACCAGTATATCTCGTTTGCCCTGGCCAGGGACTACTCGTGTAATGGCTCTCCTAGACACAGCGCGATGTCAACCCCCAATACCGGGAGAGACGAATCCTGTCTAACCGTCACTGCCTCCAAGTGCTTCGGGACTGCACCCAACCACCACCTGTTTGCACGACTCCTTTGAGCCGTGGTAGGGTAGTGATCAATGTACAGTGGGAACACACTCGAGGCGGAGTGACAGTGTCAAGTCAGCGGACTAAGCTGTACTCATGTCACCTGGGAACTGATAACTGACGATAGGTATAATACCAACTAGTCAGTTCCCGACGAGTCCTGTCCAGTGTACCCGTAACCTAACGAGCACCCGCATACTATCTCAAGTATGACGTACTGACGGCTGTGGGACAGACCGTCTCCCACACTGGGATGAGAAGCGCATGCGCTGGTCTACTCCGGAGTATCGATGCCCTGTCTCGATAGTCCTGCGACCAGGGACCTGAATAAGGATGTGCTTATAGATTACCCAGCCCCCACTAGTGTGACTGCCATCACAACGCTGGTAATCAAGCAAAGATCCTAAGGGCTCCACTAATGCGTATAAGTGATATACTGAAATAAACACAAGTACACATTGAAGTAGAAACAAACCAAGTAGCATACTATTATTTTGAGCAAGATTGTATATACAAGGTGAATATCCCAAGCATCCATTAAGTAATATACAAACTAGTATGATACAGTAATGGCCTCTAGGGCATATACACTAACAAATATCACCTTGCATTACCAAATGGTAATACATTGGTTCTGAACGAATGCTATTACATGCCGAACCTGATATGCAACATTATATCCGTTTCTTTATTGAGTAAAGAGGGATATAATTTTGTATTACAGGATAATGTTATGAACATTTTCCGTAACCAAAAGTTGGTTGGATCAGGCACGTTGTGCAATGGCATTTATGTTCTAAATCAATCAACAGTTCTGAGCATAACAAACGCACACAAGAGGAAGAGTTCAGAACTGAACGAATCCTTCTTATGGCATTGTAGACTGGGTCACATCAATGCGACACGACTGGCTAAGTTGCATAAGGATGGATATTTGAAACCATTCGAATTTTCATCTTATGACACTTGCCAGTCATGTCTCAAAGGTAAGATGACCAAAACTCCGTTTACGGGACACGGAGAAAGAGTTACCGAACTCTTAGGACTGATACATAGTGATGTATGCGGTCCTATGTCTACACATGCCAGGGATGGTTCTTCATACTTCATTACATTCACTGACGATCTCTCTAGGTTCGGGTATGTGTTCCTGATAAAACACAAATCAGAAGCTTTTGAGAAATTTAGAGAATATAAACAAGAAGTTGAGAACCAAACCGGAAAAAGTATTAAAATCCTACGATCTGATCGAGGAGGTGAATACTTGAGCATTGAATTCCTGGACTTCCTAAAAGAGAATGGGATTCTCTCTCAGCTAACTCCTCCATATACACCACAGCACAACGGTGTATCAGAACGGAGGAACCGCACCCTATTAGATATGGTGCGCTCTATGATGAGTGTAGCTGAGTTACCTATTTCCTTCTGGGGATATGCACTGGAAACAGCAGCATACCTACTGAATAGGGTTCCCACCAAATCTGTGCCTACCACACCATATGAGATATGGGAGGGGAAGAGACCATATCTTAATTTTATAAAGATATGGGGTTGCCCGGCCTATGTCAAAAGACAAAATCCGGACAAACTCGAGGCAAGGTCTGTTTTGTGTAAATTTGTTGGATATCCCAAACATTCGCGAGGGTATATCTTCTGCCACAGTGAGGAACAAAGAGTATTTGTTGCTCAACATGCCACCTTTTTAGAAAAGGAATTTCTTGCAAAAGAGATTAGTGGCTCTGAGGTAGAACTGGAAGAGGTTCCAGCTGAACAAAACACAACAGAAGATTTAGTGGAACCAGAGGATTCAATAGCTCCCAATGAACCTCAGCCTCACCGCCGATCTAGTAGAGTTCCTCGCCAACCTGAAAGATACTACGGTTTTCTCATGGATGGTGGGAGCGAGGATTGCATCATGGAGGATGATGACCCAACTAGCTTCGAGCAGGCCATCACGAGTAGGGACTCAGTGAAATGGCTGGATGCTATGCGATCCGAGATGGAATCCATATACAGCAACAAAGTATGGACTTTGGATGTTGCTCCTGAAGGGGTAAAACCCATTGGGAGCAAGTGGATCTTCAAGAAAAAACTTGGTGTAGATGGGAAAGTGGAGACTTTCAAAGCTAGACTTGTTGCAAAGGGTTTTCGTCAAAGACCAGGTGTGGATTATAACGAAACCTTTTCTCCAGTGGCTATGCTTAAATCCATCCGGATCATGCTTGTCATCGCTGCATATCATGATTACGAAATCTGGCAAATGGATGTTAAGACCGCCTTTCTAAACGGTGATTTAGAAGAGTGCGTGTACATGACTCAGCCAAAGGGCTTCGTAGACAGTGGGAGCAGCGGGAAGGTGTGCAAGCTGCTTAAATCCATTTATGGATTAAAGCAAGCATCGCGGAGTTGGAACATCTGCTTTGACGTCGTTATCAAAGAGTTTGATTTCGTCAAAAATGTAGATGAACCTTGTATCTACAAGAAGGTGGCAGAGAGTAAGGTTGTATTTCTCGTATTGTACGTGGACGACATACTCTTGATAGGAAATGATATTCCTATGCTGCAATCAGTCAAGCTCTTCTTATCACAAAGATTCTCAATGAAAGATCTTGGTGATGCCTCCTGCATATTGGGAATCAGGATCTATAGAGATAGATCCAAACGGATATTGGGATTGTCCCAATCCAGGTACATTGACACCATACTAAAGAGGTTTAGTATGGAAGAATCCAAGCATGGGAACTTACCCACGATCTCTGGAGTCACTCTGTCCAAAGAGATGTCTCCCAAGACTGATTTGGAGAGAGCTCGCATGCAAGGGATACCCTATGCTTCGGCTGTAGGTTCTATCATGTACGCGATGCTATGTACCAGACCCGATGTTGCATATTCACTAAGTGTAGTGAGCGGGTATCAAGCTGATCCTGGAGAGAGTCACTGGACAGCTGTGAAGAGCATTCTCAAGTACTTGCGAAGGACTAAAGAGATGCTCTTCGTATATGGTAACGGAGAACTCCAAGTGGAGTCCTTTACCGATTCGAGCTTCCAAAGTGATAAGGACGACTCTAAGTCGCAGTCGGGATTTGTCTTTACCCTTTACGGAGGGGCGGTTAGCTGGAAGAGTTCCAAGCAGGAAACCGTGGCAGATTCAACGATGGAGGCTGAATACATCGCTGCCAACGATGCTGCTAAAGAGGCTGTCTGGATCAAGAAGTTCATTACTGAACTTGGTGTGGTTCCATCCATTGAGCATCCAATACCTTTGTATTGCGATAACAATGGAGCGGTGGCTTTGGCCAAGGAACCCAGGTCCCATCAGCGATCCAGGCATATTCTGAGGCGGTATCACCTGATCCGGGAGATAGTTGATCGCCGGGAGATCGAGGTCAGGAGGGTTGACACGAAGAACAACACGGCGGATCCACTCACGAAGGCCATTCCCCAGATACAGTTTGAGAGACTCTTCGGGATGCTCGGTATGCGATACTACAGCAGCTGGCCCTAGTGCAAATGGGAGATTGTTAGTTGTATGTATGCCCTAGAGGCCAGTATTGTACAGATGATGTATATTATATTGGATGCTTGGACATATATAGAGATGACTTTCTTGCTCGATATGATAGTATGCTATCTGGTTGCTCTTTATCTTAACATATATACTAGTCTCTTTAAACTGTCTTATAGTTACATGTTGGTAAAGCCCTTAGGATGTGTACTTGACTACCTGGACTATGATGCAGATCATACTAGTGGGGACATGGTAGTCTATAGGTACATCCTTCAAGGTCCCTAGTCGTAGGTGTATCGAGATGGGGCATCGATATACCAGTGTAGACTAGCGTATACGCTTCTCGACCCATGAGATGGGCGATGGATGATCCCATATCCATTGGTGTTTGACATCAGAGATGGTATACGGGTGCTCAGTGGAGACTGCGTACACTGGACGGACTCGCCGAGAACTCCCAGATGGTATTATACCTCACGTCAGATGGCAGTTCTCAGGTGACACTTGTGCAGGTTAGTCTGTAGACCCGAGATTGTCATAGAGTCTTGTGTGATTCCCACTGTGCTTTGATCTCCACCTTACCACGTCCATGAGGGCGTGCAAAACGGTGGTTTTTGGATACAGTCCCGAGTCACATGGAGGCAATGAGCGATAGGAGGGGTTTCGTCTCTCCCGGTATTGGGGGTTGATATTGCGCTGTGCTCGATTGGTCGTAACAGGGAAGTCCCTGGCCATGGCTGATCAGAGTTTTGTTGGTAAGTGTTACCAGTAGTTTCTCGACCCGTTATGAGCCTCACATCGGCACGACTTATCGGTTATTGGGGTCTGACGTTTACCACCCCTAGACTTGATATGCGACATATCAGACGAACAGACCGGACTGTACGGTAAGTGTTACTGGTTGGATTCACAGGAGTGTGAGCGGGCTTGCTCGTCGATCTTCTGATCGCTCAATACCCGGGTGGCCGTTACGTTTAGCAGACCGCTTGCGGCTTGTGGGTGCTTGATATGATCATCATCTGCTGCCGGCGTATTGACGAGTCTTTAGAGTCCTACACAGAGGTTTCCTGGCTCAAGCGAAACGAAATAGGAGCGCATATGAGATATGTGCGGGACCGAGAATAATGCGTGTATGTGATACCGTATTTCATTCTCGCGATGAATGTTTCGATTGGTTGTATGCGATATAACCTAGTTATCGAATCGAAGATTGATTCGATAAGTCGATACATTGGATACTAGTCGGTTATGTGCGACATGACCGGATCATTGAATCAAGTGTTGATTTAATGACTTAATGTATAATTATATATTTGATATATTACTTTGCATTAACTAGTATTGGTTCATTTTAAAAGGATTTTCTCACTTGATGTGCACATTGTATATGTGATATATTTTTTGTGTGCACTTGATTGTATCATGTTTGATGATACATGTTAACTTGAGTTTGTGTAAAGATTAAACCATGGTTATATGAATGGTTGGGGTTTTTATTACTTATTCATTTATTTATTTTGATTATTGATTTTGGAAAAGAAAATGGAATTGGTGGCTTTTCTTGTTTCTTTCATGAAGCTTCATGAAGGGTTGAAACCTTGACCATTTTTGTTTTCTTTTCTTAACCTAACCATTCACCTAACCCTAGTTTACTCTCTACACTTGACCATGGTTAGTATATGATAAGTATTCATATTATTTTCATTTTTAATCTAACACTTATCATATTCTATCTTCATCTTCTTCATCTTTGACAAGAAGAAAAGCTTACTAGCTTTAATGGCATCTTGAGAAAAAGAGTGAGAAATCCAATTCTAAAGTGAACCCACCTCCTATTTCTTCATCCTCTACCTCTTGCCAAGTAGTATAGGGTGTTTTCTTCACAAGTCTCATGACTTGGTGAAGTTAGAGCTTGATCTTGTGTTGCCTCGACGTAGATCTTCTTCGGCATCGAAGCCGACGACCTAGCCCGCCCATTTCTCCGATGAAGCCGATGCAAGAGTCCGGGATTCGAGATGGACAGCGAGAGGACGTCTACGTGGAGCTAAGAAAGTGGAGAACCGGATCTACAAAGGTTGTAGCCTCTTTCCTTTAGTTAAAATGTTACCTAGTTTCACTTTTCGCCTAAACTCTAGTCAACGAATCCGTATTAGGGTTTCTCGGCACTTGTAAAATTTGAAATTGGCATGGTTGATGCCTTGTGAGACCTCATTAGAGTGCCTAGGAACCCTACAGAAAGCAAGGAAAGAACTGGTGCAGTTATCAACCGAATCTCCAACTGCCGAAAACTCCGCACACATGCCTCAGTCCAAGAAAAAAGAACCTCCTTTCCGGTCAGTCCAGTCAACGGTGCAGCGATACACAGGCAATCCTGCACGAAACGGCGGTAAAATCCGGCTAAGCCCAAAAATCTGCGGACCTCCGTCCGTACACAAGCCTGGGCCAAAGCTGTATGGCCTCGATCTTCCTCGGGACCATATGAAAACCATCTCCCGTAACAACAAGATCTAGGAGTCAACACAAACAAGCCTGAAGGAACACTCCGAGAATCTAGCAACAGCTGGGGCTCTCCCATTGTCTGCAAAACAAATCCTCAAGTGCTACTCCTGTCCCTCACGACACGTTGAATAGACCAGAATATAGTCAATAACACAACGATAACTGGTCGAGGAACGTCCTGAAGAAATCTGGTTCATCACCTCTACGAATGCTGCTAGGGTATTGGTGAGTCCAATGACATCACCAAAACACACAAAGCCTGTAGCACGCACAAGGCAGTCTTCGGAATGTCATCACTCCGAACACGCAACAATGATGACCTGATCCCAAACAAAGTTAGAAAATGTCTCGCACTCGGAAGCTAATCGAAGAAATCATCAATGTGAGGTAAAGGATACCTATCCGCACCGTAAGCCGGTTCAATTGACAATCAATCAATGCACAACCTCAACTGTCGTCCTTCACCTGACGAGAAGAATAGGAGCTCGCTAATGCGAAACACTCAGACGCACCGGCCCCCCAACAAACAACTCTGCAGCTGATCCTTAAGCTCCCTAAGCTTCGCCGGCTCATCTGGAATAACGTCGGAAAACTCTAGTACGAAAGAAACCCGGTCCAACAAACCCACTGTGGCTCCGTTATCTCGAATGAACGCCAAGAATCCACGACATCCTCTCCTCAAAAGACGACTAGCAAAAAGGCTGAATTCAAGCTGTGAGAGGCGGCACAACTATCCACCTGCATAACAAGAACTGACTCGCAGGGGAAAACAAAATCTGACTGTTTCCTCACGGTAGTCCATAGACGCCTAGCACGTAGCTAACCAGTTCGTGCCTAGGAGAACGCCAAATCCAACATCTCTAGAAGGATCAAGTGACGGATGAATCTCCTAACCGATTGGCACACGACTGAAATACGTGTTGCGCAACAAAAGAATCGCTGACAGAAGTTAACACAACAAGCGGATGATCTAGCTAAGACGACTCTCATCTTAAACCTCTGCAACTCCCGCGACGGTCACGAAATCTGTCTCGACGACTAGTCCTCTGTCTCTGGGTTGGTACACCGGTACGAGTCTTCCACTGTTCCGGAACTCTCAGAGTCTCTGGAATACATGTCTCGTAAACTGGGGCTGCATCCACTGGTGCTATGTAGGTGACGGAATACTGTGTGCTGATCGCAAGGAACAACTGGTAGCAGGGTTGAAAACCTCATGTCGCTGCGCTCGAATGGCTTCAACCAATGAACTTATCGTCTTGCGCATGTCCTGCATCTCAGCCACAAGCCTAGCGATACTATCTGTCGAATGCGGATCCGTCTACTCCTGTGCAACGAGAGTGCCATCCTGGTCAGTCCTTGACCCACCCGAGTCAACTCTGACCTCGGCCTTCGCTGCACCTCTCTGAGTCCCCATAGTCGTCGGTGGCAAAGGCTATAAATAGTGATAGGATTCGATATGAACACGGAAATCGAATCCTAAGGATATGAATCATCATGGAAGGAATTTTAAACAATTTGTACTTAGGTCACTTTAGGCAGAGTACTGCATCGTGAGTATGCTGCAGACATACACACACTACGTTACTCTGCTTAAGCTACCTACCCCATCATACCAAGGTCATCCTACACTCCGAAAGGTAAAACCAAGCACTCTGATACCAACTTTGTCACGACCAGAAATTGGCACGTGACAGCCCTAATACTACGCAACGCATACAGACGTAACGCAGTAAAAGAAAGCCAAAACCCAGAAATCTAAACCATTAAAAGACAAGAAAAGATAATAAGAGTTTTGAAATATTTGAAATCACAACCCAAATTCTTTAAAAGCCCAATTTATTTCCTTTAAAATTTTGGCAGCACCTCCTTTGTAAAAACTAGCCCCAAAAATGGGTACAAAATAAATAAAATAAAGCATCCTCAAAAGGGAGCAAATACACGCCCAAAGGCGGAAAACAACCACCACAACAAATATACGACGCCGTAGCGAAGAAATAAAAGTCGATAGAAAGGAAACTATATAAAAGACAACAAGTCACAAAAATATACAACATCGTCCTCACACAAGTCTCTAAGTCAAACATGAAAATATAGTAGATGGAGAGTACGAGGATACAACGAATATACAATACAACACGAATAACCACAAAACCCACCTAAGCAAAATAGTATTCTGTGAGCCGATGCGGTATCCAAAGCAAAAGATGATCAGATAGATGAATAGACTGCCTCGACTACTCTTGGGAGCACCCTGCAAAACAACTGTGGCACAATGGGGGTGAGTTGCCAACTCGTGAATGGTAAATAACATATGCAGGTAATCGCAAGTATGCACGTACAGCGTGAATCTAACACGTGCAATTAATAGCAATAAAAGGTCATATGAATGCGATAATCATGAAAGGTACACTAGCAGATACAACTAATACATGAAGCAATAATATGACAATCTGTATGGAATAATGATATGAAATGTATATATGCAACAATCATGAAAGGTACACTACGGGTACAACTATTACATGAAGCAATGCATATAAACAAAGATATGTAAATGCAAAAGTCATGAAAGGTACACTAACAGGTACTACTAATACATGAAGCAGTGCATAAACAATAACCGTGGAGTATGGAAAGAAATATGTCATTTCCACGGAATCCTGACATCGTGGTAGGATCACAATCCATCAAGACAAATCAAATCCCAATTTCCTCAAATCAGCCCCCAACTTGGCTCTCATATCATATAAGTCTCATAAATCCTGAATGTACAATATCGAATAAATCCCATATATCCTGAATGTACAAATCAGCGATCTCATAAATATCCTGTATCCAATATCAAATGAATCACCTATATCCCAAATCCAATATCAAGTACAATTCTAACACCCTAAATATTGTTGCATGAATAAATATGATGATGTATGTAAATTAAAGTCAATATACATATATTAGCGTCCCATTCCACTAATATTGGTGTAAGGGCATATATAACAGCGTCCTAACCCACAGTTATATAAACAAAGAAGTAAAAATGTCAATACACATATATTAGCGTCCCATTCCACTAATATTGGTGTAAGCGCATATATAACAGCGGCCTAATCCCCTATTATATACACAAAGGAGTAAAAGAAATATCATGAAACCAATGTGTCAAACATCGACACAGAAATGCTGGTCTATCAGGTGCTGTCACCAAGACTGGCACCTTGATAGGTACGTATCATACGCTATCCCGAAAGCTCGAGTGCCTAGCTCTGACCCTCGCCTCTCGACGTATCTATACATATATGACTCCCGTCGGCATCCACATGATAACCGCTGAGTCATTGGTAATGTCACCGGTAGGTACTTGCCCACCTTCCAGGCTCAATCGGCATGGACCATCGATCATCTTGTCGAGGGGAACCGTACCGGGCCCCACCATGTACCCTCATACGGTACCCACTCCTCCTATAGAGTATATAATCAGAACCGATAAATCTCATGGTGCCTGCAGAAATATCATATCAAGGGAAACCGGGTTTTTCAAATGATGCATAATTTCATGAACTCCCACGGTCCCCAAATCCAGAAAACATCATGAAAAATCCATATAACAATGCGAAAATCCATGAATATATTATATGCAATATAAAACTGTAATGAAAGCATATAAAGGAAAATCCGCTAATTAACTGCAACAAGTTAATATAAATATCATGCGGTTACTAATTTCTCCAATTCTAAATAACATCAAGTAAAGGTAAACATGTACCTATAACTAGATATATGTGTAAACATAAAGGTATAGCAAGGTATATGTATCTACCTATAAGTAAATGATGTAATATACCCCTTGGGTACAAATGAAATAGGTGTGCAAGGTATACCTGTAGCTATGTTATAAAGTGTGTATGTATCAATCACTAATGGTACAGTACTCTATAGGTATACAGCTATCTAACATGTAAGTATATGAAGGCATATGTGTAGGCATGTAGGTATACAGGTATGCTATATGTCATATGCGATGAAAAATATGAGTCAATGTCCCAATGTCCTAACCAAGAAATATCATTTCTATATGTGGGCTGTACGTGACATGGCAATTATTGACGGTGTGTGTAGCATGCAATCAGTGCTCGTGCAACATGAATCGTCTATAATATGTGCAGTGTCCTAAGGATACTAGTCCAGGCACAACAATATCTAAGTAATAGGGTAAATGCGAAATTCTAAATATGACATAGAATATGCGACAGAAATAACATCTCTAGCCCAGACGCATAACGACATGCGGGCGATTCCTCTGTAGATATTAAATCTATTCACCAACGCTCCTGGCTAAGTGAAGCCTACCACCTGTTTTCCCCTTGTCGTAGCGTCCGAAGTCGCCGCTTACGAACCTAAAATTTCACAAACACATCATATAAGAAAAAATCCTACAATGACGAAAAGACAACGAAACGCGATGAAAACACCCGGAAAATTACACTGCGCACTTAGCGCATCTATCGCGCATGATATCGGCCAAAAACCCTAACTGGGGTCGCTAAACTACAAAACATCAAGTCTAGACCCCGATCGTCCCGATCACGCAACACAATACATACAATTACGAGGAATAAAATAGATATTACCTCACAACGACCAATCGAACCCACGTCGGAAAAACCCCGAAACCTAGAAAACAACTTATCGCAATATTTCGCACTAGTTTCAAGCTAACGCATATCTAGCGATTACAAACACTTTAAAATAGCTTAACTAATCTATCCAAACTATTTCTAAATTTTTAACACTTGCTAAATAAATTTTAGCAAAAACCTAGTAAGCAAAATTGCATAATTAAACAAAGTGCTCAATAGCAAAAATTAACATTTTCTACTAGGTTAATTTTTTCCTAATCACAAATTAACACTTCAATAAAACATTAAACACATAAATCAAGTTTTACCCTAACTAGATTATCATAAAAATCAAGTCTTTAATTTCAAACATAAAATTAAAAGCTTAAATAAACAATTAATATGCTAAATAGAAATGTAGAAACAACAAAAAGGATTAGAGTTAGGGTTTTATACCTCCACAAAAGATCAAAACCAAGAAACCAAGCTCATCATCTTTTCCTCCAAAATGATGTTTTGAATGAAGATCCAAGCTAGCTTTGAGTTCAAGAATGAAGGAAAATGAATATATTTGAGTTTGTATGAATTAATTTGGATTTTTCATGAATTATTTGATACAAAATGAGTTGAAAAGGGGTGGAAATGATGGAGGGTAGCAAGGGGAAGGGAAGGGCCGGCCAAGGGAAGTGAGGGGGTATTTTTGTTAATTTTTTGTGAAGAAATTGCTAGGAAAAAGAGTAATAAATGCTAATAAATGCACTTTGCCACCTTTACACATTTTCTTTTCTTTTTTAAAAAAAACCTTTTGCACTGCAAAAAAATATCTAGATATTTAAAAAGAAGTTTCTAAAATATTCTAGTGACAAAAAATAAATTTATTCTGAAGAGAAGGAATTTCCCGATTTACGTGCACCAAATACCGCTTAAAATAATATTTTATTTGGGAAAAATTCTATCTGAACCAAAACCTCCCAAATACCCCTAAAGTTCGCGCACAAACTTTATTTTAGCGGAAAAAAGCACCGGTAAGTATCTACGGATGTTTGATCGAAATCGGGTTAAAACGGAAAATACCGAAAATTTTGCCCTAAAACGGAAAAATTCGCAAAACGATTTCTGAAACGTTACAATGACCAAGACGGCAAGCAAACAGGGTGCCTTTATTGGATACGACTCATGAAGGAACTCCGTGCAACGCACAAACTTAACCAAGAACGACTGAGCAAACCGAGCAAAACCGTACGACAACATCCAAATGGAGTCACACCCTGACTAAACCTGGGTAGACACCATAACGAAATTCATAGAGATCTGCTCCCACTCTCACTTCGGAACAGTTTAAGGTTGTAACTCTCCAGCTGGTCTCAGATGCTCAACCTAAGTACACAACAAGATGTTAGTTATATGTATGCCCTAGAGGCCATTACTGTACATTGGATGTATATTGTAGTGGATGCTGGGACATGTACATTGGATGTACATTGGAGGACTTTCTCGCTCGACATGATAGTATGCTATCTGGTTACTCTTTACCTTAACGTGTATGCTGATTGTCTCTCTGTTACATGTTGGTAAAGCCCTTAGGATCTGTACTTGACTACCTGGACTATGATGCGGATCATACTAGTGGGGATATGGTAGTCCATAAGTACATCCTTCAAAGTCCCTAGTCGTGGGTGTATCGAGACGGGGCATCGATATACCAGAGTAGACTAGCGTATACCTTCTCGACCCATACAGATGGGTGATGGATGATCCCATATCCATCGGTGTTTGACATCAGAGGTGGTATACGGGTGCTCAGTAGAGACTGGGTACACTGGACGGACTCGCCGAGAACTCCCAGATGGTATTATACCTCACGTCAGATGGCAGTTCTCTGGTGACACTGGTACAGAGTAGTCTGTTGACCCGAGATCGTCATAGAGTCTTGTGTGGTTCCCACTGTGCTTTGATTTCCATCTTACCACGTCCAAGAGGGCGTGCAAAACGGTGGTTTTTGGGTACAGTCCCGAGTCACATGGAGGCAATGAGCGATAGGAGGGGATTCGTCTCTCCCGGTATAGGGAGTTGATGTTGCGCTGTGTTCGATTGGCTATAACAGGAAATCCCTGGCCAGGGTTGCTGAGATTTACTGGTAAGTGTTACCGGTAGTTTCTCGAATTGTTATAGACCTCATATCGACACGACTTATCAAGCTATTGGGGTCTGACGTTTACCACCCCTAGGCGAGATATGCGACATATCAGACGATCAGACCGGACTGTACGGTAGTGTTACTGGTTGGATTCACTGGAGTGTGAGCGGGCTTGCTCGTCGATCTTCAGATCGCTCAATACCCGGGTGGCCGTTACGTTTAGCAGACCGCTTGCGGCTTGTGGATGTTTGATATGATCATCATCCGCTGCCGGCGTATTGACGAGTCTTTAGAGTCTTACACAGAGGTTTCCTGGCTCAAGCGAAACGAAATAGGAGCGCATATGAGATATGTGCGGGACCGAGAGTAATGCGTGTATGCGATACCGTATTTTATTCTCGCGATGAATGTATCGAATGGTTATATGCGATATAACCTAGTTATCGAATCGATGGTTGATTCGATAAGCCGATACATTGAATACTAGTCGGTTATATGCGATATGACCGGATCGTTAAATCAAGTGTTGATTTAATGATTTAATGCATAATTATATATTTGATATATTACTTTGCATTAACTAGTATCGGTTCACTTTAAATGGATTTTCTCACTCGGGTGTGCGCATTGCATATGCGATATGATTTTTTGTGCACTTCATTGTATCATGTTTGATGATACATGTTTACTTGTGTTTTGTGTAAAGTTTAAACCATGGTTATGTAATGGTTAGGGTTTACATTTTCATATCTATTTATTTATTCATTTATTCATTTTAGAAAATGAAAAGCAAATGAGAAAATGGTGGCTTCTTTTGTTTTGTTCATGAAGCTTCATGAAGACTTTGACCAAGTGACCATTTTGTCTCATGCTTAACCCTAACCATCCCACTAACCATGATTTATTCTCTACACTTGACCATGGTTCAATCATGATAAGTATTCTTTTTACTTTTCATTTTAATTAATCTTATCATATTTTAGCTTCTTCTTCTTCTTCCTTCAAGTGAAGAAAAGCTTGACCATCAATGGCAACTTGATGAAATGAGTGAGAAATCCAATTCTAAAGTCTACCCACTTCCTATTTCTTCATCCTCTACCTCTTGCCAAGTAGTAGAGTGTGTTTCCTTCAAAAGTTTTCATGGCAAGGTGAAGGCGGAGCTTGATTTAGTGATGCCTCGACGTAGATCATCTTCGGCATGGACATCGACGACCTAGCTCCCTTTTTCTCCGACGAAGCCGACTCTAGAGCCCGGATTCCTTTTGGACAGCGGAGACGACTTCGTTGCGGAGCTATGGAGGTGGAGCACCGGATCTACAAAGGTTGTATTTCCGATATCCCATTAGTTAAGTTGTTAACTAGATTGTTTTTCGCCTAGTTTTCTAGCCGACGATCCGTAGTCGGGTTTCTCGGCACCGTTAAAATTTTAATTTGGCATGATCGATGCCTTGTGAGACCTCACTAGTGTGCCTAGGAACCCTACACAAGACAGACATCGTGAAACGAAATCCAAACTTCTCTTTACACCCTTGCCGACCCGTAACTATCTCACAAGTCACGTCAAATGTTGGTGGAACTTGAATGAGCACAGAGAGTTGACAGATGTGTCTGCTCTAGAATTTTACGTCTCTACCCAATAATATCAGGTACATAAATGCGTCCCTAAACTTAGTACACCCTTGTCACAAATCAAGGACTCTGAATCAATACCCAGCCGCGTATGCTCAAGTATCTCAGACGAACGAGCATCGGTGGGCAGAGCCTCGCGAAAGCGATTAAGGAAAAGTGGTCGGGCGCGGACATGAGCAAGATGTCCCCTCAGTAAAGACGAACTTAAGCTATACTCAACGATCGCACAAGAACTGTAAGTCTGCAGAAGGCTATCACAATAATCAAAATCCGCTGCAGGAAGATGTACATTAAACTCTGGTGGTTCGTGAAAATCTGACACGGCTGTCGAACAAGTAGTGTCTCCAAATCTCCAACGCAAAACAACCGCGGCCATCTCCAGATCGTGAGTGGAATATCCTGCTAGTACTTCCTCCAAATGTAGGGAAGCAAAAGCGATAACTCCATAGTATCACCTCAGTACACACTCGAGCCCCACTCGTGAAACATTACAGTTAAACCACAAAGTCGCCCGATCCAGAAAGCAAAGAAAGAACTGATACAGTTGTTAACCGAGTCTTTAACTGCTGAAAAACTTTGCACACATGCCTCGGTCCAAAGAAAAGAAACCTCCATTCCGGTCAATTTAGTCAACGGTGCAGCACTACTCTAGCAATCCTGCACGAAGCGGCGGTAAAAACCTGGTAAGCCCAAAAATCTGCAGACCTCTGTCCTAACACAAGTCTGGGCCAAAGCTTTATGGCCTCGATCTTTCTCGAAACCAAACGAAAACCGTTTCCCATAACTACAAGACCTAGGAGTCAACACAAACAAGCTTGAAGAAACACTCCGAGAATCTAGCAAACCGCTGGGGCTCTCCCAATGTTTGCAAAATAAATCCTCAAGTGCTACTCCTGTCCCTCAAGACACATTAAATAGACCAGAATGTCGTCAATAACACAACAATAACTGGTCGTGTAACGGCCTGAAGAAATCCGGTTTATCATATTTATAAATGCTGCTAGGGCATTGGTGAATCCAATGACACACCAAAACACACAAAGCCTATAGCACGCATAAGGCAGTCTTCGGAATGTCATCACTCCGAACCCGCAACAATGATGACCTGATCCCAAACACACTTAGAAACAGTCTCACACTCTGGAGATGATCGAAGAAATCGTCAATGCGAGGTAAAGGATACCTATTCTCACCGTAAGCCGGTCCAATTAACGATCCATCAATAAACAACCTCAATCTGTCATCTTTCTCCTCGACGAACAAAAATAGGAGCTTCCAAAAGCGAAAAACTCAGACGCACAAGCCCCCCAACAAACAACTTTGCAGCTGATCCTTAAGCTCCCTAAGCTTCGCCGGCTCATCTAGAATAACGTCGGAAAACTCTCGCACGATAGAAACCCGGTCCAACAAACCAACTGTGGCTCCGGCATCACGAATAAACGCCAAGACTCCATGACATCTCCTCAAAAGCCGACGAGCAAAAAGGCTGAATTCAAGCTGTGAGAGGCGGCACAACTATCCACCTGCACAACAAGAACTGACTCGCCGGGGAACACAAGACCTGACTGTTTCCTCACGGTAGTCCACAGACGCCTAGCACGTAGTTAACCAGTCCATGCCCAGGAGAACGTCAAACCCAACATCTCTAGAAGGATCAAAACGACGGACGAATCTCTATCTCCTATCCGATTGGCACACAACTGAAATACGTGTTGCGCAACAAAAGAATCGCTGGCAGAAATTAACACAACAAACTGCTGATCTACCTAACACAACTCTCGTCCCAACCACGGCACAAAGTGTGAAAAACAAAAAAATACATCAAAAGAACATACGAATTAAGGATACCTGAAAACTCTGCATTGGACGCCCGCGCGTCCCGATGAGTAGAAGCAAACTCTCGTGTCTGCCCCCTACCTGCAACTGGCTGAACTCCTCCTCTGCTAGATTGACCCCTCTGAGCGAACCCTCCGCGTCCATGACGTCTCAGAATATGACCCTGACGTGGTGCTAAGGAACAATGTCTGACGAAGTGTTGAAGGCTTCCGTATCGAAAACATCCACGCGACGACTGCCGACCCTCCTGGGTATGAGAGCTGAACGACTGTCCTCGTCCTAAGCCTCTGCTACTCCCGCGACGGTCACAAAATCTATCTCGACGACTAAGCCTCTGTCTCTAGGTTGGTACACCAGTACGAGTCCTCCTCTGTTCCGGAACTCTCAAAGTCTCTGGAATACGCACCTCGTCAACTGGGGCTGCATCCACTGGTGCTATGTAGGTGACGGACTGCTGCATGCTGATCGCAAGGAACAACTGAGTAGCAGGGGTGATAACCTCCTGTCGCTGCGCTCGAACGGTCTCAACCAATGAACTCATTGTCTAGAGCAAGTCCTGCATCTCTGCCACAAGCCTAGCGAGCTGATCTGTCGAAGGCGGATCCGTCTGCACCTGTGCAACTAGCGTGCCATCCTGGTCAGTGCTCGTCTCACCCGAACCAACTCTGACCTCGGCCCTCGCTGCATCACTCTAAGTCCCCATAGTCATCGGCGGCAAGGCTATAAATTGAAATAAGATTCGCTAAGAATACGGAAATCGAATCACAAGGATATGAATCATCAAAGAAGGAATTTCAAGCAATGTACTTAGGTCACTTTAGGCGAAGTACCGCATCATGAGTATGCTGCAGACATACACACACTACGTTACTCTGCTTAAGCTACCTACTCCATCATACCAAGGTCATCCTACACACCGAAAGTTAAAACCTAGCACTCTGATACCAACTTTGTCACGATCCGAAATTGGCACGTGACGGCCCTAATACTACGCAACGCCTACAGACGTAACGCAGTAGAAGAAAGCCAAAACCCAGAAATCTAAACCATTAAAAAGACAAGAAAAAAATAATAGAAGTTTTGAAACATTTGAAATCACAACCCAAATTCTTTAAAAGTCCAATTTATTTCCTTTAAAATTTTGGCAGCAGCTCCTTTGTAAAAACTATCCCCAAAAAATGGGTACAATATAAATATAAATGAAGCATCCCCAAACGGGAGCAAAAACACGCCCAAAGGCCGAAAACAACCACCACAACAAATATACGACGCGGTAGCGAAGAAATAAAAGACGATAGAAAGAAGGCTGTATAAAAGACAAACAAGTCACAAATAATATACAATATCGTCCTCACCAAGTCTCTAAGTCAACAAAATAATAGTAGATGGAGAGTACAAGGATACAACGAATATACAATACAACAATACGGATAACCACAAAACCCACCTAAGCAAGACTGCACACTATAAGCTGAAGCGGTATCCGCAGCAAAAGATGATCAGATAGATGAATAGCCTACCTCGACTACTCTGGGGAACACCCTGCAAACAACTGTGGCACAACGGGGGTGAGTTTCCAACTCGTGAATAGTAAATAACATATGCAGGTAATCGCAAGTATGCACGTACAGCGTGAAACTAACAAATGCAATTAATAGCAATAAAAGGTCATATGAATGCAATAATAATATGACAACCAGTATGCAATAATCATGCAATAATGATATGAAAATGTGTAAATGCTACAAGCATGAAAGGTATACTAACAGGTACAACTAATACATGAAACAGTGCATAAACAATAAATATGGAGTATGGAATGAAATATGTCATTTCCACGGAATCCTGACATCGTGGTAGGATCACAATCCATCAAGACAATCCAAATCCCAATTTCCTCAAATCAGCCCCCAAATTGGCTCTCATATCATATAAGTCTCACAAATCCTTAATATACAATATCGAATAAATATCCTATATCCTGAATGTACAAAATTAAGTGAATCTCATATATCCTTTATGTACAATATCAAGTAAGTGTCATATATCCTAAATCCAATATCAAGTGAATCTCTTATAACCTAGGTAAATTTGCATGAATAAATATGATGTATATAAAATTAATGTCAATACACATATATTAGCTTCCCATTCCACTAATATTGGTGTAAGGGCATATATAACAGCGTCCTAACCCATTGTTATATATACTAAGAAGTAAATAGAAATATCATGAAACCAATGTGCCAAGTATCGACAAAGAAATGCTGATCTATCAGGTGCTGTCACCAAGACTGGCACCCTGATAGGTACGTATCATACGCTATCCCGAAAGCTCGAGTGCCTAGCTCTGACCCTCGCCTTTCGACGTATCTATACGTACATGACTCCCGTCGGTATCCCCATGATAACCGCCGAGTCATAGGTAATGTCACCGGATGGTATGGTTCCCCTGCCGGGCTCATCGGCGTGGTATATCGACATCCCTTTCTTGCCCCGCGGTACCTTCGGGCCCCACCATGTACCCTCATACGGCTTCGACGTCTCCTCGTAGGGGTATATATATATCAGAACCGATAAAACTCATGGTGGATGCTGAAATATCATATCAAGGGAAACCGGGTTTTTCAAATAATACATAATTTCATGAATTCCTACGGTCTCCAAATCCAGAAAACATCATGAAAAATCCATATAACAATGCGAAAATCCATGAATATGATATGTGCAACATAAACTAAAATGTAAGCATATAAAGGGAAAACCGCTCATTAACTGCAACAAGTTAATATAAAATATCATGCGGTTCCTATTTTATCCAATTCTAAATAACATCACGTAAAGGTAAATATGTAGCTATAACTGTTGTATGTGTAAACACAAAAGTATAGCAAGGTATATGTATCTACCTATAAGTAAATGATGTAGTATACCCCCTGGGTATAAGTGAAATATGTGCAAGGTATACCTGTAGCTATGTCGTAAAGTGTGTATACCTATCACTAATGGTACAAAACTCTATAGGTATACGGGTATCTAGCATATAAGTACATGAAGGCATATGTATAAGCATGTAGATATACGTGTATGCTATATGTCATATGCGATAAGAAATATGAATCAATGTCACAATGTCCCTAACCAAGCAATATCCTAACTATAAGTGGTTTGTGTGTGACATGGCAATTATTGACGGTGTGTGTAGCATACAATCAGTGCTCGTGCAACATGAATCGTCAATAATATGTGCAGTGTCCTTAGGCTACTAGTCCAAGCACAACAACATCTAAGTAATAGGGTAAATGCGCAATTCTAAATATGACATAGAATATGCGACAAGTATTAACATTTCTAGCCCAGACGCATAACGCCATGCGGGCGGTTTCCCTGTAGATGTTAAATCTACTCACCAACGCTCCAAGCTAGGTGAATCCTACCACCTGTTTCCCCTTTGTAGCAGTGTCCGCAGTCCCCGCCTGCGAACCTGCAACATTAAAACAACAAAGCAAATATATATTAATAATAAACCTAAAATACATACAATCTACACGGACCAACACGACACACATACGTACTCTAACGGGTTCGTATTGCAGCTAACGCGTATAGCGACACTGCGAAACCAACTCAGCGCAACAGAAACACGTAACACGCATCGTATTGGATAACGTATCGCACGAAACGAAACATTAGAAATATGCAAAGTGATCCCAGATTTATCTGTGCTAACAATTTGTAAAAATTGCAACTACCAGGAGACTACAATTAACCCCAGAGACCCTTACAACAAAAACCAACACCCAGGTCCCTACTCTGGCCGCAAATTGTAGCCAGAACCAATAAATCTGCGGCCTGACAATGGAGGAACTGGCTCGTATTTTGAGGGTAGGTTCTAGGTCTCTATACTAGGTTACTGTCAAGTCAATTTTTGCAACAAATACTTAGCTTAACAGCAGATCATCCGAGACCCTAACAAAACACTAAAAATACGATATTTATCCGAAACGATACGATACGCGACAAAAATAGCAATTTTAAAGCTATGCTACACAAAAATAACTTAGGCAACAGAAAGGAAACATTACCTAATCAAAAGAACACAAAGATCCTATCTTTGTATGATCTAAGGCATCCATGAGGCAAAATCCAAGAAAAGGTGTGATTTTTGTGATGAAATTGTGAATTTGTGATGGATTTGGTGTGGGAAATGAAAGAGTGTTCAGTTTAGAATGAGGGAGGTAGAGAAAAGAGATAGAGATAGAGAAAAAGATAAAGGGTGTGAGGAAATGAGAGAGGGAGGTGAGTGTAGAGTGAGAATGAGAGGTGAGTGTATCACATCATTAATTGCAACCCATGCCTCACTTTTAATGTACCATACCTCATTATTCCAAAACAATTATCTCTCTCTCTCTCTCACAAAAGACTAAGGGTAAATGAAAAAGGGTGGATTTAAAGCAAAGGGTTTAGAATTAAGGTTAAGTGTCAAGGTTGCTAAGATCAAAATTAGCACAAAAAAAACTCACATTTACGTGCACACGTGCGTGCATGCTTGAAAAAATAATAATAAATTATTAATTAAATGTTATAAAATGTGAGAAACCCGAATTGGTAAACTTTTTATAGTAAACCCGCATTAACGTCTAAACGAACACTAACCGAAATCTAAGGCGTTACAATCTCCCCCTTATAAAAATTCGTCCCCGAATTTAAAATTTTCACTAAGCGTACCTTCAAAAAGAAGATTACAAACTCTTCTATCTCACTCGCAGCCTCCCAAGTGATTACCCCACTATACGGCTACGTCCAAGAAAAACCCTTCACAGATGGCAAGACCCTTGACCGACGTTTTCTCCACCTGCCGAGCCATTAACACAATTGGCTGCTGGTGAACGAAAGATCGCGTCCAAACTAAATGGTCTGGTGCTGAATCATGTGAGAAAGTCATGAAGGTAATTGCAAAGTATCGACACAAGGAATACGGGGTGAAAACTCAATAATCTGGGCGGAAGTGCCAAATTAAAGGCAACGGAACTAACTCGCTTAAAGGATCTAAAAAGGAACTACAATTTCGGGGTAAGCTTCCCGAAACTCAACATGTCACTCATCGGAAAAGTCCGTAGGAATACATGATCTGCCACTGCGAACTCGAGTCTGTGACCACTACGGTTGGCATAAGACCTCTGTCTGCACTGGCTACTCTCATCCTGACCTGAAACAACTGGATCATCTCCGAAGTCTCTAGACTAGCTGGGGTCCAAAAATCCTACTACACAGAGTCAGAAAAACAGATTGGCGATCGACACAACCTAACCCCTAAACCTAAAGGTTGTCAATTGGAGTGACTCCTGATAACAGCTATCGAAGGAGAACCCTAACAATGGCAAGTGACGATCCCAAATGCCGACAACAATTAATACGTATGCACAAACATATCCTCCAGAGTCAGTATAGCCCGCTCTCACAAAACCATCATCCTGTGGATGGAAAGATGGAGCTAAAGCTCAACCAGTACCCAAGGCTTCCTGAAGTTCCTGCCTAAGACGGCAAGCAAACAGGGTACCTTTATTGGATACGACTCATGAAAGAACTCCGTGCAACGCACAAACTTAACCAAGAACGACTGAGCAAACCGAGCAAAATCGGACGACAACATCCAAATGGAATCACACCCTGACAAAACCTGGGTAGACACCATACCGAAATTCGTGGAGATCTGGTCCCACTCCCAATTCAGAACGGTTTAAGGTTGCAACTCTCCAGCTGGTCTCAGATGCTCAACCTAAGCACACAACAAGACAGACATCGTGAAACGAAATCCGAAACTTCTCTTTACACCCTTGCCCACCCGTAACTATCTCACAAGTCACGTCAAATGTTGGTGGAACTTGAATGAGTACAGTGAGTTGACAGATGTGCCTGCTCTAGGATTTTACGTCTCTACCCAATAATATCAGGTACACAAATGCGTCCCTAAACTTAGCACACCTTTGTCACAATTCAAGGACTCCGAATCAATACCCAGCCGAATATGCTCAAGTATCTCAGACGAACGAGCATTGGCGGGCAGAGCCTCGCGAAAGCGATTAAGGAAAAGTGGTCGGGCACGGACATGAGCAAGCCGTCCCCTCAGTAGAGACGAATTTAAGCTATACTCAACGATCGCACAAGAACTGTAAGTCTGCAGAAGGCTATCACAACAATCAAAACCCGCTGCAGGAAGATGTACATTAAACTCCGGTGGTCCGTAAAAATCTGACACAGCTTTCTGACAAGTAGTGTCTCTAAATCTCCAACGCAAAACCACCGCGGCCATATCCAGATCGTGAGTGGAATATCCTGCTAGTACTTCCTCCAAATGTAGGGAAGCAAAAGCGATAACTCCATAGTGTCACCTCAGTACACACTCGAGCCCCACTCATGAAACATTACAGTTAAACCACAAAGTCGCCCGAACCAGAAAGCAAAGAAAAAACTGATAAAGTTGTCAACCGAGTCTTCAACTGCTGAAAAACTCTGCACACATGCCTCAGTCCAAAGAAAATAAACCTCTATTCCGGTCAATTTAGTCAACGGTGCAGCACTACTCTAGCAATCCTGCATGAAGCGGCGGTAAAAACCTGCTACGCTACTACGGCTCAAAAGAGTCGTGCAAACAGATTTTAGTTGGGTACAGTCCCGAGCCACATGGAGGCAGTGATTGGATCGTCGGGGACTCGTCACTCCCGGTATTGGGGGTTGATGTTGCGTTGTGCACGGGTGGCCATTACCAGAAATCCTTGGCCATGGTGGACGAGAATTACCGATATGCGATACTCTTAGACGAACTGACCGGACTGCACGGATATTGTCACTGTCAGGCTCAGTAGGGGTTGAGGATGAGTTTGCTCGTTAGCCTCCCTTTTGCTCAATACCTGGGTAGCCGTTATGTACAGCTAGTGCCGCTGACGTGCTTGTGGTTAAATCCACTGCCAGCGTATTGACGAGTCTTTAGAGTCCCACACAGAGGGTTTTCACGGTTCAGGCGATATGATGTAGATGACGTATCTTGGTACATACAGGTGTCCAATTAAATATGTGTACAGGCTGCACAGACTTTAATCGGACGGTTGATAATACTAGCGGCTTAGGACTGAGCCGGATTTTTAAATCTGGTTTTGATTTAATAATTTATATATGTATTTATATATATGTATTCTAGTATTATTGTTCACTATTCATTTTATCTGAGCAGGCCGGTCTAAATTTAGATTCTTGGCTTGAAATTTTTGGTGTGGTCTAGTCTCTGGAATATTGGTTCAGTGGTATTATTTGTTTTGCCCATTTTGGATATTATGTTATCTGTTGTTCACGGGCAATTCAGGGTGTTTCGAAGTCGATAATTTAGCACTGTTTAAATGTATATACAGTACTTACATTACTATCTGCGACCGTGAATGTCATTAGATCGGTACAACTTGTCTAATTTCTATAGTTCTTTTAGACGGGTTTGCGAACGTGACATTCACGTTGATGATCTGTGTTGTGCTGTGATGTCGGTTGGATCGTCATGGTGGATAGCTTGGGTGCAATGTTAGTACAGTTTAGTTTCATTTATACATTTGATATTGCGGGGCGAGCGTCCGACATGTGGACTGCCGTCACTGCCAGTTTGTATATTATTCGTTTGGGGCATGACCGGGTTGAGGTCGATGTCACCCTTGTATATTATTTTCTTTTCTTTACTAGGATTACCTCGCGATGGAGTGCACGAATAGCCGAGTTCTAGAGGGCAGCGGGTTTGCATCTTATGGAGTTGAGACAGAGGGGACCTTACTCTAGAATTGGCGGGCTATTCGCCGCACTCGTAGGGGGTATAGGTTGACCCACGGAGGGGTGCTTAAGTTACCGGATTCCGTGAAGTGCTGGGTGGTCCATTCACGTTGTTGAAGGGGGTTGCCTCACTTCTGGTTTTGGCGGGTAACTTGCCGTGCTCGTAGGGGACTAGGATTTCATTGCACAGGCTATCCACACGACAGGGAACATCAGGTCTCATTTGCGGATCAAGTGAAACCCGGGGCTCCAGAATTATCCACCATTTTGTGATACATCTGTGATTCTTCTGTGATGTTGCTTTATATCATGCCTGAGACGATTGTTATGTATATTTATATATATACTAGTAGATGTTGTATTTGTTTTGCACCCGCGCTAGTCCAGTCCCCGCTCTGTCATTAGTTAAGTAACCTAACGGGTGATGACGGGACCCAGTGGTGAATGCGGATGGCTTATACGTACATTTTATTTTCGTTCTTTTCTGGTATGATTAATTGATGGGACTGCGTTGATTTTGATCAATGCAAGGATAAAACAAACCTATATATAATGTTGTTGGAACCAAGTTTTTAAAAACTGACATTACAGACGTTCTTTTTTGCTTTGCACAGTGGTATTCGATTGGGAATATCCTGCACCTCATTCGACGAGGCAAGGGCCGAGATCCCTTCATCGGGAGTGACCCCTTGAGTAAAAGTTTGCATCAGCGTAACAACTTCACTATAGTCGTTTCCTTTTGCTTTGCATCGTGGTATTCAGTTTGGAATATCCTGCACCTCATTCGATGAGGAAAGCGCCGAGATCCCTTCACCGGGAGTGACCTCTTTAGCAAAAGTTTGCGTCGCTATATATTTGTAAAACCACTTGAATTCCTTCAACGATATCAAGTTCATTACGTTAAAGTTTTTTCGCCAAAAACCAGTCGTAGCCCTCCGTCATTTCTTACAGGTATTACTTAGTATTCATGCATTGTATGTTGACCTCTGTCAAGGCACAGTGCTTGGTAGCTGGGTAATGCTTGTTTGATGCATAGATATGCGATTAGTTAGGACAGTCGCACGGTCATTTTGACCTCTGTCAAGGGCATGTGCGGGTGGGTCTAAGTTAATCCAGGACATTGACGGGTTGAACTTGACTTGCAACATATGATATGTTGACCTCTGTCAAGGTCAAAAGCCGCTTGGGGTAAAAACACACATCGGGAGTTTCAAACATACAGGAAACTTGCCAGGCATGTGCATACCTTCTAGAGTGTGGTGACTTGAGTGGATTCCATCAAGTTATCATGCAATGATAGTTGGATCCCGATTCCCACTGATGAGTAGGTTTACTCTTCGGGTGATTTAAGATGATCCCGACTAATTCTCTTTTAGGTTTGGAGGAGAATTCAAGGAAACAGTGGAAGCCATCCTGATTAGGTAAAATGATTAACCATTCTGATCTAGGTTAGAGTACACGCTGAGTATTTCTTTTCTCTCTCTTTTTGGCAGTGACCATGGCCCGACCCTTGACTAAAACTTATGAACCAAGTTAACTAAACCTTCTTAAAAAACTTTGGCTTTTGGAATGTCACGGTGTCGCATACATCATTGCCACTTCTATACCACCTTTGCATTTCTCTAGAACACCCCGTATCACTACGAATATCCACTTCCATTGGATAAATCTATTATATAGTTACATAAGAACTCGAAGGAACTTGTTCCAGATTCGAGTATGGATTCTGGTTCTAGAGAGATTGAATAAGATTATTCGGTTGTCTTTTCCCTTTACCTTCTCTCAGGTTGTGAGGGCTCCTAGAATTAGGAGAGGGTACACCTATTGAGCTTATTGGATAGCCTTCTTCCAAACTATAGGCAGGTGCCGATAGGTAGGGAAGGAAGAAAACCAATTAAACCTAAGTGTGGTGTACAGAAGGTAATAAGTAAAGACACATAAAGGGATTAGATTAACGGCAAAGAAAATTGCGACCACTATCATTATGACAAAACCGTGTATACCCCTGCCACTCCCACATCCACTTTGGATTTCTCCAGAACATTCCGTATCACTATGGATATCCACTCCTATTGGATATGCCATCGTATAGTTACATACAAACTCGAAGGTATTCGTTCCAGATTCGAGGATGGTTTCCGGTTCAGGAGAAAAAGAATAGGATTATTCAGATGTCTTTTCTCATTACCTTCTCTAAGGTTGCGAGGGCTCCTAGGATTAGGAGAGTATACCTATTGCGCTTATTGGATAGTCTTCTTCCAAACCTTAGGCCGGTGCCGAAGGGTAGGGAAGGAAGAAAACCAATTAGCCTAAAGAAGGTGTACAAAAGGTAATAAGTAAAGACATAATAAAGGGATTGGAGTGAGGGCCGGTAAGTATATGGTCACTGTCATGAATCAGGATAGTGGAAGAGGCATTACTAGGAATACCCGGTCACCCCTTCGAAACATTTTCATGTTTCAGTTTCACTTTGCGATGTTAATTAAAAAATTGTTTTCCCAATTGGAATCTAACTCCAGGGTATGTATTTATCAGATCAGTTTCTCACATCTGTATGTTATTATGGATGGTGAGTGGGAGTAAGATATTGGGAATTGGGTGATTAGATCCTTATTATATCGAAATTCGTTGTAATTGGTGATATTTGAGGAAGTCATCTGGATTTTGCCGGATGGCAAATATTTGCTTTTGAATATCCGTCGTTATGTACCAATTTCAAACTGATATATCTATACGTTCATTCTGTAAAGTGAGATATAAATTTTTTGAAATTATGTATATGACATTTACCTATATCAGTTGGTGATTAGGTAAGGTGCATTCAACAACGGTGTAATTCTTCTTAACCATAGTACAGTTTTTCAACCTACGACGCACATGGTTTGAGTTATTGAACTCAGGAGACTTATACAAAGTATTGTATGTTGTCCAGTGTCCATTAGGATGATGGGGTTGGTACTCGTACTATATTCTGTTTACTCATAACTTCTCTAGTTCTAGACAAGTATTTCGTTGAAATACAAGATTCAGAAGTTATAGGTATAAGAATAAAGTAGAAAACCATTTGTTGGAAGTATCAGGATTCTTCGAGGAAGTCAAAGATGTAGATACTTGTGTTTGGTATTCCGTTGATAGTAATGGTTTTGAGAACTTGCTTCTCTTTCAGGTTACTCATATATGGATGCACTCCTAGATGAGTAATACTGATTGGCCTCTTTCCATTTGGTAGATATGCACTGGAGACGGCTGCATGATTTTGAATCTAGTTCCAATTAAATTAGTGCTTTTGTTTATATATTGGATATATATAGAATCAATTTATATCTTAACGATATTAAGGTATAGGGAGTTTTCCGGCTGATGCTTAAAACCAGAATCCAGATAAACTCAAGGCACATTTCAGTAATAGTTGTTTGTGGGTTATCCCAGGCTTTGACGAGGGTTAACTTTCTACCATCAAGAAGATCAATATTTATATTGTTCTTGACTCGCCACAGTTTTAGTAAAATGGATTTTTTTTCTTCAGAAAAACAGAAGTGGGAGTATGGTAGAACTGGAAGTGATTCCAAAACCACAAACGATTACTGAAGATTTAATAGAACCTAAGGATTCAATTGTTTTTGACATTCCATTAGCCACTCCGCAGATGGTGGGTAACCTCAGGCACCCGAGAGGTACTTCGGTCTTCTCAGATACGGTGATAGGGAGGTTCTTATTTACCCAGACTTGCCATTGATGTTGTTCTAAACTATAAGACCCGGCAGGAGGATGAGTATAGCGTCGTTCTAAACTAGCTTTGGAAGTGCACGTGTATATGACTCTGCCAGAGGGTTGTTGTAGTCAGTGGGAGCAGCGGAAGCATAGTCGGCAAGTAGCTTATGTCTATTTATAGACTAAAGTAGGTATAGCAGAAATAGATCATCTATTTTTGATGTGACAGTCATAGGTCTTGACCTCATCAGAATAGGAGATGGATCTGGTAAGAAGGTAGTAGAGAGTGATATCCAAGTATTTGGGATGACATACACTTGATAGGAAGAGATATTCCTATACTACGATCGGTTATACTGTGGTTGTCCCAAAGTTGTTTCTCCACATAGGATATAGATATAATATCAGGGTTTCTGGTAACTAGATCAATGGTTTTAGATCTAGATTTGGGAAGTATTCCAATCTGGGTACTTTGACATTATTCTAAAGAGAATTTAGAATGGACGACTCCTAGCATGGTGGTGTACCTGCAAGTGATGGAGTCACCCTCTCTAAAGGTGTCTTACAGACTAAAGGGGAGAGGGATCTGCATGATTAGCATATCACTTGCTTAAGCAATTGAGTAAGTAATGAAATGTCAAGTACCACACCAGATGTTGTTTTTGCACTAGCTGCAATAAACATATATTAATCCAATCCTAGAGAAATGTAGGGAAGCAGTTTATGAACATAAGTGAATGTTCTTGGGATATGGTAATGGCAGCCTCCTTCAGGAGACGGTTATCATTTCAGGCTTCCAAGGTGACCTGGATGACAGAGTGACTGTCAGAGTTATAGTTTTTCCCTCTTCTGAGGGGCAGTATGTTGGACAGGTGGTCCAAGCGGATACTGAGGATGGCATGGCGTAGGAGACTGATTAAATTCAGTGGACGATACAGTCTAAGAAGTTTGCTGGATTTGAAGTTCATTTTTGAACTGGGTCCCATCAGATATCTAGACAAATTCTAAGACAGGTGTTGCTCATTTCGGGAGATAGTTTTCTCCGCGAAATTGAGATAAAGAGCGATACAAAAAGAAACATTGGAGCGGATCCACTCACTGAGGCTATTTCTCGAACGCAATAGTTTTCGCAAATAGGCTTTGCGAAACTGATTAGTAGTGAAGTTGGGTGTTCGGTATCACACGAGCTGTGAGTATGCGACACCGCAATAATTGGCCTTAAGTGCAAATAGGAGATTGTTGGCTATAATGCCCTCAAGGCAATTATCATAGTCGCGGGCAGGTGATTATGATGATTGAGGGAGGACCTATACCGGTAGAACAGTCTTACTCGAGATGATAGTATGCTATCTGGTTTGTCATTATCATCATGTACATGTTGATAGAGCCTATACGATTCTTGCCTGAATACAAGAATTTTGATGGCGATCATATACGTGGGAGCTGGGGGTCTATAAGCACATCCTTAAATGTCCCTAGTCGTGGGAGTATCGAGACTGGGCATCGATACTCCAGTGTAGACTAGTGTATACTGATTGAGACCCCAACGATGGGCGGTAGCTTGGTCTCACAAGCCATTAGGGTTTGTTTGTTCACCTAAGATAGTATACAGGTGCTCATTGGGTTATGAGTACACTGGACGGACTCGCCGGGAACGTGCTAGTTGGTATTATACCTATTGTCAGATAGCAGTTCCCAGGTGACATGTGTACAGGTTAGTCTGTCGACCTGAGATCGTCATTTGTCTCGTGTGAGTTCCCATTGTGCTTTGATTACTACCCTGCCACGGCTCAAAGGAGTCGTTCAAACAGGTTTTAGTTGGGTACATTCCCGAGCCATATGGAGGCAGTGATCGGATCGTCGGGGATTCGTCACTCCCGGTATTTGGGGTTGATGTCACGTTGTGCATGGGTGGCCATCACCAGAAATCCATGGCCTTGGTGGATGAGAATTACCGATCCAGGATCGATAGTTTCTCAGGTGGTGATGGGTTTCATGCCGACACTAAATGCCGCGTTGTTAAGGATCTGGCTTTATCCACCCCTCAGACTCGATATGCGATACTCTTAGACGAACAGACCGGACTGCACGGATATTGTCACTATCAGGCTCAGTAGGGGTTCAGGATGAGTTTGCTCGTAGGCCTCTCTTTCGCTCAATACTTGGGTAGCTGTTACGTACAGCTAGAGCCGCTGACGTGCTGGTGGTTAAATCTATTGCCAGCGTATTGATGAGTCTTTAGAGTCCTACACAGAGGGTTTTCACGGTTCAGGCGATATGGTGTAGATGACGTATGTTGGTACATACAGGTGTCCGATTAAATATGTGTACAGGCTGCACAGACTTTAATCGGACGGTTGATAATACTAGCGACTTAGGACTGAGCCGTATTATTAAATCAGGTTTTGATTTAATAATTTATATATGTATTTATATATATGTATTCTAGTATTATTGTTCACTATTCATTTTCTCTCTTGGCTATTAGTATTTTTGTACGAATACATGTATATGTATTTCGATACGTGTACCGGATTGCATTCTGTATTATACGGAATAGCTTCTAGAAGTGGACACCTCATTTGTATGATTTTCCTTTTATGGAATTTCATTTGTTTCACAAATGAGGTAGAGGAGTGAGATGGTATGAGTATGGGTCTTGAATATGTAGAGAGGCATGGGTCTTATTTGTTTATTGCAAAAAGGAAAAGAGATATTTTATGTGTGGATTATTGAGATGAGAGAGAGATGGGGCAACCACCATTCTAGGCTTGTCCTTGCTCATTTTTTTTAGTTGCTTCTTCACTTGCTTCATTCTATTCTCACAAAAGACTTAGCATTTTTCTTTAGTTGCTCATGCCATGGTTTCCTCACCTCCTCTTTATCTTCTTGAGTTGCTCATTGAGAATATGAGATGAGAGAATATTATAGTGACACATTCGTACACCTCCACTCTCTATTGCTAGCAACCTTGGAGTGTCGGTTGCCTCGTTTGTCGAGGCTGAAGCTTGCGTCGTTTCCCTGAGGTGGATCATCGGAGAAGGTGGAAGACCGGCAACCAAATTCGATCAAGGAACCACTAGGAGCTTGGAATGAAGACCGAAGGACACGGATCAATTCGGTATAACCATTCTAACTTCTTTATAAAGCTTGCTAGTTTAGGGTTTAAGGTAGATCCGGGCATCGGGTAATGGTAGCGCCAGTTTAGTAAATTTTTGTTCCGTATTTGGCCACGGTTTGATGGCCGGGGCGCTGCCGTAACCCAACACCTATATGCCTGTGGATATCATCCATATGTCCATCAACGATACAAATAATATCATGGAACCTGAGTGTCCCACACCGACACTCGAAGATCATGAAAACATATTCCTGTATATATATATGAGGATATCAACCACGTGTGTCTATCAACGACACATCAAAATAATGGAACCTGAGTGTCCAACACCGACACTCGAAACATCATGAAAACCCGTGTCCAGCATCGACACGTAAATCCTTATATCTCAGGCACCGCATCCTCAGATCGGTCCTCATATCCATCTCATATCATAACTCCAAAACAGTATCCTCCGAATTCGCCGAGCTCTATACAATCACCGGTAGGTAGTGCTCCCATTTCCAGGCTCATCGTCTACACCACAAAAATCATTTTTTGCCCCGGAGTACCATACCGGGTCCACCATGTACCCGCAAACGACATCTGCCAACTCCTCGAATCGGGTCTCGAAAACAAGCTCAGAACTAAGAAAACTCATGGTGGACGTCTCGAAATATCATATCAAGAGAAACCGCGTTCTTAAAACAGTACACAATTTCCTTTGAAATTAAACTTCGGTTCTCAAATCCAGAGATCTCATAAAAACAGCATCTCAATCCATATAACCATAAAGTACAATGTATGCAACATAGAGTAGTAATATGAGCATATCGGGTATATCATGCAAGCATGTCAAATGAAAATACTGAATAATGAATGTACTTTTACGGTTACGAGTAATATCATGATATGGCAGTTCTACTGTGTAAGTAGCATAACAATTATACTGTATAAGTGGAATGGCAATTATCGATGAAGAATATGTGTGAGCCAGCAAATCTGTGTATGTGTGACATGCGCATCAACGGTAATTGTGCAGGTGTACTAGCAATTTATATCATATAGCATTAAATACCGGCACGTGGTATGTACATCACTAGGGGTAATATCCTACATAACAGGAACAATAAATAGGTATATCTATATACGCATGAACCATACGGTCACTTTATATAAGATACACATCGTCATTTTGAAAATAGGTATGGTTCAGGTAGCAATCTTTATATCGGCGATCCCGCCTCATAACACCCGATATGACAATAATTATCGATCCTCATCCTCAAATCACTAGCACGGATCAATCATCCGGTACATCTCATCGCGTACAGGGTCATCAAACAGAATAAGGAATCTATCGACTTATACAATAATAAGGGTACGGATCTAAAGTCTCGTGTCTTGTTTATCGATCTCGATCTCATATCATACCATTATCAACTCATACTTGTTCTCTTTCAAATCATACTTATCATGATTCACTTTCTCATTTTATATTGTCATATATCAATCCGAGTCATCTATATCTACATCATGTTGTCTATTATACCTATATTATATTCTTAATATCCATTAGTGTCAACTTCTATCATATTATCTTTTACTAAATCCTAAATCATGTCCGTAGCATATCCTTTATCAAAACATAATTATAAAATGATCTTCCATATCAATGGTTGCGGGGGTGCTATACGCCATCCACCAGACTTCCCCCGTAGATATAAATCTACCCACCTGCTAAACTCCTCGCTTAGCCGAAGTCGATGTGCTTCGTCGTCTCGGAAGTCCACGCGAAGTACCTACAATCAATACACAATCGTAATGCTTATTAAAACCAATATCCGAAAACCGATATGGCACATGAATTGCTTATAGGTTAGAACCTATAGCCTATGTATGAAAGATCAACCAAATAACTCTCGTCCGTTGACGTACAAACGTACAACGACAGAATCAAATCCAAATACTAGAACCACGAATTCATGTATCTTAAAAACATAGCCAAAACACTCGCAAACAAATCCCAGATTTTGGCTCAGGAAAATAGGGACTAAACAAGCAAGTACAGGGGATAGGTTATATGGTTAGGGAGCTACAGGCAAACACTCAACACCATAGGAGAAATGGGGTCCGACGACATCATCAAGAAATCTGATCTCGCCGGCCGTACTACTGGCAAATGGGTTCGTACTTCTGTGGTGGTCTTCTAGTGGTTTATCTACGTCAATGGACTTGTTTGATTTTCATAGAAATATCCCAGATAGCTCCAGATGCCTTGTAGGCCTTTAGGTTTCAAAAAACCGATACGAAACAATTCTAACTTCGTATATCGGGTTTTAAACTCATTTCCAGGCCTTTAAATAAATCTCTAAGGTCATGAAAACACTCACTAAAGCTCAATTAACCACTTAACAGCAACTTAGAATTTTCTAAGATCATATATCCTAAATAACTCAATTTCTAAACTAAACTATGATATTTAACATAAACACTAATCTAAAGTGAAGTGATTACCTCATTTGCAACTAAAGAAAATTCTCGAGTTGCCCAAAATCTATAAAATCCAAACTAGAAGGGTTCTAAGGGTTTAGGATAGGGTTGTGCATGTTTTTAATGAAGGGGACATGAGGTTTTGGCAAAGGAATAGAGATGATGCATGGTGGTAGTGAGGAAATGAAGGAGCATGGAAGAGATGAAGAAAACAATGGAGGAGGAGGGAAAGGGGCAGCAAAGTTTAATCCTTAGGCTCACTCTCCCACTCTCAAATATCCCCCTACACTCACTCTCTCACAAATATCTCTTTTGTTTTTTTCTCATATTCTTTTCACACTCAAACCCTTTTCTCTCTTTTGTTTTCTTTGTTTTTCTTTTCTTTTCCTTTCTCTTTATTTCACTAACTCTCAAAACTCACAAGTCACAAACACAAAACAACATGCACATGACATGGTGCACAAGTCATGGAAAAATGTAAAAATACGGATTTGGCCAAAAATCCGATAAATATCATTAAAATAAATAAATTATTTTAATCTCCGATTAATTTCCAAATATTGGTATATACTTATACCTTTTTACGAAAAATCCCTATTCGCAAATCGAATAGTTTTCGCGAAATATATTATTTTAATATTAAATTTCCAAAAATAATATTTTATATTTTCTGAAATGTTGCAGTCTTCCCCCCTTAAATAAATTCGGTCCCCGAATTTAAATTTAAATCCCCAAATGTTAAAACATTTCAATAATCAGCTCAAATCAACGGGGCGCCGAAATCACGGAAGATACAGAAATACCATAGCGCATCGTGTGCGCCTGAAAAAGAGTACGAAACTCAAAATCAAACTCCGTCAAGCATCACACAATCATCGGAGTTAAGAATAGAAATACGAATATCGAATTTCGCCACTGGAATCCAAATGCACTATAGCCAAAATCATAATACAAATATAGCACACATCTTTGTAAAACCATTTTAAAAGCTGAATAACTCATGCCAAATCTTTCCCAAATCTCCGTGCTATGCGTAGCTCATGGCACAAGTGGCGGACGATCATTTGTAAAGTAGTAAATATATACTTAAATATGTTTGTTCAATTTATACGTCCTGGTTTTTTGAAATATTCCAAAAGGTTTTCCTTATAAAGTTTCCTGTCACTCGCGGACACGTAGGAAATAGCGAGACTATAGCTCCTTTTTGACAACCTTGGTAACTTTTGATGCATGCAAAAGTACTCAGGCACTGTCCTCAGACCAGCCCTGCTTGGCTACTATACAATATAATATCCATCATCAAAACGCAATAGTCATAAATAAAATCAGCCTCAAAAGGAGTATCCAACATCACATGCATCTGGTGCGCATCCAATACAAGTGCCACAATATGCACAAAAGCAAAACTAAATGCAGCAGGTGTGCACGAAAGTATCTGTCCAGTGCAACGGATGTGCACCACAATAACATCAAATACATCTATAGTGCACGAAAACATCTGTCCAGTGCAACTAACATGCACGAAGAAAAATCTCAATCAAGTGCATCCAACATGCATGAATATAAATCTCAATCGAATGCACCCGTTGTGCACAAAATCTCATATCATGCGCCAAATGTGGGCGAAAAAACCAAATCAAGTGCTTCTGGTCCGTATAAAACATCCAGTGCAATAGTATGCATGATAACGAATATTAAGTGCAGACGCTCACGAAAACATAATTCTGGTGCAATAAATGCACAAAATACAAATCCGGTGCAACCAATGCACGAAATACCAATCTGGTGCAACTAATGCACAAAAACTCATCAATATCTCAAATTCTCAGAAAACAACACCAAGTATACCAAGGTGTATAGAATCATAAACGTACGCAACTTTGTGCACAAAACATGAATCAAAGCACTACAAGCATATATAAGCTATACCGAGTGCATAAGTAAAGGCAAGTGCATACAACATGCACGAAATCGAAATAGACATTATAGAATCCATGAAACCATAAATATGTGCTACGAAGGGACAAATCGATACCTAGTGCAATAGATATGCACAAATCGTAAAACTACACAACGGTGTATAAAACATAAATCAAGTGCAATAACTGTGCACAATATAAATCTCCAGTAGGTGCAGCCAAGGCGCACGAAAACATAAATCACGAAACCTAATCATCCAAACTCAAGTCCAAGCGATAAAAGTGTGATACTCGGATCACAAAACGCAAATCGCAATAACTGACATTGAGGTACACCTCCTAAAATGTCGAAAAAATATCGGTGCGCCCAAAGATGGCAGAGCAAGATCATCTACTTGCCTTCTGCTCATGGTCTGGTATCTCCGGTCTCTGGGCTCCCTGTTCTTCTCTGGATTACAATCTCGCAATCCTTCTGCTCGTCGGCCTAGTCAGGCGTACTAACGGAACAGTCCCGCTCTGGAACTCCTCTGATCACCGTTTGGCCAATCAACATGACCACTCGCAAACGGCACATTACTGACGGTGCCATCTGGCCCTCTGAATACGCACGCTATAACCGACCCTGGTTGCAAATCTCTATCGCTGCGGTATCCTGGAAAGAACCTGCTGACGGATTCTTCCGATCTTACCTATGCCGAACTATACGAAGGTTAGCACTCTTACGTAACTCTTTTCTCATAACCGAACAGCTGTGTCCTCAGCATGGCTTTCCTCTGAAAATTTGGCTGTATCTAACACCTCTGCACACATATCAATCCTCTAGCATCAACGGAGAGTAACAACCACTCGTTTACATCTTGCACAAACTTCTTGTTCTACTCGTCTTTATTATCGTCCACTTCGACGTCACCTCTTGCTGTCTGCATATTGCAATTCATTCTCGGCTACGGTCAATTTGGAGTCTCTCACACGGACTCGAAATACGAACTCGGTATCTTCATCACTCTGTAGAAGATATCTAGCCGAACACGTCCTCGGGAACTCGTCCAAATCATCAGAGGAATACACTTTATTCGTCCGTTCTCGATCAACTCACAACACATCTGGATGAGGTCTTTCTATCCGAAACTGGTCAACTTACCGATCTCATATCGGAGCATCCGACGAACAACGTCCTCTCTTGGTCGATCTACCCTAGATCCAAGAAAGATCCTTCAACTGGAATTCATCAACTCAACTGAGCCTGCATCGGCACATCAAATCTGGCGAATCATATCAGTCGCTCCACTCGAGATAGACTATCTTTCTCCTGTCACATCTCTGTCTAAAAGCTCCAGCGGTTTCAGCTCATTAACTATGGAAACGACATCCCATCCATCTCAGCAACAGCTGGGTCATCTGTCTGCACGGTAGACAACATCACGATCTCTGAGGTAGGTTGTACATCATCAGTCCTCTCAATCTGGAAAACTCTATCAATGGCCCGATCATCCGGTGCAAAACCGAACACTCACCTCAAACGAGAGATCACAACACAACAATATACCTACACGTCTCTATGTCACCAGAAACAACATGGTCAGTCCTCGTCCATAACGAGCACGCCCTGACCGCAACACTAGCAGCAGCTCAATCTGCGCTCAAACTATAGTGACAGGAACCTCAAGCAGGTATTGAGGATGATAGATCAATGAATGAAATAAATCAACAGATCCCAAATGGATATATAATCATAGGAATGAATAGTATCACAGATCTCTAGATATGTACATTCTAAGGTTTCTTAAGTGGAGTATCGTATCATAAATATGCTGTGGAACATACGTATGGTACGTCACTCTACTCAAGCTACCTACTCCATCAATCAAGTTCAACCTATGAAACAAAAGTTTGGGTCAAATACCCCCCGTCAAGTCTAAGTTCCGTAAGGTCAAGCCTAGGTTCCGAAATATAAACGCCCTAAACTCCGCATAGTCAAACCCAGACTCGACTAAGGTTAAACCTAACGCTCTGATACCAACTTTGTCACGACCTGTAACTTAGTACGTGACCGGCATTTAAATTACGCAACGTCTAAAGACGTAACGTAAATCAAGTAAGCCGAAGCCCAGAAAATCTAAACCTTTTTGCGGAAAATAGTGGGGGTGCAGTTTTGAAATAAAGGTATAATGAATCCTGTTTTGTCTTTTAAAAATTTGGGCAGCACCTCCCTTGTATATTTTGATCCAAAAACATATACACAACAATATATAGGCATCCCCAAGCGGGAGCTAGCTCTTCGCCAACTGGCGGAATCACAACCACGCAATAACATATATACGACGTCCAACGGCGAAGAATCAACCCAGAAAGAACAAATAATAAGCAAGATATCAAAACTCAAGAAAGCGATCATAACCCATCGCTCTAAATCTCGCACAAACCCAAGTCTGACTAGGTCTACCAACATACAATTCTAGTCCTGATCTGATGTGATGGAGTTTCTCTAGATACAATAGAATATAACAGTACGAGAGTGGGCACGATCCAACATGTGTCCCACCTACCAAAGCAAAGCACCCTGGAAGAAGCTGTGTTCCAGCAATACCGCAACTGATCCCAAGCGGTCAAACCTGCAAGAACTGTGGCACAACGGGGGTGAGTTACCAACTCGTGAGTAGAAAACATCAGCAAGTTGAAATCGAATAAAACAACGATTTCCTAGGCCACTATATCCTTAAGGTAATACTATGATATCTCTATATCCAGAAGGTAATACTATGATATCTAGGGTGACCAAGTACGCATATATGTCAACAATCTATCAATGTAATGACATATATAAATAAACATCTGACATCATATGCCTATATGCCTGTGGATATCATCCACGTGTCCATCAACGACACAAATAATATCATGGAACCTGAGTGTCCCACACCGACACTCGAATATCATGAAAACATATGCCTGTATATATATATGAGGATATCAAGCACGTGTGTCTATCAATGACATATCAAAATCATGGAACCTGAGTGTCCAACACCGACACTCGAAACATCATGAAAACCCATGCCCAGCATCAATACGTAAATCCTCATATCTCAGACGCCGCATCCTCACATCGGTCCTCATATCCATCTCATATCATAACTCCAAAACGCTATCCTCCGGATATCCGCCGAGCTCTATATAATCACCGGTAGGTAGTGCTCCCACTGCCAGGCTCATCGTCTACACCACAAAAATCATTTCTTTCCCAAGGGTACCATACCGGGTCCACCATGTACCCGCAAACGGCATCCGCCAACTCCTCGAATCGGGTCTCGAAAACAAGCTCAGAACTGAGAAAACTCATGGTGGACGTCTCGAAATATCATATTAAGAGAAACCGCATTTTTAAAACAATACACAATTTTCTTTGAAATTAAACTGCGGTTTTCAAATCCAGAGATCTCATAAAAACATCATCTCAATGCATATAACCATAAAGTAGAATCTATGTAACATAGAATAGTAATATGAGCATATCGGGTATATCATGCAAGCATTGTTGGATATAGTGCCCTCAAAGTCAATTATTGGACCATAGGCACGTGGTTGCAATGATTGAGGGAGGACCTATACCGGTAGGACAGTCTTACTCGAGAGGATTGTGTACTATAAGGTTTGACTTTATCATCGTGTATATGCTTTGGGTGACACTGCAGTTCGCTATTACACGATGATAAGAATAGTATGCTACATGGTTAGAATTTATCATCGTGTACAGCTTTAGGTGACATTACAGATCATTATTATACGTTGATAGAGCCCTTAGGATTTTTGCTTGACTACCAGCAGTATGATGGCGATCATATACGTAAGAGTTGGGTAGTCTATAAGCATATCCTTAAATGTGTCCCTAGTCGTAGGAGTTTCGAGACTGGGCATCGATAATCCATTAGTAGACTAGTGTATACAGTCGAGACCCCGACGAGGGGCGGTGGCCGGTCTCACAAGCCATTGGTGTAAGTTGGATCACCTAAGATGTATACAGGTGCTCATTGGGTTATGAGTACACCGGACAGGACTCGCCGGGAACATACTAGTTGGTATTATACCTAGCGTCAGATAGCAGTTCCCTGGTGACATGTGTACATGTTAGTTCATCGACCTGAGATCGTCATTTGCCTCGTGTGAGTTCCTACTGTGCTTTGATTACTACCCTACCACGGCTCAAAGGAGTCGTGCAAACAGGTTTTAGTTGGGTACAGTCCCGAGCCACATGGAGGCAGTGAGCGGATCGGCAGGGGTTTCGTCTCTCCCGGTATTGGGGGTGAGATCGCGCTGTGTCTAGGAGAGCCATTACACGAAGTCCTTGGCCAAGGCAGGAGATTTACTGGTAGGTATTCCTGTAGTATCTCAGGGTGTTCTGGGCTACACTCCGACACGACTTGTACCGCTTTTGGGGGTCTGACTTTTACCAACCCCCTAGGCCCGACATGCAATACTCATAGACGAACGGACCGGACTGTACGGATATTGTCACTGACAGGTGCAGTAGGGTGTCAGGATGAGCTCGCTCATCGACCTCTCTTTTGGTCATTACCTGGTAGCCAATTACGTACAGCTAGTACCGCTGACATGCTAGTGGTTAAATCCACAGCCAGTGTATTGACGTGTCTTTAGAGTCCCCCACAGACAGTTTCTCAAGTTTCGGGCGAAACGTTGTAAAGGTCGTATGGTATTATGGCAGGGTTCGATCATATACGTGCAGAAGTGCACGGATCATAATCGGACGGATCATACTAGTGGGCTTTGGTTTAAGCCGGATCCTAATATTAGATTTGTTGGATTACTTTAGTCTCATCGCATTCGCATTCAGTCGAAATGCGAATGCAGGTATGTATATACAGGTGAGGAGTATCCTTGTGATCCGTCACGAGTTTACTTTAGTAGATGCCATTCTCTTTTTATTGTTGCAAACATTTGGATTAATGTTTTCATATGGAAACAATGAGCTCAAAATCATGATTAGGAGCATTAATTGTGACACATGCACAAGTGATGAGTCATGGTCTCTTTACTTGTGCATATGTCACATTATTGTTTATTTCATGTGTTGAAATGATAAGTAGAGAGAGAAAGGGCAGCCATAAGGTTGTGGTTATCTCTTGTATTTTGATTTCTTGCTCTCACTCTGATTATCATACAACACATAAGAAAAAGAAAGGCTCCCTTTCTTCTTCTTCCTCTAGCTCACCGTTTCCATTAATGGCATCATTTTCAACCTCCATCCATACACTCTCATGCGATGAGAATCAATGGATGCTTGAGACGAAGTGATCACACACATTCTCTACTTCACCTTGGACACGTCGGCTAGCAAATTTCGTGTCCGAGTTGCTTCGGATGAAGCGGGAGCCCGTAAAAGGATTCGAAGATGTGGTGCCCTTTCCGACGAGAAGACCGGATATCGGAGATGCCGCGAGGAGCTTGGGATGGTGGCCAAAGACCGAAGGACACGGATCGATCGGTATAGCCTTTCCAACCCTTTCTCTAGTTGCTAGTTATAGGTTAATGGTTCGATCCGGGAAAAATTATACGATAGCGCCAGTTTCAAGTTTATGAAAAAGTTTTTGTTTCCGCATTTTGGCTTCGGATCGTCGGCCGGGGCGCTACCGTAGACTTACATGGTATCAGAGCCACGCCATTAACCTTTACTAGCTTGCTCTAATGTATTTAAAACGTCGATCGAGCAAAATTTCCAAAACCGCGATTCCAATTTGTGCAGTTTCTGTCGAAATTTTTTTGTCGTCGAAAAATTATTTTGAGTATGTCAGAAAATCGTGCAGGCTTTTCTAAGACCACTGTAGAAATTTAGAAGTTTAATTCGACCAAAGCGCCGCGGAACCGCTGCCTTACCCACGTTTTGGCCGCGGTTCCGCCGCGGTACTGTAGCTTCAGTGGACCAATTTTTCTACAGCAGTCTTTGACTTGGAATTGGGGTTTCTGGAATTTTTAGTTTTGGCCCAGATTATTTTGAGTACTGGGAATTGTACTTGGGGCCCACTTCCGGAAATTTTGTCGATCGATAATTTTAAATAAGTTAGTTCGCAGTACTCACATTATATCTGTGACCGTGAAAGTCATTCGAGCGGTAAATCTTGTCTAATTGCTATAGCTTTTTTAGACGGATTTGCGAACGTGACATTCACGTTGATGTTCTGTGTTGTGCTATGATGTTGCGAATTTGTCGTGGTGGATAGCCTAGTGCAATGTTAGTACAGTTTGGTTATATTTATACATTTGATATTGCGGGGCGAGCGTCCGACATGTGGACTGCTGTCACTGCCTGTTTGTATATTATTCTTTTGGGGCACGACCGGGCTGAGGTCGATGTACCCGTTGTACATATTTTTATTTTTTGTACTATGATTACCCCACGGTGGGGTGCACGGATAGCCGGGTTCTAGAGGGCAACGGGCCCGCATCTCATGGCTTAGAGACGGAGGGGGCTTTACTCTAGAATTGGCAGGCTATTCGCCGCACTCATAGGGGTACAGGTTGACCCAAGGAGGGGTGCTCAAATTACCGGATTCCGCGAAGTGCTAGGTGGTCCATTCACTTTGCTGAAGGGGGCTGCCTCTTTTCTGGTTTTGGCAGGTAACTTGCCGCACCCGTAGGAGTCTAGGATTTCATTACACAGGCTATCCACACGACCAGGGGAACGTCGGGTTTCAGTAGCGACTCTATGAAACCCGGGGATCCCAGATTATCTGTATTGTTCTGTGATGCTTATTACATTTCTGTGATGTTGCATTTTAACACGCCTGGAGCGAATATTATATATTGATATATATACTAGTAGATGTTGTATATGTTTTGCATCCGCGCTAGTCCAGTCCCCGTTCTGTCGTTAGTTAAGTAACCTAACGGGTGATGACGGGACCCAGTGGCGAATGCGGATGGCATATACGTACATCATATTTTCGTTCTTTGATGGGAATGCGTTGATTTGGATCAATGCAAGCTAAACAAACCTGTTTGACGTTGTTGGAACAATTTTCAAAAAGCTGTTATTACAAGGACGTTCTCTTTTGTTTTGCACAGTGGTATTCAATTAGAATATCCTGCACCTCATTCGATGAGGCAAGGGCCGAGATCCCTTCACCGGGAGTGACCCCTTGGAAAGAGGTTTGCATCAGGGTAATAACTTCACTATAGTCGATTACTTTTTGCTTTGCATCGTGTTATTCAGTTTGGAATATCCTGCACCTCATTCTACAGGGAAAGAGCCGAGATCCCTTCACCGGGAGTGACCTCTTTAGCAAAGGTTTTTTCCACTATATTTATAAAAAGCTATCTGGTTCCTTCAACGATATCAAGTTCATTACGTTAAAGGTTTTTCGAAAAAAACCATTCGTAGCCCTTCGTCATTTCAGACGGGTAGCACTTAGTATTCATGCTATGTTTGTTGGCCTCCATCAAGGCATAGTGTATGGTAGCTGCTTGTTACCTTTCTGCTGCATAGATAGATGCGTTGGTTTGGGACAGTTGTACAGCCTTGTTGGCCTTCGTCAAGGGCTTGTACGGGTGGGTTCAAATTAACCTGGACAATGACGGGTAGAACTTGACATGTGACTTATGATTTGTTGGCCTTCGTCAAGGTCATAAGAGCATGGGGTAAAAATCACATCGGGAGTTTCTAAAGAAAATGAAACTTGCCAGGCATGCGCATACCTTCTGGAGTGTGATAACGTGAGTGGATTCCATCACGTTATCATGCGATGATAGTTGGATCTCGATTCCCACTGATGAGTTGGTTTACTCCTCGGGTGATCCCGACTAATTATTCTTTCAGGTTTGGAGGAGAATTTGAGATTACAGTAGGAGGTTTCCTGATTAGATAATGTGATAACCATTCTGATCTAGGTTAGAGTGCACGCAGAGTGTTTCTTTTCTCTCTCTCTTTGGCAGCGACCATGGCCCGACCCTTGACTATGACTCAGTGACCAAGTTAACCGAACCTTCTTAAAATACTGGCTTTTGGATTGTCAGAGTTGCATACCTCATTGCCACTCCTACTTTTACCCTTTTCTCCAGAACACCCCGTATTACTACGAACATCCACTTCTATTGGATAAAACCATCGTATCGTTATATACGAACTCGAAGGAACTTGTTCCAGATTCGAGGATTGTTTCCGGTTCTGGAGATAATGAATAGGACTATTCAGTTGCCTTTTCCTTTTACCTTCTCTCCGGTTGCGAGGGCTCCTAGGATTAGGAGAGGGTACACCCATTACGCTAATTAGATAGTCTTCATCTAAACCATTGGCAGGTGCCGAAAGGTAGGGATTGAAGAAAACCATTTAGCCTAAAAGGTGTACAGAAGGTATTAAGTAAAGACAAATAAAGGGATCAGTAAGAGGGCAAAGTAAACTGCGACTGCTATCATTCAAGACCAAACCAAGTATTTCATCGCCACTCCTACTTCACCTTTGTATTTTCCAGAACACCCCGTATCACTACGAACATCCAATTTCATTGGATAAATCCATCGTATAGTTATATACAAACTCGAAAGAAATTTTTCGAGGATGGATTCTGGTTCAGGAGAAATAGGAATAAGGTTTATTCAGTTGTCTTTAATCTTCACCTTCTCTCAGGTTGCGAGTGTTCCTAGGATTAGTACAGTACACCTATTACGCTTATTGGATAGTCTTCTTCCAAACCATAGGCTGGTGCCGAATAGTAGGGAAGGAAGAAAACCATTTAGCCTAAAGGTGGTTTACATAAGGTAACGACTAAAGACAAATAAAGGGATTTGGAGAGATGGCAAAGAAATATGCGGTTACAGTTGTGAATCTGATAATGGAAGAGGCATTACTAGGAATATCCGGATACCCCTTCGAAACATTTTCATGTTTCAGTTTCACTATGCATTGTTAATAGAAAACTGATTTCCCAATTAGCAGTTACTCCAGGGTATGTATTTACCAGGTTTGATTCTCACATCTGTATGGTTTTATAGATGATGAGTGGGAGTAAATTATTAGGAATTAGGTGATCATCCTCATTATATCGGAATTCGTTGTAATTGGTGATATTTGAGGAAATCGCCTGGCTTGTTTTCCGGACGGCAAATATTTGGTTTTGAATATCCGTTGTTATGCACCAATTTTAAATTGATATATCTGTACGTTTATTTTCATAAAGTGAGATATAACCTTTTGAAATTATGTCCATGACATTTACCAATATCAGTTGATGGTTAGGTAAGGAGCATTAAACGGCGGTGTTTCGTAGGGGACTTATACAGAGTATTGTATGTTGTCCAATGTCTATTAGGACAGAGGGGTTGGTTCTCGTACTATATTCTGTTTACTTGTGACTTCTCTAGTTCTTAGACATGTATTTCGTAGAAATACAAGGTCCAAGTTTTGAGAAGTTATATGTATATGAATAAAGTAGAGAACCAGGTGTCGCAAGTATCAGGATTCTTCAAGGTGATCGAAGATGTAGATACTTGTGTATGGTATTCAGTTGATAGTAATTGTTTTGAGAAAATTGTTTCTCTTTCAGGTTACTCATATCTGGATGCATTCTTAAGTTGTGTAACGCTGATCGGCCTCCTTCCATTTGGTTGACATGCACTGGAGACAGCTGCATGATTTGAATCTGGTTCCAATTAAATCAGTGCCTCTATTTCCATAGTTCATATCTTAACATTGTTATGGTACGGGGAGTTTTCCGGCTTATGCTTAAAACCAGACTCTGGATAACTCAAGACATGTTTCTGTAATGGTTGTTTGTGGGTTGACCCGGGCTATGACGAGTGTTGACTTTCTACCATCTGGAAGATCAATAGTGATATTGTTCTTGACTCGCCACAGTTTTAATAAAAATGGATTTTTTCAGAAAACGGTAATGGGAGTATGGTAGAACTGGAAATGATTCCAGAACCACAAATGATTACTGAAAATTTGATAAGAACCTAATGATTCAATTAGGTTTGACATTCCATTAGCCACTCCGCAGATATGGTGGGTAACCTCAGGCACTCGAGAGGTACTTCGGTATGCTTAATGACGGTGACAGGGAGGTTCTTGTTTACCCAGATTTGACACTACTGTTGTTCCAGGCGATGAGACCCGGCAGGAGGATGAGTATAGCGTCGTTCTGAACTGGCTTTAGAAGTGCACGTGTATATGACTCTGCCAGAGGGTTGTCGTAGTCAGTGGGAGCAGCAGAAGCGTAGTGGACAAGTAGCTTATGTCTATTTATAGACTAAAGCAGATATAGTGGAGATAGATCATCTATTTTTGATGTGACAGTCATGGGCTTTGACTTCATCAGAATAGGGGATGGATCTGTTAAGAAGGTAGTAGGGTGTGATGTCCTGGTATTTGGATGACATACACAAAGTAGGAGATGAAATTCCTATATTACAATCGGTTATATTTTGGTTGTCACATGGTAGTTTCTCCGTATAGGACTTGGATAAAATATCCGGCATTCTGGTTACTAGATCTATGGTTTTAAATCTAGATTTGGGAAGTGTCCCAATCTGGGTACTTAGACAGTATTCTAAAGGTATTTAGAATGGATGACTCCTGGCATGGTGGTGTACCTGCAGGTGATGGAGTCACCCTCTCTAAAGGTGTCTTACAGACTAAAGGGGAGAGGGATGTGCATGATTCACATATCACTTGCTTAGGCAATTGAGTCGATCATGAGAAGTTAAGTACCACACTAGATGTTATTTTTGCACTAGATGCAATAAGTTGATATTAATCCAATCATGGAGAAACGTTCGGAAGCAGTTTTAGAACATAAGTAGATGTTCTAAGGATATGATATTCACAGCCTCCTTCGGGAAACGGTTATCATTCCAGGCTTCCAAGGTGACCTGAATGATATAGTGACTGTCAGAGTCATAGTTTTCCCTCTAACGAGGGGCAGTAGTTTGGACAGGTGGTCCAAGCGGATACTGAGGGAGGCATGGCGCAGGATACTGATTAAGTTCAGTTGACGATGTTGGACATAGTGCCCTCAAAGTCAATTATTGGATCGCAGGTACGTGATTGCAATGATTGAGGAGGACCTATACCAGTAGGACAGTCTTACTCGACATGATAGTATGCTATCTGGTTTGCCTTTATCAGTCGTGTATAGGTTCAGGTGACTGATCACGATTACACGTTGATAGAGCCCTTAGGATCTTGCTTGACTACCAACAGTATGAGGGTGATCATATACGTGAGAGTTGGGTGGTCTATAAGCTCATCCTTAAAAGTGGTCCCTAGTCGTGTGAGTTTCGAGACAGGGCATCGATACTCCGGAGTAGACTAGTGTATACAGTCGAGACCCCGACGAGGGGCGGTGGCCGGTCTCACAAGCCACTAGTATCAGTTGGATCACCTAAGATGTATACAGGTGCTCATTGGGATATGAGTACACCAGACAGGACTCGCCGGGAACCTGGTAGTTGGTATTATACCTATCGTCAGATAGCAGTTCCCTGGTGACATGTGTACAGGTTAGTTCATAGACCTGAGGTCGTCATTTGTCTCGTGTGAGTTCCCACTGTGCTTTGATTTCTACCCTACCACGGCTCAATGGAGTCGTGCAAACAGGTAGTTTTTGGGTACAGTCCTGAGCCACATAGAGGCACGTGAGCGGATCGGCAGGGGATTCGTCTCTCCCGGTATTGTGGGTGGAGATCGCGCTGTGTCTAGGAAAGCCATTACACCAAGTCCTTGGCCAAGGCAGGTGAGAATTACAGGTAGGTACTCCAGTAGTTTCTCAGGGTGTTCAGGGCTTGTCTCCGACACGACTTATACCACTATTGGGGGTCTGATGTTACTAGCCCCCTAGGCAGGATATGTGATACTCATAGACGAACGGACCGGACTGTATATACATTGTCACTGTTAGGCTCATTTGGGTTTCCGGATGAGTTCGCTCATCGGCCTCCCTTGAGGTCAGTACATGGGCAGCCGTTACGCACAGCTAGTGCCGCTGACGGCTTGTGGTTAAACCCACTGCCAGGGTACTGTCGAGTCATTAGAGTTCCCCACAGATAGTTTCCCAAGTTCGGGCGAAACGTTGTAGAGGCCGTATGGTTTTATGGCAGGGTTCGGAAAATGCACGTGCGTTTACGCACGTGTCATATTTCGGGCAGATAATACTGGTGGGCTTTGGTTTAAGCTGGATCCATGTATTATACTTTGTACATATAATATCTTTGTCTCAGTTGCATTTGTATTCGGTCGTAATACAAATGCGGGTATATTTATACTGTTACGGGGTTATCCTGAAATTCATTTCGGGATCACTTTTGGAAGTTGCCAGTTTCCAGTTTTCTATCACCCGTATTTAACATTCGGTTAAATGCGGATTTATCTTTTCATCACTTAGGTGAGTCATGAGGTGAGTCATGATTCTAGAAGGTTCTAGAAGGTGACTAGGATTAGTGACTCATGGTTGCTTTTAATATTCATTTAATGTTATGCAAGGTGTCTTTTGTGAGTCATTCTTTTGCTTTAATGATTCTTGTCTTGCTAAGATCTTTTGTGAGAAGCTTTCCTTTGTGGTCACCTCCCTTGCTTCCTACACTCACCCCCCTCCACCTCCTTATAGTGGCCGGCCCATTCTTGATGGAGTATTATGGTTGTTGTTTTAAAAGATGATAGTTTTTGGTGTATGGAAATTTCATAGCTCATTTCATTCCATCACCCGACTCAAATGGCAACTTCTTTAACCGTTCGTCCATGGCTTTGGACGAAGCGAGACAAAGTGTTCTACTCATTCTCTACATCAATCTTGGTCATCACTTTTAGCAAACTTGATGACCGAGTTGCCTCGGGTCAGAGGCGGGAGCCCGTTTAAAGATCCGATGACGTGGTGCCACCTGGACGAGGAGATCAGAGATCGACGAGATCGGAGCAGCCGCAACGGAGCGTGGGATGATGGTTAAAGAATGAAGGACTCGGATCGTTCGGTATAACCTTTCTACCCTCTTTACAGTTTGTTAGTTTAGCGTTAATGGCAGATCCGGGTTATAGTATGCGATAGCGCCAGTTATAAAAGTTTTTGTTCCGCATTTGGCGTCTGAAAGATGGCCGGGGCGCTACCGTAGACTTACATGGTATCAGAGCCTCGCCATTAAGCTTTACTAACTTGTGCTAACGCGTTTAAAATATCGATTGAACGGATTTTCGAAAATCGCAATTTTCAAGTCTAAAGTTTCTGTTAATTTTAAAACTGGTCTAAAAATTATTTTGACTATACCAGAAAATTAAGCAGGCTTTTTAAAGAACACTGAAGAAAAACGACAAAGTGAATCGACCGTACGACCGCGGAAATGCGGTCAAAGCCAGGCTTTGACCGCGGAACTGCGGCCGTCTTGGTCAATCACTTGACCATTTTTCTTCTGGGGTTTCTACTTAGGAAATTGTGGTTTCTGGAACTGTTCTTTTGGGCCCAGTTTTTGTTACTGTACAACAGATGTACGTGGGGCCCACTTCGGGAAATTTTGTCGATCGAAATTTAAACGTGTTAGTTTATAGTACTTACATTATATCTCCGACCGTGAATGTCATTCGAGCGGTAAATCGCGTCTGATTGCTATAGTTCTTTTAGACGGGTTTGCGAACGTGACATTCGCGTTGATGTTCTGTGTTGTGCTGTGATGTTGCGAATTTGTCGTGGTGGATAGCAGTGTGCAATGATAGTGCAGTTTGAGTTTATTTGTACATTTGATATTGCGGGGCGAGCGTCCAACATGTGGACTGCCGTCACTGCCTGTTTGTATAATATTCTTTTGGGGCACGACCGGGCTGCGGTCGATGTACCCGCTGTACATATTTTTCATTTCTGTACTAGGTTTTACCCCGCGACGGAGTGCACGGATAGCCGGGTTCTGGAGGGAAACGGGTCCGTATCTCATGTCTTTGAGAGGCAGAGGGGCCTCACTCTAGGATTGGCAGACTATTCGCCGCACTCGTAGGGGGTACAGGTTGACCCAAGGAGGGGTGCTCAAGTTACCGGATTCCGTGAAGTGCAGGGTGGTCCATTCACTTTGCTGTAAGGGGCTTCCTCGCTTCAGGTTTTAGCGGGTAACTTGCCGCACCCGTAGGGGTCTAGGTTTCATTGCACAGGCTATCCACACGACCAAGGGAACGTCGGGTTTCAGCAGCGGCTCTGTGAAACCCGGGGATCCCAGATTATCTGTATTGTTATGTGATGCTTATTACTTTTCTATAATGTTGCATATTATCACGCCTGGAGCGATTATTGTATATTGGTATATATACAAGTAGATGGTGTATATGTTTTGCACCCGCGCTAGTCCAGTCGCCACTCTGTTGTTAGTTAAGTAACCTAACGGGTTATGACGGGACCCAGTGACGAATGCGGATGGCATATACGTACATTTTATTTTCGTTCTTTTCTGGTGTGATTAATTGATGGGACTGCGTTGATTCTGATCAATGCAAAGGAAAACAAAGATGTTTGGATGTTTTTGGAACAGTTTTAAAAGGTGTTATTGCATAGATGTTTCCTTTTATCATGCATAGCGGTATTCGGTTGGAATATCCTGCACCTTATTCGATGAGGCAAGGGCTGATATCCCTTCACCGGGAGAGACCCCTTAGGCAGAAGTTTGCGTCAGGGTAATAACTTCACTATAGTCTTTGCATTGCGGTATTCAGTTGGAATATCCAGCACCTCATTCCACGAGGAAAGAGCCGAGATCCCTTCACCGGGAGTGACCTCTTTAGCAAAAGGTTTTTCGCTACGATATTTTTATAAAAAGCTATCAGGTTCCTTCAACGAGATCAAGTTCATTACGTTAAAGGTTTTTCACCAAAAACCAGCCGTAGCCCTCCGTCATTTCATATGAATGGTCAGTAGTATTCAAACTATGTTGGTCTGGCCCTTAGCTAGGACATAGTGATTGGTAGCTGCTGGGGTGTTCACATATTGCATAGATAGATGCATTGGTTTGGGACAGTCGTACAGCCTTCTTGGCCCTTAGTCAAGGGCGAGTAAGGGTGGGTTCAAATTAACAAGATAATGATGGGAAGAACTTGACATGCGACTTATGATGGGTTGGCCCTTAGTCACGATCATAAGAGCATGGGGTAAAAATCATATCGGGAGTTTCTAAAGAAACTGAAACTTTCCAGGCATGCGCATACCTTCTGGAGTATGATAACATGAGTGGATTCCGTCACGTTATCATGCGATGAGAGTTGGATCCCGATTCCCACTGATGAGTTGGTTTACTCTTCGGGTGATCCCGATTGATTCTTCTTTTAGGTTTGGAGGAGAATTTGACAGTACAGTGGGAGGTTTCCGGATTAGATAAAGTGATAACCATTCTGATCTAGGTTAGAGTGCACGCAGAGTGTTTCTTTTCTCTCTCTCTCTCTTTGGAAGCGACCTTTGACCGACTCTTGACTATGACTCAGTGACCAAGTTGACCGAACCTTCTTAAAATACTGGCTTTTGGATTGTCTAAGTTGCATAAGTCATTGCCACTCCTTCTTTTACCCTTTGCATTTCTCAGAACACCCCGTATTACTACGGACATCCACTTCCATTGGATAGATCCATCGTATGGTTATATACGAACTCGGAGGGACTTCTTCGAGGATGGATCAAGGTTCAGGAGAAATAGAATTGGTTTATTCAGTTGTCTTTTATTATCACATTCTCTCAGGTTGCGAGGGCTCCTTGGTTTAGGAGAGTACACCTATTACGCTTATTAGATAGTCTTCTTCCAAACCATAAGCAGGTGCCGAAAGGTAGGGAATGAAGAAAACCAATTAGCCTAAGTAGGGTGTACAGAAGGTAATATGTAAAGACAAAATAAAGGGATTAGAAAGAGGGCAAAGTAAATTGCGACTGTTATCAATCACGACCAAACCGCGTACTTCATCTCCACTCCTATTTCACCTTTAAAAGAATAAGGTATTATTCAGTTGTTTTTTATCATCACCTTCTCTCAGGATACGAGTACTCCTAGGTTGAGGAGGGTACACCTATTATGCTTACTGGATAGTCTTCTTCCAAACCATAGGCTGGTGCCGAACGGTGGGGAAGAAAGAAAACCATTTAGCCTAACGATGGTGTACAGAAGGTAACGACTAAAGACAAATAAAGAGATGGTAAAGAAATATACGGTTAAAGTCATGAATTGGATTATGGAAGAGGCATTACTATGAATACCAGGATACCCCTATGAAACATTTTCATGTTTCAGTGCATTGTTAATGGAAAACTGTTTTCCCGATTAGATACTTACTCCAGGATATGTATTTACCAGGTTTCATTCTCACATCTGTATGGTTTTACAGATGATGAGTGGGAGGAAGTTATTGGGAATAAGGTGATCATCCTCATTATATCGGAATTCGTTGTAATTGGTGATATTTGAGGAAGTCACCTGGGTTATTGCCGGCAGGCATGTATTTGGTTTTGAATATCCGTTGTTGTGCACCAATTTCAAAATGATATATCTGTACGTTTATTTTTATAAAGTGAGATATGACTTTTTGATATTATGTCGATGACATTTACCTATATCAGTTGACGATTGGGTAAGGAGTATTGAACAACGGAGTAGTTCTTAACCATAAGTACAGTTTTCAACCTACGATGCACAGGTTTTGAGTTATTCAACTCAGCGGACTTATACAGAGTATTGTATGTTATCCAGTGTCCATCAGGACAAAGGGGTAGGTCCTCGTACTATGTTCTGTTTACTTATGACTTCTCTAGTTTTTAGACAAGTGTTTCGTAGAAATACAAAGTCTAAGTTTTGAGAAGTTGTGGGTATAAGAATAAAGTAGAGAACCAGGTATCGCAAGTATTGGGATTCTTCAAAGATATCGAAGATGTAGATACTTGTGATTGGTATTCAGATGATAGTAATGGTTTTGAGAAACTTGTTTCTCTTTCGGGTTACTCATAACTGGATGGATTCCTAAGTTGAGTAATGCTGATTAGCCTCTCTCCATTAAGTTAATATGCACTGGAGACAGCTGCATGATTAGAATCTGGTTCCAATTAAATAAGTGCCAAAGTTTCTGTATTGGATATAGAATGGTTCATATCTTAACGATGTTAAGGTACGGGGAGTTGTCCGGCTTATGCTTAAAACCAGACTCTGGATAACTCAAGGCACGTTTCTGTAATGGCAGTTTGTGGGTTGAACTGGGCTATGTCGAGGGTTGACTTTCTACCATCTGGAAGATCAATAGTGATATTGTTCTTGACTCGCCACAGTTTTAGTAAAATGGATTTTTTTCAGAAAACAGTAGTGGGAGTATGGTAGAACTGGAAGTGATACCAGAACCGCAAACGATTACGGAAAATTTAAAAGGACCTATAGATTCAATTAGGTTTGACATTCCATTAGCCATGCCGCAGATATGGTGGGTAACCTCAGACACCCGAGAGGTATTCCAGTAGCCTCAAGGACGGTGACAGGGAGGTTCCTGCTTACCCAGACTTGACACTACTGTTGTTCCAGGCTATGAGACCCGGCATAAGGTTAAGTATAGCGTCATTCTAAACTAGCTTTAGAAGTGCACGTGTATATTATTCTGCCAGAGGGTTGTTGTGGTCAGTGGGAGCAGCGGAAGCATAGTGGGCAAGTAGCTTATGTCTATTTACAGACTTGAGCAGATATAGCGGAGATAGATCATCTATTTTTGATGTAACAGTCATGGCTTTGACTTCATCAGAATAGGGGATGGATCTGTTGAGAAGGTAGTAGGGTGTGATGTCCTGGTATTTGGATGACATACACAGAGTAGGAAGTAAAATTCCTATACTACGATCGGTTGTACTGTGGTCGTCACACAGTTGTTTCTCCAGACAGGATATGGATATAATATCTGACATTCTGGTTTCTAGATCTATGGTTTTAGATCTGGATTTGGGTAGTTTCCTAATGTGGGTACTTTGACAGTATTCTAATGGTTTTTAGAATAAATGACTCCTGGCATGGTGGTGTACCTGCAGGTGATGGAGTCACCTTCTCTAAAGGTGTCTTACAGACTAAAGGGGAGAGGGATGTGCATGATTAACAGATCACTTGCTTAGGCAATTGAGTCAATCGTGAGATGTCAAGTACCACACCAGATGTTGTTTTTGCACTAGATGCAATAAGTTTATATTAATCCAATCCTGGAGAAACATAAGGAAGCAATTTTAGAACATAAGTGCATGTTCTACGGATTTAATGACGGCAGCCTCTCTCGGGAGACGGTTATCATTCCAGGCTTCAAAGGTGACATGGATGACAGAGTGATTGTCAGAGTTATAGTTTTCCCTCTGACGAGGGACAGTATTATGGACAGGTGGTCCAAGAGGATATTGTGGGAGGCATGGTGCAGGATACTGATTAAGTTCAGTTGACGATACAGTCTAAGAAGTTTGGATTTGGAGTTCATTTATGAACTAGGTCCCATCTGATATCCAGACATATTCTAAGACAGGTATTACTCAATTCGGGAGATGGCTTTCTCCGCGAACTTGAGATTAAGAGAGACATAGAAAGAAACATCAGGGCGGATCCACTCACTGAGGCTATTTCTCGAACACAAAAATTTTACAAACGGGCTTTGTGAAACTAATTAGTAGAGGAGTTGGGTGTTCGGTATCACACGGGCTGTGAGTATGCGACATCGCAATAATTAGCCTTAAGTGCAAGTGGGAGATTGTTGGACATAGTCCGCTCAAAGTCAATTATTGGATCGCAGGTACGTGATTGCAATGATTGAGGAGGACCTATACCAGTAAGACAGTCTTACTCGAGATGATGGTATGCTATCTGGTTTGCCTTTATCAGTCGTGTATAGGTTCAGGTGACTGATCACGATTACACGTTGATAGAGCCCTTAGGATCCTGCTTGACTATCAACAGTATGAGGGCGATCATATACGTGAGAGTTGGGTGGTCTATAAGCTCATCCTTAAAAGTGGTCCCTAGTCGTGGGAGTTTCGAGACAGGGCATCGATACTCCGGAGTAGACTAGTGTATACAGTCGAGACCCCGACGAGGGACGGTGGCCGGTCTCACAAGCCACTGGTGTCAGTTGGATCACCTAAGATGTATACAGGTACTCATTGGGTTATGAGTACACCGGACAGGACTCGCCAGGAACCTGCTAGTTGGTATTATACCTATCGTCAGATAGCAGTTCCCTGGTGACATGTGTACAGGTTAGTTCATAGACCTGAGGTCGTCATTTGTCTCGTGTGAGTTCCCACCGTGCTTTGATTTCTACCCTACCACGGCTCAAAGGAGCGTGCAAACAGGTAGTTTTTGGGTACAGTCCCGAGCCATATGAAGGCACGTGAGCGGATCGGCAGGGGATTCGTCTCTCCCGGTATTGGGGGTGGAGATCGCGCTGTGTCTAGGAAAGCCATTACACCAAGTCCTTGGCCAAGACAGGTGAGAATTACTGGTAGGTACTCCAGTAGTTTCTCAGGGTGTTCAGGGCTTGTCTCCGACACGACTTATACCGCTATTGGGGGTCTGACGTTAGTAGCCCCTTAGGCCGGATATGCGATACTCATAGACGAACGGACCGGACTGTATATACATTGTCACTGTTAGGCTCAGTAGGGTTTCCGGATGAGTTCGCTCATCGGCCTCCCTTGAGGTCAGTACATGGGCAGCCGTTACGCACAGCTAGTGCCGCTGACGGCTTGTGTTAAACCCACTGCCAGGGTACTGACGAGTCATTAGAGTTCCCCACAGATAGTTTCCCAAGTTTGGGAGAAACATTATAGAGGCCGTATGGTTTTATGGCAGGGTTCGGAAAATGCACGTGCGTTTATGCACGTCTCATATTTCGGGCAGATAATACTGGTGGGCTTTGGTTTAAGCTGGATCCATGTATTATACTTTGTACATATAATATCTTTGTCTCAGTTGCATTTGTATTCGGTCGTAATACAAATGCAGGTATATTTATACTGTTACGGGGTTATCCTGAAATTCGTTTCGGGATCACTTTTGGAAGTTTCCAGTTTCCAGTTTTCTATCACCCGTATTTAACATTCGGTTAAATGCGGATTAATCTTTTCATCACTTGGGTGAGTCATGAGGTGAGTCGTGATTCTAGAAGGTTCTAGAAGGTGACTAAGATTAATGACTCATGGTTTCTTTAAATATTCATTTAATGTTATGCAAGGTGTCTTTTGTGAGTCATTCTTTTGCTTTAATGATTCTTGTTCTTGCTAAGATCTTTTGTGAGAAGCTTTCCTTTGTGGTCACCTCCCTTGCTTCCTACACACACACACCCACCTCCTTATAGTGGCCGACCCATTCTTGATGGAGTATTATGGTTGTTGTTTTAAAAGATGATAGTTTTTGGTGTATGGAAATTTCATAGCTCATTTCATTCCATCACCCGACTCAAATGGCAACTTCATTAACCGTTCGTCCATGGCTTTGGACGAAGCGAGACAAAGTGTTCTACTCATTCTCTACATCAATCTTGGTCATCTCTTTTAGCAAACTTGATGACCGAGTTGCCTCGGGTCAGAGGCGGGAGCCCGTTTAAAGATCCGATGACGTGGTGCCACCTGGACGAGGAGATCGGAGATCGACGAGATCGGAGCAGCCGCAACGGAGCGTGGGATGATGGTTAAAGAATGAAGGACTCGGATCGTTTGGTATAACCTTTCTACCGTCTTTACAGTTTGTTAGTTTAGCGTTAATGGCAAATCCGGGTTATAATATGCGATAGTGCCAGTTATAAAAGTTTTTGTTCCGCATTTGGCGTCTGAAAGACGGCCGTGGCGCTACCGTAGACTTACAGACGATACAGTCTAAGAAGTTTAGATTTGGAGTTCATTTATGAACTAGGTCCCATCAGATATCCAGACATATTCTAAGACATGTATTGCTCAATTCGGGAGATGGGTTTCTCCGCGAACTAGAGATTAAGAGAGACATAGAAAGATACATCATGCCGGATCTACTAGCTGAGGCTATTTCTCGAACACAATAGTTTCACAAACAAGATTTGTGAATCTGATTAGTAGAGGAGTTGGGTTTCGGTATCACACGGGCTGTGAGTATGCGGCACCGCAATAATTAGCCTTGAGTGCACATGGGAGATTGTTGGATATAGTGCCCTTAAAGTCAATTATTGGACCGCAGACACGTGGTTGCAATGATTGAGGGAGGACCTATACCGGTAGGACAGTCTTACTCGAGAGGATTGTGTACTATAAGGTTTGACTTTATCATCGTGTATATGCTTTGGGTGACACTGCAGTTCGCTATTACACGTAGTATGCTACATGGTTTGATTTTATCATCGTGTACAGCTTTAGGTGACATTACACATCACTATTACATGTTGATAGAGCCCTTAGGATTTTTGCTTGACTACCAGTAGTATGATGGCGATCATATACGTGAGAGTTGGGTAGTCTATAAGCATATCCTTAAATGTGTCCATAGTCTTGGGAGTTTCGAGACTGGGCATCGATACTCCATTAGTAGACTAGTGTATACAGTCGAGACCCCAATGAGGGGCGGTGGCCGGTCTCACAAACCATTGGTGTCAATTGGATCACCTAAGATGTATACAGGTGCTCATTGGGTTATGAGTACACCGGACAGGACTCGCCGGGAACATGCTAGTTGGTATTATACCTAGTGTTAGATAGAAGTTCCCTGGTGACATGTGTACAGGTTAGTTCATCGACCTGAGATCGTCATTTGTCTCGTATGAGTTCCCACTGTGCTTTGATTACTACCCTACCACGGCTCAAAGGTGTCGTGCAAACAGGTTTTAGTTGGGTACAGTCCCGAGCCACATGGAGGCAGTGAGCGGATCGGCAGGGGTTTCGTCTCTCCCGGTATTAGGAGTGAGATCACGCTGTGTCTAGGAGAGCCATTACACGAAGTCCTTGGCTAGGGCAGGAGATTTACTGGTAGGTATTCCAGTAGTATTTCAGGGTGTTCTGGGCTACACTCCGACACGACTTGTACCGCTTTGGGGGGTCTGACTTTTACCAACCCCCTAGGCCTGACATGCGATACTCATAGACGAACGGACCGGACTGTACGGATATTGTCACTGACAGGCTCAGTAGGGTGTCAGGATGAGTTCGCTCATCGACTTCCCTTTTGTTCATTACCTGGTATCCCATTACGTACAGCTAGTACCGCTGACGTGCTAGTGGTTAAATCCACAGCCATTGTATTGACGAGTCTTTAGAGTCCCCCACAGACAGTTTCTCAAGTTTCGAGCGAAATATTGTAGAGGCCGTATAGTATTATGGCAGGGTTAGATCATATACAAGCAGAAGTGCACGGATCATGATCGGACGGATCATACTAGTGGGCTTTGGTTTAAGCCGGATCCTAGTATTAGATTTGTTGGATTACTTTAGTCTCATCGCATTCGCATTCAGTCAGAACGCGGATGCAGTTATGTATATACAGGTGAGGGGTATCCTTGTGATCCGTCACGAGTTTACTTTAGTAGATGCCATTCTCTTTTTATTGTTGCAAACATTTGGATTAATGTTTGCATATGGAAATAATGAGCTCAAAATCATGATTAGGAGCATTAATTGTGACACATGCACAAGTGATGAGTCATGGTCTCTTTACTTATGCATATGTCACATTATTGTTTATTTGATGTGTTGAAATGATAAGTAGAGAGAGAAAGGGCGGCCATAAGGTTGTGGTTATCTCTTGTATTTTGATTTCTTGCTCTCACTCTGATTATCATACAACACATAAGAAAAAGAAAGGCTCCTCTTCTTCTTCTTCCTCTATCTCACCATTTCCATTATTGGCATCATCTTCAACCTCCATCCATACACTCTCATGCGATGAGAATCAATGGATGCTTGAGACGAAGTGATCACACACATTCTCTACTTCACCTTGGACACGTCGGCTAGCAAGCTTCTGTAAGTCCATATTGCGACCCCCGGTGCTTACGGGGAGGCGGAAACGGTATAAAAAACAAATTTTTATCGCAAGAGGCAACATGGACTAAACAAGGTCGGGATCGTGACTAAACTAAACTAGCAAAAACGCTAAAGGGAGTTAGCTACTCGGATGAAGGTTATACCTAAACTTGAACTCCTTCTTCTTGAAATCTTGTAGAGGTTGATGGTTCTCTTCTCGTTGCCTTCTTCCGTCGAAGATGGATCCACCTCGAAGGTTCGACCTTTGGGCTCTTCCTCGATCTTTGAGTCAACTAGGGTTTCCGGCTTGCTAAACCTTGAACCTAGAATGAGTAGAGAGTGACTAGGGGTTGCTTTTCTTTTTAAAGAGAAGGATTCTCAACACATGAGAAGGGTTCTCTTTTGCTAGAGGAAGAAGAAGATGAAGTGAGGAGAGAGAAGCTAAATGAGATAATGAGCAATCTTTTTTTTTCTTGCAACCATAATGCCAAAAGAAAAGAATTATCTAAATGATAATAATTCAAAATAAGAATAGTTGATGGTAATTTGGAATGACCACTATCATGCTTCTTTAAATGAAGTGTAAGCATGAATCAAGGAGGATCTTTCAAAGCATGATGGTGGTCAACATTCAACCATGGTCAACAAGTCAACCATGGTCAACAAGTCAACAAAATCAACCATAACTAAATTCTCATTTAATTACTATTATTAATAGATAATCCATAAATCCATTAGGGTTTGGAAAATGATAACTGTCAACTGTGCATACGCACCCGTTCCGAAACCCTAATGAAAAACCTCATTCTCCGCCTCAAGCAACTGTGCATACACACCTGCATTCTCGTTCCGAGGAACAAGAATACCAAGATATAAAAGCAACCCCCAAAACATATACCAGTATCTGGCTCAAACCAGAGCCTGCCAGTATAATCCGTCCGGACTCCAAACGTGCACAAGTGCGCGGATGAGAACGAACCCTGTCGCAAAACCGTGCGACCTCTACTCTGTTTTGCCCAGAGGAGAATACCCTCTGTGTGGGACTCTAAAGACTCGACACTACGCTGGCAGTGGGTTTAACCACAGACCGCAAGCGGCACTAGCTGTGCGTAACGGTCCCCAGGTAGATGCCGACAAGAAGGCTGACGAGGTGAGACCCCATCTGAACTCCTACTGAGTCTGAATGTGACATTCTCCGCACAGTCCGGTCTGTCCGTCTGATACATTGCATGTCGGGCCTACGGGGCGGTAAAACGTCAGTCCCCCAATAGCGGTACAAGTCGTGTCGGAGTGAAGCCCAAAACACCCTGAGATAACACTGGAAGCCTACCAGTATATCTCGCTTGCCCTGGCCAGGGACCACTCGTGTAATGGCTCTCCTAGACACAGCGCGATGTCAACCCCCAATACCGGGAGAGACGAATCCTGTCTAACCGTCACTGCCTCCAAGTGCTTCGGGACTGCACCCAACCACCACCTGTTTGCATGACTCCTTTGAGCCGTGGTAGGGTAGTGATCAAAGTGCAGTGGGAACACACTCGAGGCGAAGTGCCAGTGTCAAGTCAGCGGACTAAGCTGTACTCATGTCACCTGGGAACTGATAACTGACGATAGGTATAATACCAACCTTTCAGTTCCCGACGAGTCCTGTCCAGTGTACTCATAACCCAACGAGCACCCGTATACTATCTCCAGTACGACGTACTGATGGCTGTGGGACAGACCATCTCCCACACTGGGATGAGAAGCGCATACGCTAGTCTACTCCGGAGTATCGATGCCCTGTCTCGATAGTCCTACGACTAGGGACCTGTATAAGGATGTGCCTATAGATTACCCAGCCCCCACTAGTGTGACTGCCATCACAATGCTGGTAATCAAGCAAAGATCCTAAGGGCTCCACTAATGCGTATAAGTGATATACTGAAATAAACACAAGTACACATTGAAGTAGAAACAAACCAAGTAGCATACTACTATATTGAGCAAGATTGTTTATACAAGGTGAATATCCCAAGCTTCCATTAAGTAATATACAAACTAGTATGATACAGTAATGGCCTCTAGGGCATATACACTAACAATCTCCCACTTGCACTAAGGCCATGTACTGGCGTATCGAAGACCTATCATCTCGATCAGCCGCTCAAACTGAGTCTGGGGTAGGGCCTTGGTGAATGGATCTGCAGTGTTCTCTTCTGAAGCAACCCTCCGAACCTCGATGTCCTTGCGATCCACGATCTCCCTGATCAGGTGATACCGCCTCAAGATGTGCCTGGATCTCTGATGGGACCTGGGTTCCTTTGCTAAAGCTATAGCCCCGTTGTTGTCGCAATACAGAGGTACTGGGTCAACAATGGACGGAACCACCTGAAGTTCTTTTAAGAACTTCCTTATCCAGACAGCTTCTTTTGCGGCATCAGATGCAGCGATGTATTCCGCTTCCATAGTCGAGTCTGCAACGGTTTCCTGTTTGGAACTCTTCCAACACACCGCCCCTCCATTGAGGGTAAAGACAAAACCCGACATGGACTTGGAATCATCCTTGTCACTCTGGAAGCTGGAGTCAGCAAAGGCCTCAATCTGGAGGTCTTTTCCGCCATACACCAAGAACATCTCCTTAGTCCTTCTCAGGTACTTGAGAATGTTCTTTACTGCTATCCAATGTTTCTCCCCAGGGTTTGACTGATACCGGCTTACTACACTCAGTGCATAAGCTACATCCGGTCTGGTACACAACATCGCATATATTATAGAGCCTACCGCAGAAGCGTAGGGTATAATAGACATGCGATCCCTCTCCAAATCAGTCTTGGGAGACATCTCTTTAGAGAGGGTGATCCCGTGACAAGCCGGTACGTTACCGCGCTTGGAATCTTCCATACTGAATCTTTTCAGTACGGTGTCGATGTACCTGGACTGTGAAAGTCCTAATATCCTCTTGGATCTATCACGATGGATCTAGATCCCCAGGATGTATGAGGCATCACCCAGGTCTTTCATGGAGAACCTGTGTGACAAGAAACCCTTGACAGATTGTAGCATAGGAATGTCATTTCCTATTAAGAGAATGTCATCCACGTATAAAACAAGGAATACTACAGTTCTCGCTACAAATCTACTATAGATGCATGGTTCATCTGGATTTTTGATAAAGTCAAATTCCTTGACCGTCTCATCGAAACAGATGTTCCAACTCCGCGATGCCTGCTTTAGTCCATAGATGGACTTAAGCAACTTGCATACCTTTCCGCTGCTCCCACTCTGAATGAAACCCTCTGGCTGATCCATATAGACACACTCCTCTAAATTACCATTTAGAAAAGCGGTTTTTACGTCCATCTGCCAAATCTCATAATCGTGGAAGGCAGCAATGGCAAGAAGGATCCGAATGGATTTCAGCATAGCCACTGGAGAAAAGGTTTCGTCATAGTCCAAGCCAGGTCTTTGACGGAAACCCTTTGCTACAAGTCTAGCTTTATAGGTCTCAACCTGTCCATCTACACCAATCTTCCTTTTGAAGATCCACTTGCATCCTACGGGTTTTACCCCGTCTGGAGCAATGTCCAACGTCCATACTTTGTTGGTGTACATGGACTCCATTTCGGTCCGCATTGCATCCAGCCATTTTACCGAGTCTACGCTCTGAACGGCCTGCTGGAAGCTAGTAGGCTCATCATAGTCTATGATGCAATCCTCTCTATCCCCGTCTATGAGAAAACCGTAGTATCTCTCGGGCGGATGAGACTGCCTACTACTTCTGCGGAGCGGCATAGGAATGTCCTGTTCATTTGAACCCTCTGGTTCTACTAAGCTTTCAGTAATAGCTCGTGGTTCTGGAATTTCTTCCAGTTCTACTGTGCTCCCACTTATCTGGTTTTCCAAAAACTCAGTTTCCAAGAAGCAGGCATGACGAGAAACAAGAACTTTTTGTTCCTCTTCACAGTAGAAGAAATATCCCTTAGAGTTCTTTGGATATCCCACGAACTTACACTGTACTGAGCGTGCCTCGAGCTTGTCCGCATGCTGCTTTTTAACAAAAGCTGGACATCCCCAAGTCTTGATGTGACTGAGATGGGGCCTCTTCCCACACCACATCTCATATGGTGTAGTAGGCACAGTCTTAGTAGGAACTCGGTTCAATAGGTACGCAGCTGATTCTAGTGCATACCCCCAGAATGATCGCGGTAACTCAGCGTTACTCATCATGGACCGTACCATATCCAATAGGGTCCGGTTCCGTCTCTCCGATACACCGTTATGTTGCGGAGTGTATGGAGGAGTAAGCTGAGAGAGAATCCCATTCTCTTTTAAGTAACTCAGGAACTCGGCACTTAAGTATTCTCCACCTCGATCCGATCTTAGAATCTTGATACTTTTGCCGGTTTGTTTTTCTACTTCATTCTTAAATTCCTGGAATTTTTCAAAAGATTCTGACTTATGTTTCATTAAGAAGACATAACCGTATCTTGAAAAATCATCCGTAAAAGTAATGAAGTAAGAATAACCGCTTCGCGCATGTGTAGACATTGGACCGCACACGTCGCTGTGTACGAGTCCTAAGAGCTCGCTCGCTCTTACTCCGTGTCCAGTGAACGGAGTCTTTGTCATCTTTCCTTTGAGACAGGATTGACAAGTGGCATATGATTGATATTCGAACGGATCCAAATATCCTTCTGTATGTAACTTAGTCAACCTTCTCTCATTGATGTGACCCAGTCTACAATGCTATAAGAAAGTCTGGTTGATATCTGGAGACTTTCTTTTGTGTGTATTCTGGACATTGAAAATCTGTGGTTGGTTTAATACGTATATACCATTGCTCAATGTACCTGACCCAATCAGAACTTGATTAAGGTGAATGTTCACAACATTACTTACAAACGCAAATTCATAACCTTCTTTAGAAACCAAAGATACAGAAATGATATTACAAGTTGCGTTGGGTACAAAAAAGCAATTACGCAAAACCAAAACATGTCCTTCTGACATTCCCAGGTGATAGTCCCCCACGGCTTTAGCATCCATGCTAGCTCCGTTCGCAACTCTGAGGGTCATGTCACCTTCCTTCAAAAACCTACGGTTTCTCAACGCCTGCAAAGAATTACAGATATGAGATCCTGATCCGGTATCCAATACCCAGGAAGTAGAGTTTATAGAAAGACAGTTTTCAATAACATACACACCTGAAGCTGAAGCCGCAACCTGCTTCAGTTCCTGTGTCCTGGCTTTCCAAGCCCTGCAATCTTTCTTCCAGTGTCCACTCTTATGACAATAGAAGCATTCTTCCTTTCCAACAAGCTTCCCCGCAATCTTTGTTGCCTTTTCCTTTCCCTTCGTACCCACTTTACTAACACCGCCTCTTGGTTTGGCGGGGGCTTTCTTCCTCTTTCCCTTGGCTTTCGCCTTGGACCTAGAGGAAGAAGATCCTCCTACAAACAAAGCGGGTGTTTCCCTACCCTTCTGTAGGGTGCCCTCTGCGCTCCTCAGCAGGTTGAGGAGTTCTGAAAGTTCAACTTCCTTTTCTTGCAAGTTGAAATTCAGTATGAACTGGGCGTAAGTGGATGGAAGGGACTGGAGAATTAAATCTGTATAAAGTTCACTATCCAACGTGGTCCCAAGTTCCGCGAGCTCCTCAGTGTAGCCAATCATCTTAAGCACGTGGTCCGCTACCGATGATCCGACGGCCAACTTAGTCGAAAATAACTTCTTCGACACTTCGTATCTTGCGATACGAGACTGCTCTCCATACAGTTCTTTTGTATGGAGAAATATGGACTCGAGGTCCATATTCTCATGCCTCCTCTGATGTTCGTTGTCCATAAGGGCAAGCACGAGGCACCTGGCCTTCGCGCAATCAATCTCCCAAGTCTTACGGATTTCCTTATCCGCGACGCTGGAGGTGGGACCTGGGACGGGGGGAGCTTTGGTGGTAAGAAGATACCCCATCTTGTCGTAAGCGATTGCCAATTTGACATTCCTGAGCCAATCTTTGTAGTTTGGCCCTGTCAGTATGTTTTTATCTAGAAGTAACTTAAGTCCAGTCATTTCGATTTGGTCGCTGCAGGGGGAGAGAAGAAACACTTAGCACGATGCTCTTGCAAGTATAGAATGGTTTTTAATTTGTCTAAACAGGATGGCTCCCACTGTCTCTCGAATCCCTCCTCAAACCACAAAGGAAGAATTAGTCGGGATCAATCCCACCGTACAATACTTGCTTAACCGTTCAGCCAGGCCAGTGTCGGTACTTCGAGGGAGGTTTTCCAACGCTTTCGCGAAGTTCCTTAATTTAAGAACCTCTTTTCCCTGGGGGCGTAGCCCCGCTAACACCTTTCTAGGCACCTACTAGGTTTATAGCATTGATCGTTTAGTGAGAAATTTCCCGAGGAGTAGCATATACTCACAGTAGGATCGGGATCCAAATATCATCGCGTGACGAAAATGAAGGAATCCTACCATAATCATCACACTCCAAATGGTATGCAAATCTAGCAAGTTTCAGTACTTGTGAAACTCCCGATGTGGATTTTTGCCCCATGCTCTTATGATCTTGACTTTGGCCAACAAATCATAAGTCACATGTCAAGTTCTTCCCGTCGTTCTCCAGGTTAATTTGAATCCATCCGTACATACCCTTGACTTTGGCCAACAAGGCAGTACGACTGTTCCAAATCAACGCATCTACCTATGCTGCACATGAATATCCAATAGCTACCAATCACTATGCCTTGACTTTGGCCAACAAACACAGCTTGAATACTATTGACTGTTTATGTGAAACGACGGAGGGCTACGAATGGTTTTGGTAAAACCGTGAACGTAGTGAACTTGATATAATCGATGGAACGAGATAGCTTTTAGAAGGAGTGGCTTAAGCTCCGCATTTAAAAGTTAGTTTTGAAAAGAACCGAGTGGTTTTTCGAAAGTGTTCCAACGACTTTAACTTGGTTTATTATCTTGCATTAGTTCTTTTAATGCGTGATATTCTTGCATTAGTTCTTTTAATGCGTCCCATCATTTAATCCTACCATTGCAGAAAACAACCAAAATATGACGTACGCTTATGCCATTCGCATTCGCCACGGGGTCCCGTCATCACTCGTTAGGTTACTTAACTAACAACAGAGCGGGGGCTGGGCTAGCGCGGCTGTAAAACATAAGCAACGCCTAAATAGAAAGCAATGATAGACATTACAGATCACAGATGAATATATTAGATATACTAGCAATCCGCAATTCTTTCGAGCCTGCAATGAAAAGCGGATTACACGGTCGCGGTGAATAGCCAAATACCCCACCCAAGACCCCTACGGGTGCGGCAAACTACCCGCCAAGTACTCGGCAGTTTGTGCACCCCTCCATGGGTCTATCCTAGGAGCAAAAACAGTAAAAAGAATTATACAATGACGGCTACAACCCCGACCCGGTTGTGCGGCCAAACAAATAATATTATTACATCAATTTACATTTACAATGAATGAAAGAAAAACAAAAGCTCATCTCACATCCACCCCGGCTATTCACCCGCGACAGTCCAACAGATTCATATACAGAATCCAATATCAAACACAGATCATGTATAACCCCGACTAATCGACTTATAGCGATTAGCCGACGTTCAATACATGCAAACATCACAGATATAACCAACATAGCCAAAGTGCAGTGAAGTTCGGAAAAAATACGGAATTATAGGACCCCAAAAGTGAATTTCTGTTCTGGAAAATCTGGGCACATATAATATATCTTAAAAATCCCAAAACCAACACAGAAGAACACTGCACGAAAAACGATGCACAGAAGACGACAAACCGCGGCGCTTCCGCGGCACATGCCTACCTCGTGCGGCGGAAGAGCGGCGGTTTGAATGAATTAGGGCAACGTTTTTCTTGGGTGTTCACACAAAACCCTGAGCCGAATTTACAAGTATAAAGTTTTTCATTTAGAGCAGAAAAAAATTCAACAGAAACTTAGGGTTTTGGTTTTTCCGGTTTTGCGATTTTTCGGTTCCGAACTTCGTTACACTTCGCTACTAAAATAATTTAAGTTTAGTTAGGCTCTGATACCACTGTAAGTCCATATTGCGACCCCCGGTGCTTACGGGGAGGCGGAAACGGTATAAAAAACAAATTTTTATCGCAAGAGGCAACATGGACTAAACAAGGTTGGGATCGTGACTAAACTAAACTAGCAAAAACGCTAAAGGGAGTTAGCTACTCGGATGAAGGTTATACCTAAACTTGAACTCCTTCTTCTTGAAATCTTGTAGAGGTTGATGGTTCTCTTCTCGTTGCCTTCTTCCGTCGAAGATGGATCCACCTCGAAGGTTCGACCTTTGGGCTCTTCCTCGATCTTTGAGTGAACTAGGGTTTCCGGCTTGCTAAACCTTGAACCTAGAATGAGTAGAGAGTGACTAGGGGTTGCTTTTCTTTTTAAAGAGAAGGATTCTCAACACATGAGAAGGGTTCTCTTTTGCTAGAGGAAGAAGAAGATGAAGTGAGGAGAGAGAAGCTAAATGAGATAATGAGCAATCTTTTTCTTTCTTGCAACCATAATGCCAAAAGAAAAGAATTATCTAAATGATAATAATTCAAAATAAGAATAGTTGATGGTAATTTGGAATGACCACTATCATGCTTCTTTAAATGAAGTGTAAGCATGAATCAAGGAGGATCTTTCAAAGCATGATGGTGGTCAACATTCAACCATGGTCAACAAGTCAACCATGGTCAACAAGTCAACAAAATCAACCATAACTAAATTCTCATTTAATTACTATTATTAATAGATAATCCATAAATCCATTAGGGTTTGGAAAATGATAACTGTCAACTGTGCATACGCACCCGTTCCGAAACCCTAATGAAAAACCTCATTCTCCGCCTCAAGCAACTGTGCATACACACCTGCATTCTCGTTCCGAGGAACAAGAATACCAAGATATAAAAGCAACCCCCAAAACATATACCAGTATCTGGCTCAAACCAGAGCCTGCCAGTATAATCCGTCCGGACTCCAAACGTGCACAAGTGCGTGGATGAGAACGAACCCTGTCGCAAAACCGTGCGACCTCTACTCTGTTTTGCCCAGAGGCGAATACCCTCTGTGTGGGACTCTAAAGACTCTACACTACGCTGGCAGTGGGTTTAACCACAGACCGCAAGCGGCACTAGCTGTGCGTAACGGTCCCCAGGTAGATGCCGACAAGAAGGCTGACGAGGTGAGACCCCATCTGAACTCCTACTGAGTCTGAATGTGACATTCTCCGCACAGTCCGGTCTGTCCGTCTGATACATCGCATGTCGGGCCTAGGGGGGGGTAAAACGTCAGTCCCCCAATAGCGGTACAAGTCGTGTCGGAGTGAAGCCCAAAACATCCTGAGATAACACTGGAAGCCTACCAGTATATCTCGCTTGCCCTGGCCAGGGACCACTCGTGTAATGGCTCTCCTAGACACAGCGCGATGTCAACCCCCAATACCGGGAGAGACGAATCCTGTCTAACCGTCACTGCCTCCAAGTGCTTCGGGACAGCACCCAACCACCACCTGTTTGCACGACTCCTTTGAGCCGTGATAGGGTAGTGATCAAAGTGCAGTGGGAACACACTCGAGGCGAAGTGCCAGTGTCAAGTCAGCGGACTAAGCTGTACTCATGTCACCTAGGAACTGATAACTGACGATAGGTATAATACCAACCTTTCAGTTCCCGACGAGTCCTGTCCAGTGTACTCGTAACCCAACGAGCACCCGTATACTATCTCCAGTACGACGTACTGATGGCTGTGGGACAGTCCATCTCCCACACTGGGATGAGAAGCGCATACGCTAGTCTACTCCGGAGTATCGATGCCCTGTCTCGATAGTCCTACGACTAGGGACCTGTATAAGGATGTGCCTATAGATTACCCAGCCCCCACTAGTGTGACTGCCATCACAACGCTGGTAATCAAGCAAAGATCCTAAGGGCTCCACTAATGCGTATAAGTGATATACTGAAATAAACACAAGTACACATTGAAGTAGAAACAAACCAAGTAGCATACTACTATATTGAGCAAGATTGTTTATACAAGGTAAATATCCCAAGCTTCCATTAAGTAATATACAAACTAGTATGATACAGTAATGGCCTCTAGGGCATATACACTAACAGCTTCGTGTCCAAGTTGCTTCGGATGAAGCGGGAGCCCGTAAAAGGATTCATAGATGTGGTGCCCTTTCCGACGAGAAGACCGAAGATCGGAGATGCCGCAAGGAGCTTGGGATGGTGGCCAAAGACCACAGGACACGGATCGATCAGTATAGCCTTTCCAACCCTTTCTCTAGTTGCTAGTTATAGGTTAATGGTTCGATCTGGGAAAAAGTATACGATAGCGCCAGTTTCAAGTTTATGAAAAAGTTTTTGTTTCCGCATTTTGGCCTCGGATTGTCGGCCGGGGCGCTACCATAGACTTACAAGCATGTCAAGTGGTAATACTGAACAATGAATGTACTTTTACGGTTACGAGTAATATCATGATATGGAAGTTCTACTGTGTAAGTAGCATGGCAATTATACTGTATAAATGGTGTGGCAATTACCGATGAAGAATGTGTGTGAGCAGGCAAATCTGTGTATGTGTGACATGCGCATCAACGGTAATTGTGCAGGTGTACTAGCAATTTATATCATATAGCATTAAATACCGGCACGTAGTATGTACATCACTAGGGGTAATATCCTACATAACAGGAACAATTAATGGTTATATCTATCTACGCATGAACCGTACGGTCACTTTTTAAAGGATACACATCGTCATTTTGAAAATAGGTATGGTTCAGGTGGCAATCTTTATATCGGCGATCCCGCCTCATAACATCCGATATGACAATTGATTGAATGATTTTCTCGGTGTGTAGGTAGAAAATGTATAGAAATCACAACCAAAGAAATTTTTGACCGCAATCAATAACGGTGTCGATGTAGCACGTTAGTGAGTACGGATCGTCCGCAGAGATGTGTGTTTTACTTGCTTTTGTTTTAGATGAGTCGAAATGAAAGGATAAAAGAAAAATTGCAAGAAAATAGATTCAAGAATTTTGAATTTTAGTTTCAAGAATAGTAAGAACTAGATCTAAAAATCAAGAATCTATAAAATTCTAGAAGATGTCCAAATCTAATGAACTATCAAGATTTGAAATGAGGCTCGTAGGAATCGATCGAATCTATAGAAGTGATAAAGACTTGTGATTACGTATTCCTATCCATTGATGATTTGTTGCTAGATCGATGATGATCAACGAGAATTAGGGATTTCTTGCGGAAACTAGGGTTTCATCATCTATCCCTTGTCCTTTCCTTGATTTCATTCACACTCTAGCCTCTAGTAAATTGAATTGTCGATCGTTAATCTCTAATTAGGAGCGAAAACATTCAATAAAGCATCTCGCTCGAAACTAGGTTGTCGATGATTCAATTACTAGAGTTTACAAAACTCATAGGTCTTAAGAATCGTTTCAAGATTGTAATCATCATCATCTATTGATTCTCTCGACTCCTCCACGAGCGGAGTTTTTACTCAAGCATCATAACCACGAAATCATTCAAGAATTGAAAACTAATCATAATGCTCAAATATAGAGATAAGCAAGATAAAGAAATTTCACCTTTTGTTTTTTAACAATTTTGTTACAATTCGTTCAAGAACTACAAGAGGAAAGAACTCAATCGTCGAATTAGCTTCGCATCGTCTTCGTGAGTCACGGATCGTCTTGAAACACTTGCTCGGTTGAAGTCCGGCGTCGCTTCTAAAAGGTTGATGGCTTCTTGCTTGAAGTGTACTCGATAGATCTTGAATTGATCAAATTATGTCACTCAATTTGATCTTGATTTGATTTGGATCTACAATTTTCCCTCCAATTTCAACTAACTAACCAACCTAATGAACAACCCCCAAAACCCTAGATCTAGCTCTCATTTTATAATCACCTCAACCCTAGATCTAGAATTCGAATTCAAATTTCCCTCCAAAAAGGTTGTTTGGCTGAGCCTTCTGGATAAAGCCACGTGGTCATCTGGAGTCTTCTGGAAGCATTGGCCGTTACGGGAAGGCACATAGGGAAATTTGAAGAGGTGACGTCATCATGGTGCCGCGGATCCGCCGCAGGAAAGGGCCTTTGGCCGTGGATCCGCGGCCCATTAGTGGCTTCTATGCATGATATTTCCTGTGATGATTTGTGCTGGTCTTGTGGCACTTTTCTGATATGTGGAATCTTTTTATTCTTTCTTGATTTCTGCCAGATCTCAAGTCTTTGACTTGGCGTATTTTTATCAGCACTTTTAACAGTTTTAGCTCTTTTCCTGGAATTTCCTGCACAGATTCTCAAGACAAGTGTTGCACTATACAAAGATGTTGCATGCAATGATAAACACTCAATTTCCCTCAAAAGTGCCGGTTATAATATATAACACATGTTATTTGGTATTTTACAGATGTTTTGCTAATATGTGCTATATTCATTCCAAACACTTATAGATGAGTGCAAATAGTAGGGAAATTGATGTGTTAAAAATGCAATATTTTCAACTGATCAACAATAATTATCAATCATCATCCTCAAATCACTAGTGCGGATCAATCATCCGGTACATCTCATCGCGTACGGTAATCCATCGTACGAGGACATCAAATAGAATAAGGAATTTATCGACCTATACAATAATGAGGGTACGGATCTAAAGTCTTGTACGACATATTACTCATAAATATATACACATATATCTCAAATCACATTTGTATAAAACGCCATATCTTATTAATTTCACAACACTTCTATCTCAATCTCGTGTCGTGTTTATCGATCTCGATCTCATATCATACCATTATCAATTCATACTTGTTCTCTTTCAAATCATACTTATCATGATTCATTTTCTCATTTTATATTCTCATATATCAATCCGAGTCATTTATATCTACATTATGTTGTCTATTATACCTATATTATATTCTTAATATCCATTAGTGTCAACTTCTATCATATTATCTTTTACTAAATCCTAAATCATGTCCGTAGCATATCCTTTATCAAAACATAATTATAAAACGATCTTTCATATCAATGGTTGCGGGGGTGCTATATGCCATCCACCCGACTTTCCCCGTAGATATAAATCAACTCACATGCTAAACTCCTCGCTTAGCCGAAGTCGATGTGCTTCGTCGTCTCGGAAGTCCACGTGAAGTACCTACAATCAATACACAATCATAATGCTTATTAAAACCAATATCCGAAAAACGATACAGCACACGAATTGCTTATAGGTTAGAACCTATAGCCAACGTATGAAAGATCAACCAAATAACCCTCGTCCGTTGACGTACAAACGTCCAACGACAGAATCAAATCCAAATACCAAAACCACGAATTCATGTATCTTAAAAACATAGCCAAAACACTCGCAAACAAATCCCAGATTTTGGCTCAGGAAAATAGGGACTAAACAAGCAAGTACAGGGATAGGTTATAGGGTTAGGGAGCTACAGGCAAACACTCAACACCATAGGAGAAATGGGGTCCGGCGACATCATCAAGAAATCCGATCTCACCGGCCGTACTACTGGAAAATGGGTCCGTACTTCTGTGGTGGTCTTCTAGTGGTCTACCTAGGTCAATGGACTTGTTTGATTTTCTTAGAAATACCCCAGATAGCTCCAAATACCCTGTAGGCCTTTAGCTTTCACAAAACCGACACGGAACAATTCTATCTTCATATATCGGGTTCTAAACTCATTTCCAAGCCTCTAAATAAATCTCTAAGGTCTTGACAACACTCACTAAATCTCAATAAATCACTTAACACCAACTTAGAATTTTCTAAGATCACATATCCTAAATAACACAATTTCTAAACTAAACTACGATATTTAACGTAAACACTAATCTTAAGTGAAGTGATTACCTTATTTGCAACTAAAGAAAATTCTCGAGTTTCCCAAAGTCTTCAAAATCCAAACTTGAAGGTTTCTAAGGGTTTATGATAGGGTTGTGCATGTTTTTAATGAAGGGGACATGAGGTTTTGGCAAAGGAATGGAGATGGTGCATGGAGGTAGTGAGGAAATGAGGGAGCATGGAGGAGATGAAGAAAACAATGGAGGAGGAGGGAAAGGGGCAGCCAAGTTTAATCCTTAGGCTCACTCTCTCACTCTCAAATATCCCCCTACACTCACTCTTTCATAAATATCTCTTTTGTTTCTTTCTCATATTCTTTTCACACTCAAACCCTTTTCTCTCTTTTCTTTTTCTTTTCTTTTCCTTTCTCTTTATTTCACTAACTCTCAAAACTCACAAGTCACAAACAAAAAACAACATGCACATGACATGGTGCACAAGTCATGGAAATATGTAAAAATACGGATTTGGCCAAAAATCCGATAAATATCATTAAAATAAATAAATCATTTTAATCTCCGATTAATTTCCAAATATTGGTATATACTTATACCATTTTACGAAAAATCCCTATTCGTAAATCGAATAGTTTTCGCGAAATATATTATTTTAATATTAAATTTCCAAAAATAATATTTTATATTTTCTGAAATGTTACACCCGCCTTACATGCGGGCGTAACTCCAGGGCCGTAACGGCCGGCGTGAATCTCGCGCCCGCCTTCCCATGGCTGCCACTATATAAACTCCTCTCTCAGACGACTCAGGTAAGCCATTTTTCACCCTAATAGGCCGTTACTCTGCCAAAATACCCCGTCTAACTTGATCGTCGGAGGGTCCTCGGTAGCACAACCACCCTGGGACTTCCTTACAGGTTGCTCGGCTTCAACGACATAAAGCCCATTGAGATCCACACGTTCCAAGAGGTAACTTCCAACTCAATCTCAGTCATCCCTCACCGCTCACTGCAGATCAACGGAAGATAAAATCTGAAGGAGATCTAGAGATCCATCCAGACTATTGTTCTTTTTTCCTTTTTCCTTTTTCCAACAATTCTGGGATTTTGGGGTCATTTTTGTTAGAGCACTAATGATATGCGAGGCATCGAAATGTGCAGGTATAGATTATGAGTGAGGAGTAGGAACTTAATTGTTGAGACCTTATATATACCAATGGTTATGGAACTCATAATATACCAAAACATAAAGGGAAAAATATTCAAGCTCCCTATGATAAAAAATTTAATAGAATAAGGTCTCTTGGCTTTACAAAGTTGCTAAAAACTTCTACTTTAAAGAAATTATGTGATGGATGTCTTTTTCGGGTCTCCGTCAGATGTTGTCTTCCGTCGATCTCCCGGTGAATCTTGGAGGTGATCTCCTGTTGCGTGTGGGTCTCAATGGGTTTTGAGGAGTTTGGTGGTTTTGAGGGGTCTACGCCGAGTACCTGCAATGAAGTCCCGGGGTGGTTTGGTAGCACCGAGGACCCTCCGACGATCAAGTTAGCACAAGATCCGAGCAGAGTAATGGCTAGGTGGGGTGAAAAAAGCTTACTTGACCCCTCTGTGATGGGGGTTTATATAGTGGCGGTAGAACGCAGCAGCAGGCACGAGAATCTCGCCGGCAGTTACGCTCCCGACGTCATGCCTGCGTAAAGAGCGGATCGCCCGTTAATGGGGATCATGATGGCGTGGAACGTGGGATGTTGCTGGTGGAGAATCTGCGCATGGCGAGATTTGCGGAGCGGCGGTTATACCTGTGAGCGGTGGAGTTGGTCGGTCGGAGGACCGAGGAAGACAGCCTCGGCTGGGGAGCTCGGGGACGAGCGAGAGGGCCGAGGAGACTTGATCCTGTGGCAGCTCGGGGTGAGCTGAGAGGCCGAGGAGGCCAACTTTCAGGGGGCTCTGAGGAGAGTCAGCTTGTGCCTGCAGGTCGGGTACAGGGGTGGCCTGGTCGGCCACAGTGGGTCCTTTCTTTTAAGTTTTAGGACACGTCATCTGCCACGTGTCCTGATCTTGGAGATCGCCAATATTGAGCATCATCATTAGCCCCCCACTCTTGTCCCGACCAGGTAGCAGGTCGGGTCAGGAGATGACTGCCGGGCTGCCCGGGGTAAGCTCCCTCCTAAGGTTTCGTCGGGACGTGTCCTTGGGCTGTCAGCTGTCTTTTCTGCCAGTGAATCAGGGCGAGATCCCTGCATTTAAGGAAAGTGCATCGGTTCATGCACCCTGTCACTAAAGTGACGGTCCACGTGTCAAGCGTCGGTTGGCCGACGCGACGTGTGTAGGCCTGCGGTGTCTGGTGGGGTGCGGTCCAGTGCGGGAACGAAAAGTGGAGCAATCGGAGCCGTTGGACGTGAGGAGGTGTTTTGGCGGGAGATGAAGGGCTCTCTTGGATGAGGGCGATTGCGGAAACAAATAGCGGTGGAGCCCACTCCAGGGTCCCTACTCCTTCATATTTCATCGCTATAAGCCCTGGTTGTTCAGCGCTCGTCTCGTCTTCTTTCCTCTTTTGCTTTCGTTTCCCGATGATCCCTCTTCTCCAGGTTAGATGTCTTCTTTCGTGGAATCTGTAGGTGTCGTAGGAGTAGGTTCCAGGGCCCTTTAGTTGAGCCCTAGTCTTCCCAGGGGAGCAGGGGTCGGATCCTCTTCCCGGGATCGTGCGGCGTGGGCAGCCCCCAGGGAGGAGGCGGTAGACGCTGCCCCCGGCACGTCGTGTTAGGTGAGGCATGAGGACGAGCTCGCCAATGCTTGTGCTCGCTTCCATATCCCCTCACGTTATACGCTTCGTCTGGCCAAGGAGGTAGAGAGGGCAGACTAAGTACGGGGTAGGGAGATCGCCCTATACTTGGAAGCTTTTTGGGGTGGAATGCGCATGCCCTTCTCTCGCGAGGTCGTCGAAGCGCTGAACTTCTTCGGGTTATCCCCTGGCCAGTTAGTGCCGAACTCGTGGAGGATTGTCCTCGGGTTCCTGATCCGCCTGAAGTTACAGGCGGTTCCTTTCAACCTCTCCTTCCTTGATTCTTTATTCGTATTCAAAAATCATCCTGGGGGTCGAGCGGGCGACCCGAGGTGGGTCTACCTCTCTTTTAGAAAGTGACAGGGGGGCGCCGCCGGGACAGGGGTTGTGGCCCTGCCTTCTTCCATCCACAACTGGAAGAAGAAGTTCTTCTTCGTTTCCCCACCCGAGGGCGAGGACTAGCCCATGTCCACCAGGTGGTCGAGGGAAAAATGCTTGCCAGGGAACCGGTCTAATGACCCCGCCGCGGTGAGGGTGGCGTCGTGGGAGCCCATCCCCCGATTCGACGTGCTGCTATCTGAGAGGGTCTTAAGTTGGGCCGGGCTCGGCCCCGTTGAGTTCGTCGATAAGTTAGGCCTGCTTTTTGGCTTTTACATTGCATGCGTTGCTGACTTCTTTGCATCTGGTTTTTCACAGGACTCATGGACCTGAGCGAGCTCCGAGACTCCATGCGTCAGCCGAGGAGGGTCACGAAGGCTGGAGGCGCCAGCTCTTCCCGCTCGAAGCCCGCCCCGGCTCCTTCTCCTCTGGTGGTCGCGTCCCGTGAGCGTTCGGGGGCGAATCCCGCCCCGGGGCCTAGCAGAGCGTTGGGCCGGAAGCGGGCTCGGATTCTGGAGGACCCGGTCTCGGAGGAGGAGATCGGCTCTCCCTCGGAGCCGCTCAAGAGGGGTTCCCGGAGGTCTTCTCAGGGCCCGTCCTCGCCGATCATGGTGGAGGAGGGGGGCTCCAGTTCGCGGTGCCTTTAGGGCTATCCGTCGCGGATAGCCTGCTGCATGAAATAGAGAAATCGTCCGGGGGTTGGATCCCCGGGGGGACCTTCAAGGCCCAGATGGCGTCCAACGCCCAGGAGTCCGTGCAGGTAAGTGTTTGGTTTTTTGCGAGACTCGATGCCTCCTTCGTCTTTCTGATCTCTTTCCAATTTTTCAGGTTCTCCAGCACGTTGCCCTTGCCTTGCGCATGGAGGCCGAGGTGATAGCCCCGGCGATGAAGGCTGCTGGCCAGCTTGCCTCGCTGGAAGAGAGCTCCAAGCGGGAGCTGGAGGCGGTGATGGCGAGGGTTGCCGCCCTGGAGGGCGAGGTGGAGGCCGGGAAACGGGAGGTTGCCCGGTACCGCGAGGCCGCCGTGGCTGCCGAGACCATGCTTTAGGACGCTCAGGTGCTCGCCGGCAACCTGAAGAAGATGGTGAAGACCCTCCGGAAGGAGCTGGGGACGGCGGCCGAGTCAGCTAAGTCGGCCGACCTGAGAGCGGCGAAGTTGGCCGACCTCTCGGCGGCGAAGGCGGTGGAGGGCTACAAGAAGTCGAAGGACTTCTATGATGGCTTGGCCGTGGCCACAACCCTCATCTGGCATGAGGCCCTTGACGCCGTTAAGGCCTGGATGCCGGAGTTCGCCGACGAAGAGCTCCGGGCCGAATACCCCTCGCGAACGCCGAGGAGCAGGGGAAAGCGATTCCTGATGAGGAAGTCACCGAGGACCTTGCTCGTCTCGTGGTGGATGTCGAGGACCCCGAGGTCGCACCTGGCCCCGAGGCCTAAAGCCCCTGCTTTCCTCCTCCTTTTATTTTGTTGCTTCTGGAATTTTTGTAAGCCTCCGGGCAGTTCGTAAGGCTGGGGAGCCCAAAATACCTTTTGTAAAGATTTTTCCTTTGGTAATAAAACTTTTTTTTTTGGTTTCATCGGTTTGTACTTTAACTTTTGTTTGTGAAGAATGCTCGTAAAATATCTCTGCTTGCACTGTTGGGCTTCCATGTCAGGTCGGCTATCTGTCTGGCGATCGTTCGTCGAGTTGATTTTGATCACTTGCCAAGCGTGCCAAGCACAGCTGAGAAGGAGGCATCTCTATGGCCCCGAAGTCGAGGGGGGATTCCTCAGACTTGGATAGACCCAATGCCCCTTGTTGCGGCCTCGGATCCTCTGCATGTGATGGGCAGAGGGAGTCGCCGTATTTGTGCCGAGCATGAATGGGCTCAGGGGCCTCGTTATGATGGCTACAAGCCTGCAGCGTCCGTTTTCATGAAAGAGCCGTGAAGCTATTCGTTGTCCCTTGGAGAGGGCGTTCGATTTCTGGCATTGCGAGCATCGGCCACCAGCTGGGGATGGCCGAGCGAGGGTCGGGCTCAACTGCCTCTTGGAGGACTTTTCGATCTTTAGCGTTGGAGGGGCTGTAAGAAGTCCACTTAGGATGACCGGGCAGTGAAGCTGCGCGGTTGCCTCTTGGCAAGGGCTTCGATCCCTGGCTTTGCGAGTAGGGAAGCTACCGGCCAGGGATGGCCGAGCAGGGAAGCCGCTCGACAGCCTCTTTGATCCTTAGGGTTGGAGGGGCTGTAAGAAGCCCACTAAGGATGACCGGGCAGTGAAGCTGCACGGTTCCCTCTTGGTGAGGGCTTTGATCTCTGGCGTCGTGGGTAGGCAACTACCAGCCTGGGATGACCGGGCGGGGTAGCCGCTCGAATGCCTCTTCCGAGGGCTTTGATCCCCGGCGTCATGGGTAGGGAGCTACCAGCCGGAGATGACCGGGCGGGGTAGCCGCTCGGTTGCCTCTTGCGAGGGCTTTGATCCGTCAGGACGGGGACCGAGCAGGGTTACTGCCCAGTGCCTCTTGCCAAGGACTTTGATCCCTGTCGGTTGTGGTAAGAAGCTACCAGCCGAGGATAGCCGAGCAAGGGCTTGACTGCCTCTGGGAGGACTTTGGTCCTTAGCGCGGGAGAGGCTGTAAGAAGCCTGCCAAGGACCCTTTGCCGGGCAGGGTTACTGCCCGGTGCCTCTTGGCAAGGGCTTTTGTTCTGAAGGATAGCCGAGCGGGGGTCGGGCTCGACTGCCTCTGGGTGGGCTTTTGATCCCTGTCGGTCGTGGTAGGAAGCTACCGGCCGGGGATAGCCGAGCAGGGTAGCTGCTGAGCTGCCTCTGAGGTGGACTTGGATCCTTAGAGTTGGAGGGGTCGTATGAGGCCTGCTAAGGATATCCTATTAGTGTATATGCCCTAGGGGCCATTATTGTATCATACTAGGTTGTATATTACTTAATGGAAGTGTGGGATAGTCACAGTTGTATATACAGTCTTGCTAAAAATAGTAGTATGCTACTTGGTTTGTGTCTACTTTAATATGTGCATATGTTTCTTGTAACGTATCACTTATACATATTAGTAGAGCCCATAGGTTATTTGCTTGATTACCAGCGTTGTGATGGCAGTCACACTAGTGGAGGCTGGGCAGTCTATAAGCAACATCCTATAACTGTCCCTAGTCATAGGATTATCGAGACAGGGCATCGATACTCCAGAGTAGACTAGTGTGTACGCTTCTCATCCCAGTTGGGGAGATAGTCTGTCCCATAGCCATCAGTACATCGTACTGGAGATAGTATACAGGTGCTCGTTAGGTTACGGGTACACCGGACAGAACTCGCGGGGGAACTGTTAGATGGTATTATACCCGTCGTCAGTTAACAGTTCCCAGATGACATGAGTACAGCATAGTCCGCAGACTTGACACTGCTACTTCGCCTCGAGTGTGTCCCACTGTTCTTAGATTTCTACCCTACCACAGCTCAAAGGAGTCATGCAAACAGGTAGCAGTTGGGTGCAGTCCCGAGCACTTGGAGGTAGTAGTGGTTAGACAAGATTCGTCTCTCCCGGTATTGGGAGATGATATCGCGCTGTGTCAGAGAGCCAATACGCAAAGTCCCTGGCCAGGGCAAGCGAGATTTACTGGTAGGTTCCAGTAGTTTCTCAGGGTGTAATGGGCTACGCTCCGACACGACTTATACCGCTATTAGGAGACTGACGCTTGCCGCCCCCTAGACTCGATATGCGATAGTCTTAGACGAACATACCGGATTGTACAGAGATTGTCACATCAGGCTCAGTAGGAGTTCGGATGGGTTTCCTCATCGGCCTTCTTATCGACATCTACCTGGGGACCGTTACATACAGCTAGTGCCGCTTGCGGTCTGTGGTTAAACCCACTGCCAGCGTAGTGTCGAGTCTTTAGAGTCCCACACAGAGAGTTTCCCTGCTCCAGGCGAAATGATATAGAGGTCGTATGGTTTTACGACAAGGGTTCGGACGCATACTTGTGTTTACGCACGTACGACGTTCGGACAGTTTTTACTAGCCGGCTTTGGTTTAAGCCAGATTCTAGTATTGGGTTATTGGATTTATACAGTCTAAAGTTTTTCCGTGTTTTCACGGATTCTAGGGGCATTCTCGTAATTTGTCGGGAAGCTTCTAGAAGCATGGTGACTTGTGGGGGTAAGGTGGCATTAGCTTTAAATGATATTGTGACTCATTATGTGTGATTCATCATGTCATTCATGCATTATTAAAAGCTTAATGACTCACATAGTGAATCACTCATAATGCATTTATGTAGCATGATGAATAATCACATTTTATTCATTTATTCATTATGCTTCATATATCAAGTGAGAAACAATATCATGATTGATTCTCATCATCACCTTCTCTCTCCTTAAGCTCTCTCATTCTTGAAACCCTAACCCTAACCTCTCATGAGTTGAGATCAAGGGTTAGCTAGACTAATACATCCATAACCTCACTCTATATCCCCTAGGTAGCTTAGATTAGCACTTTGAGCAACCTAGTTATCTCAAGTTAGAGATCAAGCTTGGCGTAGGAGCTCTCGGGTGGATCGTCTTTGACTCGAGGAGGCCATTGAGGTACCGATATTCCAAGGAGCCTACGAGGAGTGGAGGACAGCGATGAAGACCCGAAAGACATGTAATGTGAGGTATAACTTCAAATCCGAGTAGTTAAACCTCAAGTAGTTAGTTAGTAATGGTTTAGATGCGATTCATGCACTCAAGTCCGTGTTACGAAGCTTTGATAATCGTTTTTCATATATTCCGCTTCCCCGCAAGTTCGTGGGGTGCGTGACATGGACTTACAGTGGTATCAGAGCCAACTAAACCATTACTAGCTTGTTGGCAACTGATTAGAACTTGGATCGACGGATAAACGCGAAAACAAAACCCTAACCCTAACAGTTTCTGTAAATTTTAAACGTGTCGAAAAAAATATTTGATATGCCTTAAAATTCACAGCAGGGAAATATAAGAATACTGGGAAAATACGAGATCCTAACTCGGCAAGACGGCCGCGGATCCGCGGCAAGATGGTGCTTTTGGCCGCGGATCCGCGGCGGAGTATACTCCGAGTTGACTCGGATTTTCACAGAAATTCATATTTTTTGGTTTTTTGTTTTCCTCTATATTCTGTTTCTGCCCAGGTTACTTCAGTGCTGGTTTGCTTTTAGGGTAGACACGGAATATGGTAATCGATCGATGTTCGAAGATATTTGCTAATTGGGTTTTTATCTGTAATGTTTAATGTGTTCGTAAACCTCCCCTAACTACTAGTATGTCGGTTGGTAGGGGGTTGCACATTTCTGTAATGTTTACTGTTTGTGTATATGGACTTGATTGGAATGTTGTGATGATTAGCCGGGGTTTGAGATGTGTTTTATATTCATTCATTCAATGTAAATGTAATATGATGTAATATTCTTTTGCGGGGCACATCCAGGTTGCGGTTGTAGCCACCGTTGTATTATTTCATTTTTACTGTTTTTGCTCCTAGGATAGACCCAAGGTGGGGTGCATAAACTACCGGGTACTTTGAAGTGTTTAGTGTCCTACTCATGTTGTTGAGGGAGACCGCTTCACTTCGGGTACTTGGCAGGTAGTTTGCCATACCCGTAGGGGTCTAGGGTGGGGTAATGGCTATTCATCACAACTGTGTAATCCGTCTTTTATTGCAGGCTCAAAGAAAATGCGGATTGCTAGTATATCCAATAAAGTTCATCAGTGATCTGGAATGCTTATTATTGCGTCTGACGAATATACAATATCTATATATGATAGCTATTAGACGCCACTTATGCTTTACACCCGCACTAGCCCAGCCCCCGCTCTGTCGTTAGTTAAGTAACCTAACGGGTGATGACGGGACCCAGTGGCGAATGCGGATGGCATAAGAAGGACGTGGTATTTACGTTGTTTTCTGCAATGATAGGATAAATGATGGGACGCATTATTATAATGCAAAGAAAATAAACTAAAGTTAAAATCGTTGGAACAAATTTAAAAGAAACCACTCGGTTATTTTAAAAGAGCAGAATTTTTAATTGCCGAGCTTTAATCACTCCTTTTAAAAAGCTATCAGGTTCCTTCGATTATATCAAGTTCACTACGTTCACGGTTTTTCCAAAACCATTCGTAGCCCTCCGTCATTTCTTATGGATGGTCAGTAGTATTCAAGCTATGTTTGTTGGCCTTCGTCAAGGCATAGTGTTTAGTAGCTACTGGGGTATTCATTTGTTGCATAGATAGATGTGTTGGTTTGGGACAGTTGTATTACCTTGTTGGCCTTCGTCAAGGGTATGTACGGGTGGGTTCAAATTAACAAAGATAATAATGGGCAGAACTTGACATGTGACTTATGATTTGTTGGCTTTCGTCAAGGTCATAAGAACATGGGGCAAAAATCCACATCGGGAGTTTCTAAAGAAACTGAAACTTGCAAGTGTTGCATACCATTTGGAGTTTGATGAATATTGGTAGGATTCCTTCAAGCATTATCATACGATGATATTTGGATCCCGATCCTACTGTGAGTACATGCTACTTATTAGGAGATTCGTCACTTAACGATCAATGCTATAAACCAAGTAGGTGCCTAGAAAGGTGTCAGCGGGGCTACGCCCCCAGAGAAAAGAGGTTATTTAATTAAGGAACTTCGTGAAAGCATTGGAAAACCTCCTTCGAAGTACCGACACCGGCCTGGCTGAACGGTTAAGCAAGTATTGTACGGTGAGAATAGTCCTGGCTAATTCTTCTTTTATGGTTTGAAGAAGGATTCGAGAAACAGTGGGAGCCATCCAGTTTAGATAAACTAAAAACCAATCTAAAATTACAAGAGCATCATGCTAAAATGTTTTCTTCTCTCTCTCTTAATTGCAGCGACTTTGTGACCACACATAGGTTACATCTAGATAACAATTTGACTGAATCTGACTTATATGGCCGGCAAAGGTCTGTCCAGATGTCCATAGCCTATGACAAACTGGACCACCCTATTACTACTCAAGATCCCGCCGTCCCAGGTCCAATTTCCACCGTCGCGGATATGGATATCCGTCAGACAAGGGAAAAGGATAAAGCGAAAGCCAAGTGCCTCGTGTTAGCTTCAGTTGATGGTGTATACCAGAAGCAGCATGAGAAGATGGACTCAGTTTCCATCTTTTTCCATAACAAAGATTTATATGGAGAGCAATCTCATATCGTAAGATATGAGACCTCGAACGAATTAATTCAAACGAGGTTGACTTTCGGGTCATCTGTAAGGGACAACGTGCTTACAATGACTAGCTATATTAATAAGCTCAAGGACCTGAAGAGCACGTTGGGAAACGGGTCAGTTATTGACTTGATTCTACAGTCTCTGCCTTCTACCCTAAAGGAAACTAGGGAAACAGAAGGAAAGAGAAAGGCAAAAGTTTCAGGACTGAATGTAGTAAAAGAGGGTAGTTCCTATTGTTATGGGATTAGGCATTGGCAGAAAGATTGCAGGGTTTTGGAAGCCAGTAGCCAGGATACGAAGCATGTTGTGGCTTCGTCCTCAAGTGTGTTTGTGATTGAGAACTGTTTGTCAATTAACTCTACTTCCTGGTTACTAGATACCGGAGCAGGATCTCATATATGTAATTCATTACATGCTTTGAGAAACCGTAGAGTTATAAAGGTAGGTGATTAGTCTCTCAGAGTTGCAAACGTAATGAGCGTGGACGCTGAATCCGTGGGAGAATATCGCCTAGGTTTGACAAGTGGGAAGATATTGATTCTACGTAACTGTCTGTATGTACCTAGTATGACTTGTAATATCATATCAGTATCCTCACTTTCAAGAGAGGGATATAATTTTACATTCGAAAGCGATGTAGTTCACATCCAACTAAATCAAGTTATGATTGGGTCCGGTACATTAGATAACGACATATACGTATTGAGTCAAGCTCAGGTTTTCAATGTCCAGAACACACTTAAAAGAATGTCTCCGGAATTAAATCAGGCTTTCTTATGGCATTGTAGAGTAGGTCACATCAATGAGAGAAGGTTGACTAAGTTACATAGAGAAGGATATTTGAATCCGTTCGAATATCAATCTTATGCTACTTGTGAATCTTGTCTCATAGGAAAGATGACTAAAACTCCGTTTACTGGACACGGAGTAAGAGCAAGCGAGCTCTTAGGACTCATACACAGTGACGTATGCGGTCCAATGTATACACATGCGAGAGGTGGTTATTCCTACTTCATTACTTTTACGGATGATTTCTCTAGGTATGGACATGTCTTCTTGATGAAACATAAATCCGAGGCCTTTGAGAAATTCCAGGAATACAAGAATGAAGTGGAAAACCAAAAAGGAAAAAGTATCAAGACACTGAGATCTGATCGAGGTGGTGAATACTTAAGTACTGAGTTCCTGGGTTACTTAAAAGAGAATGGAATTCTCTCTCAGCTTACTCCTCCATACACACCACAACACAATGGTGTATCAGAGAGGAGGAATCGAACCCTATTGGATATGGTTCGTTCCATGATGAGTAAGGCTGAGTTACCGCGATCTTTCTGGGGATATGCGCTAGAATCAGCTGCATATCTTTTGAACAAAGTTCCAACCAAGACTGTGCTTACCACACCTATCAGATGTGGAGTGGGAAGAAACCCTATCTTCAGTACCTGAAGACATGGGGATGTCCATCTTTTGTAAAAAAGCAGCATTCGGACAAGCTTGAGGCACGCTCAGTACAGTGTAAGTTTGCGGGATATCCAAAGAACTCCAAAGGGTATTATTTCTATTGCGCAGAGGAACAAGAGGTTTTTGTTTCTTGTCATGCCCACTTCTTAGAAACTGATTTTTTAGAAAATCAGAAGAATGGGAGCGTAGTAGAACTGGAAGAAATTCCAGAACCACAAGTCGTTACTGAAAGTATGGTAGAACCAGAGGTTTCAGAAGAAAGAGACATACCAGCGCCTATCCGCAGGAGTAGTAGGCAGTCTCATCCGCCCGAGAGATACTACGGTTTTCTCATAGACGGGGATAGAGAGGATTGCACTATTGACTATGATGAACCTACTAGCTTCCAGCAAGCCATTCAGAGCGGTGACTCTATAAAATGGCTGGATGCAATGCGGACCGAAATGGAGTCCATGTACACTAACAAAGTATGGACTTTAGACATTGCTCCAGATGGGGTAAAACCCGTAGGATGCAAATGGATCTTCAGAAAGAAGATTGGTGTAGATGGACAGGTTGAAACTTATAAGGCTAGACTTGTTGCAAAGGGTTTCCGTCAAAGATCCGGTTTGGACTATGACGAAACCTTTTCTCCAGTGGCTATGCTGAAATCCATTCGGGTCCTTCTTGCTATTGCTGCCTTCCACGATTATGAGATCTGGCAGATGGACGTAAAGACGGCCTTTCTAAATGGAAATTTGGAAGAGAGAGTCTATATGGATCAGCCAGAGGGATTCATTCAGAGTGGGAGCAGCGGTAAGGCATGCAAGCTGCTTAAGTCCATTAATGGACTAAAGCAGGCATCGCTGAGTTGGAACATCTGTTTTGATGATGCTGTCAAAGAATTTGACTTTATCAAAAATCCAGATGAACCATGCATATACAGAAAGATTGCAGGGAGAGCTGTAGTATTCCTCGTCTTGTACGTGGATGACATTCTCCTAATAGGAAATGATATTCCTATGTTACAGTCAGTCAAAAGTTTTTTGTCACAGAAGTTCTCCATGAAAGACCTAGGTGATGCCACCTACATTCTGGGGATCCAGATCTATCGTGATAGATCAAAGAGGATGTAGGGATTTTCGCAGTCCAGGTACATAGACACCATATTGAAAAGATTTAGTATGGAAGATTCTAAGCGCGGTAACCTACCGGCTTGTCACGGAATCACCCACTCCAAAGATATGTCTCCCAAGACTGATTTGGAAAGGGATCGCATATCGATTATACCCTACGCTTCAGCGGTAGGATCTATAATGTATGCGATGTTATGTACCAGACCAGATATAGCATACGCATTGAGCGTAGTAAGCCGGTATCAAGAAAACCCAGAGGAGAATCACTGGATAGCAGTAAAGAACATTCTCAAGTACCTGAGGAGGACTAAGGAGATGTTCTTGGTGTATGGCGGAAAAGACCTCCAGATGGAGGCCTTTGCCGACTCTGGCTTCCAAAGTGACAAAGATGACTCCAAGTCCATGTCGGGTTATGTCTTTACCCTCAATGGAGGGGCGGTCTGTTGGAAGAATTCCAAGCAGGATACCGTTGCTGTCTTAACGATGGAAGCGGAGTACATAGCTGCTTGCGATGCCGCAAAAGAAGCTGTCTAGATTAAGAAGTTCCTCACAGAACTTCAGGTGGTTCCTACCAGTGTTGATCTAATACCTCTGTGTTGTGACAACAACGGCGCTATAGCTTTAGCGAAGGAACTCGGGTCCCATCAGAAGTCCAGACACATCTTAAGGCGGTATCACCTGATCAGGGAGATCGTAGATCGCCGGGAGATCGAAGTGAAGAGAGTAGAGACGGAGAATAACATTTCTGATCCATTCACAAAGGCCATTCCTCAGACGCAGTTCGAGAGGCTATTTGAGATGATAGGTCTACGATATGCCAGCTCATGGCCCTAGTGCAAGTGGGAGATTGTTAGTGTATATGCCCTAAGGGCCATTATTGTATCATACTAGGTTGTATATTATTTAATGGAAGCTTGGGATATTCACAGTGGTATATACAGTCTTGCTAAAAATAGTAGTATGCTACTTGGTTTGTGTCTACTTTAATATGTGCACATGTTTCTTTTAACGTATCACTTATACATATTAGTAGAGCCCATAGGTTATTTGCTTGATTACCAGCATTGTGATGGAAGTCACACTAGTGGGGGCTGGGTAGTCTATAAGCAACATCCTATAACTGTCCCTAGTCGTAGGATTATCGAGACAGGGCATCGATACTCCAGAGTAGACCAGTGTGTACGCTTCTCATCCCAGTTGGGGAGATGGTCTGTCCCATAGCCATCAGTACGTCATACTGGAGATAGTATACAGGTGCTCGTTAGGTTACGGGTACACCGGACAGGACTCGCGGGGGAACTGTTAGATGGTATTATACCCGTCGTCGGTTAACAGTTCCCAGGTGACATGAGTACAGCATAGTCCACAGACTTGACACTGCTACTTCGCCTCGAGTGTGTCCCACTGTTCTTAGATTGCTACCCTACCACGGCTCAAAGGAGTCGTGCAAACAGGTAGCAGTTGGGTGCAGTCCCGAGCACTTGGAAGCAGTAGTGGTTAGACAGGATTCGTCTCTCCCAGTATTGGTAGATGATATCGCGCTGTGTCAGAGAGCCATTACGCAAAGTCCCTGGCCAGGGCAAGCGAGATTTACTGGTAGGTTCCAGTAGTTTCTCAGGGTGTAATGGGCTACGCTCCGACACGACTTATACCGCTATTAGGGGACTGACGCTTGCCGCCCCCTAGGCTCAATATGCGATAGTTTAGACGAACAGACCGGACTGTATGGAGATTGTCACATCAGGCTCAGTAAGAGTTCGGATGGGTTTCCTCATCGGCCTTCTTATCGACATCTACCTGGGGACCGTTACGTACAGCTAGTGCCGCTTGCGGTCTGTGGTTAAACCCACTGCCAGCGTAGTGTCGAGTCTTTAGAGTCCCACACAGAGAGTTTCCCTGCTCCAGGCGAAATGATATAGAGGTCGTATGGTTTTACGACAGGGGTTCGGACGCATACGCGTGTTTACGCACGTACGACGTTCGGACAGTTTTTACTAGCCGGCTTTGGTTTAAGCCAGATTCTAGTATCGGGTTATTGGATTTATACAGTCTAAAGTTTTTCCGTGTTTTCACGGATTGTAGGGGCGTTCTCATAATTTTTCGGGAAGCTTCTAGAAGCATGGTGACTTGGGGGGGGGTAAGGTGGCATTAGCTTTAAATGATATTGTGACTCATTATGTGTGATTCATCATGTCATTAATGCATTATTAAATGCTTAATGACTCACATAGTGAATCACTCATAATGCATTTATGTAGCATGATGAATAATCACATTTTATTCATTTATTCATTATGCTTCATATATCAAGTGAGAAACAATATCATGATTGATTCTCATCATCACCTTCTCTCTCCTCAAGCTCTCTCATTCTTGAAACCCTAACCCTAACCTCTCATGAGTTGAGATCAAGGGTTAGCTAGACTAATACATCCATAACCTCACTCTATATCCCCTAGGTAGCTTAGATTAGCACTTTGAGCAACCTAGTTATCTCAAGTTAGAGATCAAGCTTGGCGTAGGAGCTCTCGGGTGGATCGTCTTGGACTCGAGGAGGCCGTTGAGGTGCCGATGTTCCAAGGAGCCTACGAGGAGTGGAGGACAGCGATGAAGACCCGAAGGACATGTAACGTGAGGTATAACTTCGAATCCGAGTAGTTAAACCTCAAGTAGTTAGTTAGTAATGGTTTAGATGCGATTCATGCGTTCAAGTCCGTATTACGAAGCTTTGATAATCGTTTTTCATATATTCTGCCTCCCTGCAAGTTCGTGGGGTGCGTGACATGGACTTACATATCCGAGCAGTGAAGCTGCGCGGTTTCCTCTTGGCGAGGGCTTTGATCCCTGACGTTGCGAGTAGGGGAGTTACCGGCTAAGGATAGCCGAGCAGGGAAGCCGCTCGGCTGCCTCTACGGAGGACTTTGATCCTTAGCGTTGGAGGGGCCTTAGGAGGCCTGCTAAGGATAACCGGGGGGTGAAGCTGTGCGGTTGCCTCTTGGCGAGGGCTTTGATCCCTGGCGTTGCGAGTAGGGGAGCTACCGGCCAGGGATAGTCGAGCAGGGAAGCAGCTCGGCTGCCTCTACGGAGGACTTTGATCCTTAGCGTTGGAGGGCCTTAGGAGGCCTGCTAAGGATAGCCGGGCAGTAAGCCGCGTGGTTGCCTCTTAGCGAGGTCTAGTGGGGAAGCTACCGGCCAGGGAAACCGAGCAGGGTAGCTGCTCGGCTGATTCTTCATGTGGTTTTTCCTGACCATCCAGTTGCAGGTATGGGGAACAGGAACGGTCGCGGCGAACATGCGCATAGCATGCACATTGAATGTGGGGGGAGGCGAAGCGCCAGGGTCGCGTCATTTCGATTCCGCCAGAGAAGGCTCAATGATCGCCGCGTGGCAGCGGCTTTTTGGGCGAAACTGGGCGACGGTTGAGTTCCGTTAGGGCGCAGTAGGCTATATAAGGCTGTAGGAGCACTAGTCCTTCCTTTCTTCGTAAACAGATCGTTGAGAATGCAAAACTTCCCCTTTACCATCCCTGATATCATCCACTTCGAAGACGTATACCTCTACGACCAGAACTGCACCGAGGACACGGTGCAGTTGGTCTATTGGAGCATCGAAGACCACTTCGGCCGACTGCTCCCCCAACGCTCCTCCCTGCTGCAGCTGCTGATGTACTCCATCTGGAGGGCGTCGCCGGGGCTTTACAACCCTGTTTCTGTGCAGCTATACGATGAGGCCGTGGGCAAGCTGCGGTCTCTGAGGCGCTTCGGCCTGATCTTCACGATTCGGCTGGCTTGCTCGGTGGCACTCGTCCGGGAATGCTACGAACTGAGGCTCGAGGTCGTCGCGTGCGGGGGGAACCGAGGGTAGAGGTTGGATCTCGTGAGGCCTCGGCTGGCGGAGATCTTTACTAAGTACCACGAGCAATGCTCTCTGCACCTCCTTCCCCCGCTGCTGTAATTTTCTTTTCTTTTTCTATGTATGGCTGAGGAGCCCACAATACCTTTTTGAATAAACAAGATCTTTCCTTCTTTTTCGCAATGTTCTATTGATCTTTATTAAGTTGACAACAGACCCTAGGAAGAGTTTACATTGCCTTAAAAGAAAAGTACATGCTAATTGATGACCTTATTAGCGTGGCTTGAGCTCCCCGGAGGCTTGTTAGTTTCGGTGCTCGGCACCGGGTATGGGGCTCCCTGAGCGCCGGGCTGGTCGTCTGCCGAAACGAGCATGATCTGGCCGATGGTCAGCTCGGCGGGAAGGGGACGCTGCTCCTGCTCGCGGTTAGCCTGCCGTTTGTCCCTCAAGTAGGAGGCAAGGTGCCCCGATCGGATGAGCTCCTCGATGTAGTCCCGGAGTTTCTTACAATCCTCCGTGGCGTGGCCCAGTGTCCGGTGGAAGGCGCGGTAAGGGCCCTGGGTTCGCTTCGAGGCCTGACGAGGTATTGGAGGGAACTTGAAGAACCCCTCGCTCTGGGCCTCCTCTAGCAACACTACGAGGGAGACGTTGAATGGGGTGTACTCCTGGAACTTCGGGTGATAGGGCTGCTGACGCTCCAGCCTTTCTTCTCAAGCCCTCTTCTTCTGGTCGGACCGGTCTGCTCGAGGGAGATTCGCGTTCACCTCGGACTCCAGTTGAACCTCGCGCTCGGTCCACGCCTTGATCTCGGCCATGGTCTTAGGCTGTGCCAACGCAAAGGAGCGCAACCACTCCTTGTGCCTGAGACCGGATCTGAGCGCCGTGATGACGGTCTCATCCCGGTGCTCGGGGACCTCGAGGAGGGCGTTGTAGAAGCGGGTGATGTAAGCTTTGAACGTCTCCTTGTCCCCGCTCTTAATTATGAAGAGGCAGTCGAACGTGCGCTTCTGCCGACGGTTCCCGATGAAGTGGCCAAGGAACTGAGTAGCCAGCTCGTCAAAGGTCGAGATTAAGCGAGGCTCGAGTCCTTGGAACCAGTCCCGACCTTAGCGGGTGAGGGTGGCTGGGAAGGCCCTGCACTGGGCGGCATCAGAATGGTCCTGGAAGCTCATCCCCATGGTCAAAGCGTCCAAATGGTCTTTCGGGTCGGTTTTCCCGTCGAACAGAGAGACCTTCGGGGGATTGTTGCGCGAGGAGACGTGGACAGCAAGCAGTTCCTTGGTAAACGGCTTTGTGAGCGAGTCGGCGGCGTACTTAGCACCATCGCCCGAGAGGTGTCCTTCCCGGCGCATGCCCTCGATCTTCTTTTCGAGGGCGTCGAGTCGGCCGTGGTACCCTGAGGATTCGGCTCCTGGTGATCCCTGGCTTCTTCTGTAGGAGATCCGCGTCTGGGCGCGGCCCCGGTTCCTTTCAATGAGGTTCTTCAGATCCCCGGGCGAGGTGGCCCTCAAGCCGTCATAGCGGGCCTCCTCTGTGCGACCCCGTCGAGGGAAGGGACGTTGATCATGCCTGGGGACAGGCGAGATGATCGACATCTCCTCAGGGGGTAAGGGTCGCAGGGAGGCTCGAGGCGAGGCGCTCTAGCGGCGGATCTTGGTGTGGAGCTGTGGGGCGCCCAGCGGGCCTCAGGGAATATCGGCCCGTGAGATCTATGGCCAAGGGTCGTGGCCTGCCGGTGGTCAACCGTGCCGGCGAGGGCAGAGCCTTCTAGAGGCGGAGGAGCGGCGATCTGGGCCCCTAGCCCGGCCGTTTGGACGCGGACGAGCGCCTCCACGAGGGACTGTAGCCGATCTATTCGGCTGGCGAGGGCGTTGATGACGGTCGTCGGAAGAGATTCATCTGCTCCTTCGGTGAGGGGAAGGCGGCGGTTGGTACTCGGATCTTCACGGTGATCGGTTGCCATGTTGATGGAGATCGGAAGGCCAACTTTGTTTTTTGTGGAGTTTCTTTCCCACAGACGGCGCCGACTGATGGAGGTCCTTTTCGGGTCTCCGTCAGTTGTTGTCTTCCGTCGATCTTCCGGTGAATCTTGGAGGTGATCTCCTGTTGCGTGTGGGTCTCAATAGGTTTTGAGGAGATTGGTGGTTTTGAGGGGTCTACGCCGAGTACCTGCAAAGAAGTCCTGGGGTGGTTTGGTACCACCGAGGACTCTCCGACGATGAAGTTAGCATAAGATCCGAGCAGAGTAAGAGCTAAGTGGGGTGAAAAAAGCTTACTTGACTCCTCTGTGATGGGGGTTTATATAGTGGCGGCAGCACGCAGCAGCAGACGCGAAAATCTCGCCGGCAGTTACGCTCCGACGTCACTCCCGCGTAAAGAGCGGATCGTCCGTTAATGGAAATCGTGATGGTGTGGAACGTGGGATGTTGCTGGTGGAGAATCTGCACATGGCGAGATTTGCGGAGCGACGGTTACGCTTGTGAGCGGTGGAGTTGGTCGGTCGGAGGACCGAGAAAGACGGCCTCAGCTGGGGAGCTCGGGAAAGAGCGAGAGGGCCGAGGAGCCTTGATCATGTGGCAGCTCAAGGAGAGCTGAGAGGCAGAGGAGGCCAACTTTCAGGGGCTCTGAGGAGAGTCAGCTTGTGCCTGCAGGTCCGGTACAGGGGTGGCTTGGTCGGCCCCTGTGGGCCCTTTCTTCTGAGTTTTGGGACACGTCATCTGCCACGTGTCCTGATCTTGGAGATCGCCAATATTGAGCATCATCATTAGGTGTATGACTCCTCCATATACACCATCTCATTTATATTTTTAAATATTTCAATATAATCCTTTTTACTTTACACATAGCCATAAAAGATATCTTGAAAGCCATGTGAAAAGATAGTTTTATTTAAAGTGCTATAATTGCCTGCTAAGTGCAATTTTTATGAAAATTAGGTTAAGTTAAAGGGCTACATTTGGGTTAAGTGTTATATTTGTGTAGTGCAGTTTAAGTTCAATTGTTACATGATTTATTTTATTTTTCCGTATTTGATGTTCTCACATGAATGGTAAATATAGCTGTAATATTTCAGAAATGTTATAATGAAAAAATATAGTGTTAAATAATTATTGGATATTAGGGGCCTGTAGAGATATTGCAGACCCATAACTGCAGTGTCTAGACTGTAAGCCCTGAGAGCTATGTCTAAAAATGCCTTTAGGTCTCAAAGGACCTGCAGTCTAAACACTGCAGTTATGTGCCATCATTGTCCCTGCATGCCCCATTACCTCATAAGTATATGCAACATTTGAAATTGTTATATATCTCTACTATATTAATACCAAAAGAGGGGTATATGGAACACGTGCAAAAAAACCCTTCTAATTTTTTGTCAGTCAGCGATGCTGATATGTAAAAAATTGATATTTTTGATTTATATTATACTTTTAAAAAAAATAAAAGTTGGGTTATTGTTACTATTCAACCCATAACAAACTCACCACAACTAAATGATTTTAAGTTCCCATCATATCTGTAATTATCCTCATTCTCACGTTCACATCTCTCCAACTAATTATTTAAAAATCTTTTCTAATTTTTGAGATAATAAAATATACAAACGTATATCGCACGTGCAACATACTAATCTCATACTTACAATATTTAACATAATATGCTTGATATATATAATATTGGAGAAAAAACATAAAATCTTCGGTTATTTTACTCTAATAATTTTTCTTTTCTCTAAATAACATCTAATTCTAGATTTTTCGCTCCAAATTCTATCCTTCTATATATATTTTTAACTGCTTGATATAGCTTAAGTGGTACATATTTGTTAAGTGCCATGTATAACTCTCAAGGGATATATATATATATATATATATATATATATATATATAATGGAGGAAAAATGCCATAGGAGGGAATTTCCTCCTATGGCGTCGAAAAAATACTTCCTCCATCATGTTTTCCGATAATCGGAATCCATCATCTTCATCGTTATCATCTAAGATGTGGATACGCCAAATTTCATGTGATTCTACAACTTTTTCACCGTTGAATTAGTGGGTTCAAAATTAACGGTTTGCCGATAATAGAACATTTTACATTGCTAAATCAACGGTGAAAAAATTGTAGAATCATATGAAATTTGACGTACCCACATCTTAGATGATAATGATGAACATGATGGATTCCGATCGTCGAAAAACAAGATGGAGTATGTGTTTTATCGACGCCATAGGAGGAATTTCCCTCCTATGACCTCTTTCCTCCATTATTCTCATATATATATATATATATATATATATATATATATATATATATATATATATATATATATATATATTAAGCAATATTAATATTTTTTGAGTGCTACACATGGTGGTTAAATGATACAAATATTAAATACTAGAGATAACGGTTAAATGCTACAGTGATTAAGTGCTATAAATATTTGTTAACAGCTACATATAGTTTGTAAATGCTACAAGTAATTGTTAAATACTACAAATAGCTCATAAAACGCTAGAAATATTTGTTAAATGCTAGATATAACCGTTTCTTGCTAATATATATATCAAACTACCAAACTTTTGAATAAAACATGAAAATGGTAAAATTTGATCCACATACATTAAAATAACCAAATCAAAGAAGCTCATGCTTGGTATCAGGTATTTCATCAAGCACTTTATGCTTAATGTTTCAAACTATGATCTCTACAAAAAACTTAAATATATTGCAACTCTTTTCGGTCTTTACGATACAACCCATAGATGATGGGTTTGATGGTTTCCTTTTCAAATCTTGGTTCTTGTTTTTGAAGATCTATACGTTTTAACGTGTTGATAATAAGCTTTAATTATATGATCCTTTGATGAATACTCCATGTGAGATAGAGAGTTGGAGAACTTAATGGAATTAATTGGGACCAAAATCATAAGCTATGACGCTTTGAATATTCGATGCAAATGTGTAAGGTTTGAGAACCTCATAAATGGTAGGGATGGGAATGATGGCTGTGAAGGAGGAGATGGAGATTATGAGAATACAAATAGAAAATGAGACAGAGATGGAGTTGGGATGAGGTAGAAAAGAAGAAGAAAGAAAGAGAAAAGGGTACTATGGGCAGTAGGAAAATATGCTTATACCAAATTCATAAAAATAAGAGATTAATGGAGAAAAGAGGCCATAGGAGGGGATTTCCTTCTATGGAGTGGAAAAAATACAACCTCCACCATTTTTTCCGACGATCGGCACCCATCATCATCATCGTTATCATCTAAGATGTGCGTACACCAAATTTCATGTGATTCCACAACCTTTTCACCGTTGATTTAGTGGGTTCAAAATTAACGGTTTACCGACAATAGAACTTTTTACATTGCTAAATCAACGGTGAAAAGGTTGTAGAATCACATGAAATTTGGTATACCCACATCTTAGATGATAACGATGAAGATGATGGGGGCCGATCGTCGAAAAAATTGGTGGAGGTTGTATTTTTTCCACGCCATAGAAGAAAATTTCCTCCTATGGCCTCTTTTATCCATTATTCTCAAAAATAAAGTACTTTAAGGAGTTGTATATAAGAACTTTGGGTATTAGGATGGTTTTAGAAACTTTTTTTTTTGCCAGAGGTTAAAGTCTGATTGGGTTTTGATCATAGGTAGTTTGACTCATTTCCCCCCAAAAAAGATGGATTTGATAACTAAATAGATCTATGTTTTATTAATTTAGTTTGGTACTAATTTAGTATTTTAATAGATTTGATAAATCGGTTATGACTTTTTAATATTTCTTTAAAAAATGAGAATTTTTCTTTCCCACATATCATTTTGGAAATCATTTTAAAATATATGCTGTGATTTGTTGTGTTTTGAAACTTTTCATCCATAAGAAAGATTTGCTTTTATCTTTGTTTTCTTTTTTGAAGAAATTTGTTGACCAACATATATTTCGGATTTTTTTTATTACAATTAAAGGTTTTTGTAACCATAATTATCTCTTTAAATATATTTACTTAAAACTATAAATTTTATGTTTTCTGGTTATTAATTCTAAATAATTTTTTCTTATCAAAACAGTTGATAATGTTGATCACCTTAGAGTTAAGAAATTTTCTTCATTCATAAATATTTAATTCCAATTAAATACGAGAGCGCAATATGTCTCTTTCCTTTTTTGCATTATAATAGTTGAGATATAGATTGAGAAGTTGAAACTTAATCATCAAAGATAATATTGATGGGTTTTTCTGTAAACTTTCTCCTAAGCCATCCGAACATCTGTTTTCTTGTGTGTGTGTAGGGTAAGACTAATTTACTCCCATTGCACAACCAGCTTAGTTATGTATTTAGCACGTTTATTTTCATTTCATACCACTAAAAAACTATCGCTTTTGTATACAAATAAGTGCTACTGAGGTATATCTGCTACATATATACATGATTCATACTGGACACTGGAGATGGATTTCTGACGCAATTTACACGTTCAGGTCAAATCAATGCTTGAAAGAACATGCACTCAATCGCTCTCAAGGATCAAGTTAAATCAGAAAGTTAGGGGGCCTAAACATAAGACAAAAGCGCCCCAAATCCATGGACCAAACCTGAGGCCAGTTGTTCCCAGGAAATCTTCCCATGGATGGTTTTTAGAGCAGAAAAATAACCGATGGGCGGTTCTACTTAGGCCAATGGTATCGTGTTTTAGGCCGTGGGTTCATCTCGGGATTCACAGCCCGTATCTGCCTAAGGATTTTGCTGGGTTTTGCCGTCGTCCTGGCCATCTACCGTGGCCGATGCGGAACAAAAAATGGCGTTCAAAAATTTTAGGCGCAAACAAAACCCCGACCAAGATTGAAACCATAAACCCATACTAGCAAAACCAAAAAGCTAAACTACTAGGTTAGAGAGGGTTATACCAAAAGAACCAAGTCCTTCGGTCTTCAACAATCTTGATAAGCTCCTAGTGTAAGGCTACGGCAGCGCCCCGGCCGTCAATCCGAGGCCAAATGCGGAACAAAAACTTTTCAAAACGCCGCTAACGGAAACCTAAAACCCGGATCGTGCCATTAACCCTATACTAGTAAACAGTAAAAGAGTTTGGAGAGATTATACCGATCGATCCGTGTCCTTCGGTCTTCAATCTCTGCGCCAAGCTCCTCGCGGCTGCCCCCGAACAAGTTCGCTCTCCGGTCTCCTTCGTCGAAGACGATCCACGTCTAGGATTAGTAATACGGGCTCCCGCTTCAAACCGAAGCAACTCGAACAACTAATTTGCTAATCTAGGTGCTCAAGATGAAGTAGAGAGTGTGTGATCATTTTGTCTTAAGACATCCATAGATTCTCAACAAATGAAAGGGTATGGATGGAGGTAAAGAAGAAGTCATGAGTTGTGAAGAATGTGAGCTCAAGTCTTTGCACAAAATGAAAAAGGCAACAATTGAAAAGAATAAGCTTGGCTGCCCTCTCATTTTCATGTGTTGATATTGTGATATATTGTGAGGTATTTTGTAATAATAAAAGAAAAAACATCACACAAATATCTCTCATAAAACCCTCACAAATATCTCACAATATAAAATAATAAACAAATAAGCATGGCACAATAAATGCACCATGCCAAGACTTAGCCTCATAATTTCCACATCATCAAAATATTAAACATTTATCAAAAAACCCTAAATGTTTAATACAATAAAAAGAATGTCATCTTCAAAATAATCTTGTAACGGATTGCAAGAATACCCCTCAACTGTATATACATACTTGCATCCGTATTCCGACTGAATACGAATACAACGAGACGAAAATAATCCAACTAGCTAATACTTGGATCCGGCTTACACCAAAGCCCACTAGTATGATCCGTGCGATCATGATCCGTGCACGAGTGCACGTATATGATTGAACCCTGCCATAAAACCATACGGTCTCTACAACGTTTCGCGCGAACTAGGGAAACCCTCTGTGTGGGACTCTAAAGACTCGTCAATACGCTGGCAGTGGGTTTAACCACAAGCCGTCAGTGGCACCAGCTGTGCGTAATGGCTACCCAGGTATTGAGCGAAAGGGAGGCCGACAAGCGAACTCATCCTGAAACCCAACTGAGCCTGACAGTGACAATATCCGTACAGTCCGGTCTGTTCGTCTATGAGTATCGCATATCGGGCCTAGGGGGATGGTAAACGTCAGACCCCTAATAGCGGTATAAGTCGTGTCGGAGTGTAGCCCAGAACACCCTGAGAAACTACTAAAATACCTACTAGTAAATCTCACTTGCCCTGGCCAAGGACTTTGTGTAATGGCTCTCCTAAACACAGCGCGATATCACCCCCAATAACTGGAGAGACGAATCCCCTACCGATCCGCTCACTGCCTCCATATGGCTCGGGACTGTACCCAACTAACACCTATTTGCACGACTCCTTCGAGCCGTGGTAGGGTAGTAGTCAAACCACAGTGGGAAATCACACGAGACAAATGATGATCTGAGGTCGATAGACTAACCTGTACACATGTCATCAGGGAACTGCTATCTGACGACAGGTATAATACCAACTAGCATGTTCCCGGCGAGTCCGTCCGGTGTACTCATAACCCAATGAGCACCTGCATACATCTTAGATGAACCAACTGACACCAATGTCTTGTGAGACTGGCCACCGCCCCTTGTCGGGGTCTCGATCTGTATACACTAGTCTACTCTTGAGTATCGATGCCCTGTCTCGAAACTCCCTCGACTAGGGACCTTTTAAGGATGTGCTTATAGACTACCCAACTCTCATGTATATGATCGCTATCACACTTCTGGTAGTCAAGCAAGAATCATATGGGCTCTATCCACGTGTAATAGTGATCTGTAATGTCACCTAAAGCATGTACACGATGATAAAGACAAACCAGATAACATACTATCATCTCGAGTAAGACTGTCCTACCGGTATAGGTCCTCCCTCAATTATTGCAATCACGTGCCTGCGATCCAATAATTGACTTTGAGGGCATTATAGCTAACAATCTCCCACTTGCACTTAAAGCTAATTATTACGGTGTCGCATACTCACAGCCCGTGTGATACCGAACACCCAACTCCTCTATTAATCAGTTTCACAAAGCTCGTTTGTAAAACTATTGCGTTCGAGAAATAGCCTCAGTGAGTGGATCCGCCCTGATATTTCTTTCTATGTCTCTCTTTATCTCAAGTTCGCAGAGAAAGCCATCTCCCGAATTGAGCAATACCTGTCTTAGAATATGTTTGGATGTCTGATGGGACCCAGTTCATAAATGAACTCCAAATCCAGCAAACTTCTTAGACGGTATCGTCAAATGAATTTAATCAGTATCCTGCGACACGCCTCCCTCAGTATCCGCTTGGACCACCTGTCTAAACTACTGCCCCTCGTCAGAGGGAAAACAATAACTCTGACAGTCATTCTGTCATCCAGGTCACCTTGGAAGCCTGGAATGATAACCATTTCCCGAAGGAGGCTGCTGTTATCAAATCTCTAGAACATCCACTTATGTTCTAAAACAGCTTCCGAACGTTTTTCCAGGATTGGATTAATATCAACTTATTGCAGCTAGTGCAAAAACAATATCTGGTGTGGTACTTGACATATCATGACTGACTCAATTACCTAAGAAAGTGATATGCCAATCATGCACATCCCTCTCCCTTTTAGTCTGTAAGACACCTTCAGAGAGGGTGACTCCACCACCTGCAGGTATACTACCGTGCCAGGAGTCGTCCATTCTAAAATACCTTTAGAATATTGTCTATGTACCCGGATTGGGAAACTGCCCAAATTTAGATCTAAAACCATAGATCTAGTAACCAGAATGTCTGATATTATATCCATATCCTATGTGGAGAAACCACTGTATAACAACTACAGTATAACCAATCGTAGTATATGAATTTTACTTCATATAAAGTGCATGTCATCCAAATACCAGGACATCTTACCCTACTACCTTCTTAACAGATCCATCTCCTATTCTGATGAAGTCAAAGCCTATGACTTTCACATCAAAAGTAGATGATCTATCTCCGCTATATCTGCTTTAGTCTATAAATAGACATAAGCTACTTGTCTACTATGCTTCCGCTGCTCCCACTGACTACGACAACCCTCTGGCAGAGTCATATACACGTGCACTTCTAAAACTAGTTTAGAACGACGCTATACTCATCCTCCTGCCGGGTCTCATAGTCTGGAATAGCAGTAATGGCAAGTCTGGGTAAATAAGAACCTCCATGTCACCGTCTTTGAGAAAACTGAAGTACCACTCAGGTGCCTGAGGTTACCCACCATATCTGCGGAGTGGCTAATGGAATGTCAAACCTAATTGAATCTTTAGGTTCTTATTAAATTTTCTGTAATCGCCTGTGGTTCTGGAATCACTTCCAATTCTACCATACTCCCACTACTATTTTCTGAAAAAGTCCATTTTACTAAAACTGTGGTGAGTCAAGAACAATATCACTATTGATCTTCCAGATGGTAGAAAATTAACCCTCGTCAAAGCCCGGATTAACCCACAAACTGCCATTACAGAAACGTGCTTTGAGTTATCCAGAGTCTGGTTTTAAGCATAAGCTGGACAACTCCAAATACCTTAACATCGTTAAGGTATCAACCATTCTATATACAATATAGAAACAGAGGCACAGATTTAATTGGAACCAGATTCAAATCAAGCAGCTGTCTCCAGTGCATGTCAACTAAATGGAGAGAGGCCGATCAGCATTACTCAACTTAGGAGTGCATCCAAATATGAGCAACCTAAAAGAGAAACACATTTATCAAAACTATTACCATCAACTGAATATCTGTAGGGTTCCTAGGCACACACTAGAGGTCTCACAAGGCATCAACCATGCCAAATTCAAAGTTGCAAGTGCCGAGAAACCCTAATACGGATCGTTAACTAGATTTTAGGCGAAACATGCAACTAGTTAACAACTTAACTAAGTGAAGGGAAATACAACCTTTGTAGATCCGGTCCTCCACCTCCATAGCTCCGTGTAGACGTCCCTCCGCTGTACAAATCGGATCTTAGACTCTAGTGTCGGCTTCATCGGAGAAATAGGCGGGCTAGGTCATCGACTACGATGCCGAAGATGATCTACGTCGAGGCATCACAAGATCAAGCTCCCACTTCACCAAGTCATGAAACTTGTGAAGAAAACACCCTATACTACTTGGCAAGAGGTAGAGGATGAAGAAATAGGAAGTGGGTTCACTTTAGAATTGGATTTCTCATTCTTTTCATCAAATCACCATTGATGGAAGCAAGGTTTTCTTCTTGAAGAAGAAGAAGAAGAAGATGATAGAATATCATGAGTATTCTCCAAAAAGAATAATAAAATGAATACTTATCATAACTACAACCATGGTTAGATGTAGAGAATTAACTAAGGTTAGGTGGAATGGTTAGTGTTAGGAGAAGAAGACAAGAATGGTTGCTTTGGTCAAAGTTGCATGAAGCTTCAAGAAGCTTCATGTAAGAAAGCAACCATTTTGTTTTCTTTTCTCATTTCTTTTTTAATCCAAATTAAAAAGATAAATGAATGAATAAATAAATAAAAACCCTAACCATTTACTTAACCAAGGTTTAATTCTTTACACAAACCTTAGCAATCATGTATCATCAAACATGATACAATCAAGTGCACAAAAATATATCACATATACAATGTGCACATTCTGTGAGAAAATCCTTTTAAAGTGAACCAATACTAGTTAATGCAAAGTAACATATCAAATATATAATTATGCATTAAATCATTAAATCAACACTTGATTTAACGACCCGGTCATATCGCATATAACCGACTAATATCCAATGTATCGGTTTATCGAATCAATCCTCGATTCGATAACTAGGTTATATCGCATACAACCAATCGATACATTTATCGCGAGAATAGAATACGGTATCACATACACGCATTATTCTCGGTCCCGCACATATCTCATATGCGCTCCTATTTCGTTTCGCTTGAGCCAGGAAACCTCTGTGTAGGACTCTAAAGACTCGTCAATACACCGGCAGCAGGTGATGATCATATCAAACACCCACAAGCCGCAAGCGGTCTGTTAAACGTAACGGCCACCCGGGTATTGAGCGATCATAAGATCGACGAGCAAGCTCGCTCATACTCCTGTGAATCCAACCAGTAACACTTACCGTACAGTCCGGTCTCGTCGTCTGATATGTCGCATAACTCGCCTAGGGGTGGTAAACGTCAGACCCTAATAACTCGATAAATCGTGTCGATATAAGGTCTATAACAGTTCGAGAAACTACAGGTAACACTTACCAGTAAATCTCAGCAACCCTGGCCAGGGATTTCCGGTTATAGCCAATCGAACACAGCGCAACATCAACTCCCTATACCGGAAGAGACGAATCCCCTCCTATCGCTCATTGCCTCCATGTGATTCGGGACTGTACCCAAAAACCACCGTTTTGCACGCCCTCTTGGATGTGGTAAGGTGGAAATCAAAGCACAGTGGGAACCACACAAGACTTTATGACGATCTCGGGTCAACAGACTACTCTGTACCAGTGTCACCAGGGAACTGCCATCTGACGTAAGGTATAATACCATCTGGGAGTTCTCGGCGAGTCCATCCAGTGTACCCAGTTTCCACTGAGCACCCGTATATCATCTCTGATGTCAAACACCAATGGATATGGGATCATCCATCGCCCATCTGTATGGGTCGAGAAGGTATACGCTAGTCTACTCTGGTATATCGATGCCCCGTCTCGATACACCCACGACTAGGGACCTTGAAGGATGTACTTATGGACTACCATGTCCCCACTAGTATGATCCGCATCATAGTCCAGGTAGTCAAGTACATATCCTAAGGGCTTTACCAACATGTATCAGAGAGACAATCAGCGTACACGTTAAGGTAAAGAGCAACCAGATAGCATACTATCATGTCGAGCAAGAAAGTCCTCTCTATATATGTCCAAGCACCCAATACAATATACATCCTATGTATAGTAATGCCCTCTAGGGCATACGTATAACTAACAATCTCCCACTTGCACTAGGGCCATCTGATAGCAGTGGTTGTAGTATCTCATACTCAACCATCCCATAATAGTCTCTCTCTGGGAAAAGGCCTTTGTGAGTGGATCCGCCGTGTTGTCCTCTGAGTCTACTCTCCTAACCCTGATCACCCTGGAGATCAACCATCTCCATGATCAGGTGATACTGCCTTAGAATATGTCTGGATCACTGATGGGACCGGCGTTCCTTGGCATAAGCCACAACTCCATTGTCACACAATGGGAGGAACTAAGTTCATCTCATGAACAAATATATATCCAGACTGCCTCTTTGGTAGCATCTTAAGTAGTGATGTATCCTTCCTTTATCGTCTAGTAAGCCACGGTATTTAGCTTGGAACTCTTCCAACATACCGTCCCTTTACTGAGGGTAAAGACAATGCCTGCGACTGATTTTCAGTCGTCCTTATCACCGTGGAACCCTTCCAGTGATTCTCCCCAGGATCGGTTGATACCATCTCACTACAACTAGTGAGAATCCTAACATCCAATTAGATTTATCTCATAGATCCAAAACCCAGGATTTAGGAGGTATCACTTTGATCCTATATGGAGAATCATTATGATAAGCGGAGATTGACCGAGCGTAGCATAGGAAACTCCTTCCCTATCAAGAGCATGTCATCCACGTACTCTACGAGGATCGTCACTATACTCCCTACTACCCTTTTGTTTATACAAGGTTCATCTACCATTTTGATGAAGTCAAACTATTTGACTACTACATCAAAACAGATGTTCCAACTTCGCGATGCCTGCTTTATCACATAAACCATCTTGCACACGTTTCCGCTGCAACCACTGTCTACGAAGCCCTCTGACTGTGTACTTATAGACGCCCTCTTCTAAAACATCATTTAGAAAAGCAGTCATGACACCCAACCGCCAGATATCGTAGTCATGGTATGTAGCCGTGGCAAGTAGGATCTGAATGGACTTAAGCATAGCTCCTTAGAAAAGGTTTCATCATGATCCATACCTGGTTAATGATGCAAACCTTTAACAAGTCTACCTTTGAAAGTCTCAACTTTTCCATATACACCAAGTAATCTTCTCAAGATATACTTGCTCTTGATGGGGATTTAACCCTTCAGATAAAGCAACTAAAGTCCATACTTTGTTGGTGTATAAGGATTCTATCTCAGATCATAAAGCATCCAGCCATTCTTACAGAGTCCCACTCCTGATGGCCAGCTCGAAACTAGTTGGGTCATCATCTCATGATGCAAACCTCGCTCCCACTGTCATAGAGAAATAGTAGTATCTCTTAGGTAGGTGAGGAACCCTACTAGATCAGCGGAGAGGCTGAGGTTCGTTGGTAACTATTGAATCGTTTGGTTCTTTCAAATCATCAGCTGCAGTTTGTATAGCTGGAACCTTTCCAGTTCTATATTACAGACCTTGCCTCGAGCTTGTCCGGATTTTGCTTTTAGACATAGCCCGGACAACCCCAAATCTTAACCAACTTAAGATATAGGCTCTACTTTCCATATCACATATGAAGTGGTAGGCAACTGATTTGATTTGAACCCTATTCAATAGGTATGCAGCTTCTCAAGTGCATAACTCCCAAAAGGAAAAAGGTAACTCAGTAGTACTCATCATAGAGTGCACCTTATCATATAGGGTGTGATTGCTCCGCCCCGATATACCATCGTGCTATGGTGTATACGGAGGAGTAATGCTGAGAGAGAATCTCATTCTCCTTTAGAATCATCCAGGAATTCCGTGCTTAAGTATTCTCCTCTTTGATCTCATCATAGGATATAATACTTATACCCGTTTTGGTTCTCTACTTCCAACTTATATTCTGTGAATATCTCAAAAGGTTCGGTCTTGTGTTTCAACAGGAACATAGGTCTGAATCTCGAGAGATTATCGGAGAATGTAATGAAGTACAAAGAACCGGTCTTAGCACGTGTAGACAGGGGACCTTTATACATCAGCATGTATTAATCCCAAAAGTTCACTAACTCTTTCTCTGTTTCCAATAAACAGGGCTATGGTCATCTAATCTTTGTGACATGACTGACAAGTTTCATAAGATGTAAATTCAAACTGATTTAAATATGCATCTAAAATGTAATTTCAGCCAGTTGGGTCGCATTGATATGACCTAGTCTACAATGCCTCAAGAAGGATTCGTTCAGTTGTGAACTCTTCCTCTTGTTTGTGTTCTGTACACTAAGAACTGTAGTTTGATTTAGAACATCAATGCTTTTAGATAACGTGCCTGATCTGATCAACTTTTGATATAGGAAATGTTCAAAACATATTCCAACAATACAAAATTTTATCATTTCTTTACTAATAAAGAGACTGATATGATTTTGTATATCAGGTTCGGTATATAATAGCATTTGTTCAGAATCAATGTATTGGTAATACAGGGTGACAGTGACCAACAGACTTGGCTGCAACACTTGCCCCGTTTTCTGTCTCATGAAACTTATCACCCGTTCTCAGTTTTTCTACCTTTTTGTAGCCCTATGTAACAGATTACATATCTGTGATCCTGATCTGGTATCATATACCCAGGATGCGGAGGATACTGAGAAACAGTTCTTTGTAATGAACACATCCGAAGATGATGCATCAGCATGCACTCTCTTCATTTGGGTGGCACGGGAATTCTGGTAATCCCCAATTTCCTGCTCTGTCTTATAACAATTATAAGTTGGAGCGGGACCAACGTTCCCCAGCTCAGTATAACAAGCGGGTTCGGTCAAATATCCGTATTATTATCTTGATTAAGGCGTGATATGGTCGCTACCTGGAGAGAGAGAGAAGAAAACACTCAGCGTGCGCTCTTGCAAGAATAAATTGGTTATTATTTTATCTAATCAGGATGGCTCCCACTGTTTTTATCAAATCTTCTTTCAAACCCTAAAAGGAAAGACTAGCCGGGATTAATTACACACTACAAGTTCGCCAATCTTTCAGCCAGGCTAGTGTCGGTACTTTGAGGGAGGTCCCCCGTGCTTTCGCACGAACCTAATTAATGTAAACCTCGTTTTCCCAGAGGCGTAACCCCGTTGACACCTTTCTAGACACCTACTTGATCGGCTAATTGTAATGTGTAAAACTCTCCCAGGAGTAACAATTACTCGCAGCGGGTATCGGGATCCAACTATCTCATAGAAGGTATGCAATCTTATTGCAAATTTCAACACTTGAAATTCCCGATAATATTTTGCCCCTAGCGTCCTATGACCTTGACGGAGGTCAACAAACCATAGGCTACTAGTCAAGTTCAACCCATCATTTCTTGATCAAATTAAACCCACCCGCACGACCCTTGACGGAGGTCAACAAGGCCGCACGACTACCCTAATCCAATCTGCATCATATGCATAAGCAGATAAATACTAGTTAGCTACCGCACACTACGCCTTGACGGAGGTCAAAAAACGTAGCACGAATACTAAGTAGGACTTATCTGAAATGACGGAGGGCTACGACAGGTTTTTCTGAAAACCTATTGCATAATGAACTTGATATCGTTGTAGGATCGAATGAATTTTGAAATGGAGTGTTTTTGAGGCTTTTCTAGTTTTGCTAAAGGAGTCACTCCCGGTGAAGAGATCGTCGGTCCTTTCCTCGTCGAATGAGGTGCGGGATATATCATATATATCACTGTGCAAAGAAAAAACTTTTAAAAGCAATCAAAAGACAAACCGAGTGTGTAGCATCTGCCAGTTATTGCTAAAGGAGTCACTCCCGGTGAAGGGATCTCGGTCCTTTCCTTATCGAATAAGGTGCAGGATATATCATATATACCGCTGTGCAAAGCAAGAACTGTAGCTACCTGTTTTATTTTTGAAATTCGATTCCACAACATCTTAAGGTTTCTTTTCTTTCATTAATCACATTAATGAAGTCCCATCATTTAAGTACCTAAACATCACAGATAAATACGACGTACACTTATGCCATCCGCATTCGCCTCGATGTCCCCTCGTGCACCGTTAGGTTAGGTAACTAACGGCAGAGCGGGGCAGGGATAGCGCGGGTGTAAAACATAAGTAACGCCTATATAATATATCATATATACTATATACAGTATCTATCACAGAACATCACATGATCACATCACAGATATCGCAGCAGAAGAAACATATGAAATATTGGATATACTAGGACGTCCGTGTTTTTGATACGAGCCAGTTTAAAACACGGATTCCACGGTCGTGATGAATAGCCAAACCCACACCCCTAGACCCCTACGAGAGCGGCAAGAAACCCTACCAATTCTAGAGTTAGGAGACCCGGACTCGACTCCTCAAGTTGGTCTCCCACTGGACTCCAGAACCCGGTTACTTGTGCCCTCCTCCTTGGGTCTATCCTAGTGCAGAAAAGAAAATAATATACAAATGGTGACATCTTCCGCAACCTGGAAGTGCCCCAATAAAAGAATATTACATACAAGTTTTTACATGAATGAAAATGAAAAACACTCATCTCACATAAAAACCCCCGGCTATTCAAACATGACGATCCAATATAACATATCCAGCGACACATAACATCACATGTCATCAACGTAAGTAAATATGTCCATCCCAATTGTCGTTGACATATAGCAACGAAACCGGCGATATCATATATTACACTTACGGTCACAGAAAAGAAAGTGTAAAACTACAACAGTTGGAATTCGCAACCTACATAGACATCGCATGCCTAATCAAATGAATTCCTTAGACATCGCCTGCCTAACCATTATAAACCCCGCATTTTAGTCTCATTATCGAAAACTCTTTTCAATATCAAGTCGGGCAATTCAACAAGATTCCCGACATTCTGATCGAATGCTCATCGCAAACTTTAGTAGGCGGCCGCACCCCTGATACCGTCGACGAAGTGCACCAAGGCGGAACACCGCTACCGCAAGCACCCTTACGGATACTTTCGGCGACGGGGTTCTCCTACAGTCACTTGGTCGGGGCTATGGGGTGTAGCTGTCTATTAAGTTTACCCGGCGAGTATCCGCGTACGCTACGTGATTGCGACGGACTTTTGATCACATCAAAATTCCGTGGCAACCGATCAAGTGAGACTAAACTGCTATGTTTATAACATTCATTCAGTTATCTCATAACTTCTTGTGAATTCCAATTATTGTATCCCATTCCGAATAAATAGAAAATGTTAAACTTTCCGATCGAACATTCGAACACCCAAGTTTTCCCGAAACCGTTCAACACATGAAATAAGTTCAAAAACATTCACTTCATGCCTCAGTACCAACGGTCCAGCCGTAGAAGGGTCAAGCCAACGCCTCACATGTGGCACGCCGTACTGCCCCAAACCCTAAGGTTCAAAGGGCAGTTCAAGACGGTCACATAATCGAGTTAAGGGTCTTCTAGAGGGACCATTGCGTTACTTGCACTACTTAGAACGTCCTTAAACCACAGAAACATCCCACACTTGGATATTTTCCGGCAGGGGAAAAAGTGGGTATTTATATCCGGTCGAACTTTTTAACATATTCTAAAATATCCGGAAAGCCACATAGACAAAGTCTGATAATCCGATCGAATCATCTAAGCTCCAAAACACCCCAGAAAACTCAACTCTTAAGTTCAAATTAAAAAGTCCCAGAAAACTCAGCACCTGAAAACATGAATTACTGTGCAAAAATTATAAAATAATGTGAAAAAATGGCCGCGGAACCGCCGCACAATCCATGCTTGTGCGCGGTTCCGCCGCGCTTTAGATGGATCTTTGGGTAATTTTTGCACCGTAATTCTTAGAATTCCCTGCTGAATTTTTTAAGCATTTTTAATCTGGAAAAAACCGAGTTTTTGAAAAAAGTCCAGAGAGCATTTTGGAATTAGGGTTTCGGTTCGATCGGACTTCAAACTCTGTCTACGCATCGCCCAAGGCTCTAGCGAGGCTCTAATACCACTGTAGGGTTCCTAGGCACACACTAGAGGTCTCACAAGGCATCAACCATGCCAAATTCAAAGTTGCAAGTGCCGAGAAACCCTAATACGGATCGTTAACTAGATTTTAGGCGAAACATGCAACTAGTTAACAACTTAACTAAGTGAAGGGAAATACAACCTTTGTAGATCCGGTCCTCCACCTCCATAGCTCCGTGTAGACGTCCCTCCGCTGTACAAATCGGATCTTGGACTCTAGTGTCGGCTTCATCGGAGAAATAGGCGGGCTAGGTCATCGACTACGATGCCGAAGATGATCTACGTCGAGGCATCACAAGATCAAGAGGTAGAGGATGAAGAAAACACCCTATACTACTTGGCAAGAGGTAGAGGATGAAGAAATAGGAAGTGGGTTCACTTTAGAATTGGATTTCTCACTCTTTTCATCAAATCACCATTGATGGAAGCAAGGTTTTCTTCTTGAAGAAGAAAAAGAAGAAGATAGAATATCATGAGTATTCTCCAAAAAGAATAATAAAATGAATATTTATCATAACTACAACCATGGTTAGATGTAGAGAATTAACTAAGGTTAGGTGGAATGGTTAGGGTTAGGAGAAGAAGACAAGAATGGTTGCTTTGGTCAAAGTTGCATGAAGCTTCAAGAAGCTTCATGTAAGAAAGCAACCATTTTGTTTTCTTTTCTCATTTCTTTTTTAATCCAAATTAAAAAGATAAATAAATGAATAAATAAATAAAAACCCTAACCATTTACTTAACCAAGGTTTAATTCTTTACACAAACCCTAGCAATCATGTATCTTCAAACATGATACAATCAAGTGCACAAAAATATATCACATATACAATGTGCACATTCTGTGAGAAAATCCTTTTAAAGTGAACCAATACTAGTTAATGCAAAGTAACATATCAAATATATAATTATGCATTAAATCATTAAATCAACACTTGATTTAACGATCCGGTCATATCGCATATAACCGACTAATATCCAATGTATCGGCTTATCGAATCAATCCTCGATTCGATAACTACGTTATATCGCATACAACCAATCGATACATTTATCGCGAGAATAGAATACGGTATCACATACACGCATTATTCTCGGTCCCGCACATATCTCATATGCGCTCCTATTTCGTTTCGCTTGAGCCAGGAAACCTCTGTGTAGGACTCTAAAAACTCGTCAATACGCCGGCAGCAGGTGAAGATCATATCAAACACCCACAAGCCGCAAGCGGTCTGCTAAACGTAACGGCCACCCGGGTATTGAGCGATCAAAAGATCGACGAGCAAGCCCGCTCATACTCCTGTGAATCCAACCAGTAACACTTACCGTACAGTCCGGTCTCGTCGTCTGATATGTCGCATATCTCTCCTAGGGGTGGTAAACGTCAGACCCCAATAGCTCGATAAGTCGTGTCGATATGAGGTCTATAACAGTTCGAGAAACTACAGGTAACACTTACCAGTAAATCTCAGCAACCCTGGCCAGGGATTTCCGGTTATAGCCAATCGAACACAGCGCAACATCAACTCCCTATACCGGGAGAGGCGAATCCCCTCCTATCGCTCATTGCCTCCATGTGATTCGGGACTGTACCCAAAAACCACCATTTTGCACGCCCTCTTGGACGTGGTAAGGTGGAAATCAAAGCACAGTGGGAACCACACAAGACTCTATGACGATCTCGGGTCAACAGACTACTCTGTACCAGTGTCACCAGAGAACTGCCATCTGACGTAAGGTATAATACCATCTGGGAGTTCTCGGCGAGTCCGTCCAGTGTACCCAGTTTCCACTGAGCACCCGTATATCATCTCTGATGTCAAACACCAATGGATATGGGATCATCCATCGCCCATCTATATGGGTTGAGAAGGTATACGCTAGTCTACTCTGGTATATCGATGCCCCGTCTCGATACACCCACGACTAGGGACCTTGAAGGATGTACTTATGGACTACCATGTCCCCACTAGTATAATCCGCATCATAGTCCAGGTAGTCAAGTACATATCCTAAGGGCTTTACCAACATGTATCAGAGAGACAATCAGCGTACACGTTAAGGTAAAGAGCAACCAGATAGCATACTATCATGTCGAGCAAAAAAGTCCTCTCTATATATGTCCAAGCACCCAATACAATATACATCCTATGTATAGTAGTGGCCTCTACGGCATACATATAACTAACAATATCAACCACAAGTATCTACATTTTCGATCACCTTGAAGAATCCTGATACTTGCGACACCTGGTTCTCTACATTATTCTTGTATCTATAACTTCTTAAAACTTAGACTTTGTATTTCTACGAAACACGTGTCTAAAACTTGAGAAGTCACAAGTAAACAAAATATAGTATGAGGACCAACCCCTCTGTCCTAATGGACACTGGACAACATACAATACTTTGTATAAGTCCCCTGAGTTTAATAACTCATACCCTGTGCGTCGTAGGTTGAAAACTGTACTATGGTTAAGAAGAATTACACCGCTGTTTAATGCTCCTTACCTAACCATCAACTGATATAGGTAAATGTCATGGACATAATTTCAAAAAGTTATATCTCACTTTATAAAATAAACGTACAGACATATTAGTTTTAAATTGGTGCATAAAAACGGATATTCAAAATCAAATATTTGCCGTCCGGCAAAAACCTCAGGCGATTTCCTCAAACATCACCAATTACAACGAATTCCGATATAATGAGGATGACACCTAATTCCCTATAACTTACTCACACTCATCATCTGTAAAACCATACAGATGTGAGAATCAAACCTGGTAAATACATACCCTGGAGTAAAGATCTAATTGGGAAATCAGTTTTCAATTAACAACGCATAGTGAAACTGAAACATGAAAATGTTTCGAAGGGGTATTCGGGTATTCCTAGTAATGCCTCTTCCATTATCATATTCACGACTGTAACCGTATATTTCTTTGTCATCTCTCCAAATCCCTTTACTTGTCTTTACTCATTACCTTCTGTACACCACACTTAGGATAATTGATTTTCTTCCTTCCGTATCGTTCGGCACCAGCCTATGGTTTGGAAGAAGACTATCCAATAAGCGTAATAGGTGTACTCTCCTAATCCTAGGAGCTCTCGCAACCTGAGAGAAGCTAAAGATAAAAGACAACTGAATAAATCTTATTCTATTTCTCCTGAACCAGAATCCATCTTCGAACTGGAACAAGTTCCATCGAGTTCGTATATAACCATACGATGGATTATCCAATAACCGTGGATCTTCATAGTGATACGGGGTGTTCTGGAGAAATCCAAAGGTGAAGTAGGAGTGGCGATGAAATACGTGGATTGTTCGTGAATGATAGCAGTTGCTATTTACTTTGCCCTCTTTCTAATCCCTTTATTTGTCTTTACTTATTACCTTCTACACACCACACTTAGGCTAATTGGTTTTCTTCATTCCCTACCTTTCGGCACCTGCCTATGGTTTGGAAGAAGACTATCAAATAAGCGTAATAGGTGTACTGTCTCCTAATCCTAGGAGTACTCGCAACCTGAGAGAAGGTAAAAGGAAAAGACAACTGAATAGTCCTATTCATTTTCTCCAGAACCGGAAACCATCCCCGAATCTGAAACAAGATTCTTCGAGTTCGTATGTAACTATACGATGGTCATATCCAATAAAAATGGGATCTGCGTAGTGATACAGGATGTTCAGGAGAAAAGTAAAGGGTAAAAGAAGGAGTGGCAATGTTGTATGCAACTCAGACAATCCAAAAGCCAGTGTTTTAAGAAAGTTCAGTTAACTTGGTCACTGAGTCATAGTCAAGGGTCGGGACATGGTCACTGCCAAAAAGAGAGAGAGAGAAAAGAAACACTCTTCGTGCCCTCTAACGTAGATAAGAATGGTTAATCACTTTATCTAATCAGGATGTCTCCCACTGTAACCTCAAATTCTTCTCCAAACATGAAAGAAGAATTAGTCGGGATCACCTGAGGAGTAAACCAACTCATCAGTGGGATCATGATCCAACTATCATCGTATGTTAACGTGATGGAATCCACTCATCTTCATGTTATCACACTCCAGAAGGTATGCACTTGTCTGGCAAGTTTCCTGGATGTTTGAAACTCCCGATGTGATTTTTACCCCATGCTCTTATGACCTTGACGAAGGCCAACATATCATAAGTCACATGTCAAGTACCCGTCATTGTCTAGGTTAATTTGAACCCACCCGTACTCGCCCTTGATGAAGGTCAACAAGGTTGTACGACTAACCCAAACTAACACATTTATCTATGCAACAGAAAGGTAACAAACATCTACCATACACTATGCCTTGATGAAGGTCAACAAACATAGCATGAATACTAAGTTCTACCAATCTGAAATGACGGAGGGCTACGAATGGTTTTTGGCGAAAAACCTTTAACGTAATGAACTTGATATCGTTGAAGGAACCGGATAGCTTTACAAATATATAGTGGCGAAAACTTTTGCTAAAGAGGTCATTTCTGGTGAAGGGGTCTTGGCTCTTTCCTCGTGGAATGAGGTGCAGGATATTCCCAACTGAATACCTGTTGCAAAGCAAAAAGTAATCGACTATAGTGAAGTTATTATCCTGACGCAAACTCCTGCCCAAGGGGTTACTCCCGATGAAGGGATCTCGGCCCTTGCCTCGTAGGATGAGGTGCTGGATATTCATAACCGAATATCTCTGTGCAAAACAAAAGAAAACGCACTTGCAATAACAGCTTTTTAAAATTCCAACAATATCGAATAGGTTTGTTTACCTTGCATTGATCAGAATCAATGCAGTCCTATCAATTAATCACACTACAAAGAACGAAAATATGATGTACGTATATACCATCTGCATTCGCCACTGGATCCCGTCATCACCCGTTAGGTTACTTAACTAATGACAGAGCGGGGACTGGACTAGCGCGGGTGTAAAACATATACAACATCTACTAGTATATATATAACAATATATAACAATCGCTCCAGGCGTGATAAATGCAACATCACAAATAAGTAATAAGCATCACAGAACAATACAGATAATCTGGGAGCCCCGGGTTTCCTTTGAGCCGCAACTGAAACCCGAAGTTTCCCTGGTCGTGTGGATATCCTGTGCAATGAAAACCTAGACCCCTACGAGTGCGGCAAGTTACACGCCAAAACCAGAAGTGAGGCAGCCCCCTTCATCAAAGTGAATGGACCACCCAGCACTTCATGGAATCCGGTAACTTGAGCACCCCATCTTGGGTCAACCTGTACCCCCTACGAGTGCGGAGAATAGTCCTCCAATTCTAGAGTGAAGCCCCCTCCGTCTCAAAGCCATGAGATGCGGGCCCGTTGCCCTCTAGAACCAGGCTATCCGTGCACTCCATTGCGGGGTAATCTTAGTACAGAAAAGAAAATATGTACAACGGTGATATCGACCTCAACCCGGTCGTGCCCCAAAAGAATAATATACAAACAGGCAGCGACGACAGTCCACATGTCGGACGCTCGCCCCGTGATATCAAATATATAAATAAATCCAAACTGTACTAACATTGCACCCAAGCTATCCACCACGACAAATCCGCAACAACACAGCACAACACAGAACATCAACGTGAATGTCACGTTTGCAAATCCGTCTAAAAGAGCTATAGCAATTAGACAAGTTGTACCGCTCTAATGACATTCACGATCGCAGATAGTAATGTAAGTACTGCAAACTTTAAACAATGTTAGAAAATATCGAGTTCGAAATAACCCCCGAATAGCCCCAAACAACTAGATAAAACCATATCCAAACTGGGCTAAACAAACAATACCACTGAACCAACATTACAGAGACAAAACCACACCCAAAAACCGAAACCCAGAAGCTTCATTCTGGCCAGCCTCTTCGGATTTTTGAGCATTGTGCTCGGCCAAATTTTGGTGGATTGGTCTCGTGTTTGGGGTGCAGTCTATAGGTCATGTCAGTAGCCTTCTACAGTTGTTTAAATAATTTTTGAAGACACTTTGAAATTCGACAGAAATTGCAATGTATCGGGTATTGTTTTGGGGTTGTTTCGGTTTCGATACTTTAACATTGTCTAAACCAACTAGTACACAGTTAATGGTTTGTCTCTGATACTATGTAAGGCTACGGCAGCGCCCCGACCATCAATCCGTGGCCAAATGCGGAACAAAAATTTGTAAAACTTGGCGCCACCATAACTAATTACCCGGATCGAACCATTAACCGTTTACTAGCTAACTATAAAGTGTTTAGAGATTATACAGATCGATCCGTTTCTTTCGGTCTTCAATCTCTGCGCCAAGCTCCTCGCGGCTGCCTCCGAACAAGTTCTCTCTCCGGTCTCTTTCATCGAAGACGATCCACGTCGAGGATTAGTAATACGGGCTCTCGCTTCAAACCGAAGCAACTCGAAGAACTAGTTTGCTAAACTAGGTGCTCAAGATGAAGTAGAGAGAGTGTGTGATCATTTTTTCTCAAGATATCCATGGATTCTCAACACATGAGAGGGTATGGATGGAGGTGAAGAAGAAGCTATGAGTTGTGAAGAATGTGAGCTCAAGTCTTTGCACAAAATGAAAAACTTGAAAAGAATATGCTTGGCTGCCCTCTCATTTTCATGTGTTGATATTGTGATATATTGTGAGGTATTTTGTAATAATAAAAGAAAAAACATCACACAAATATCTCCCATAAAACCCTCACAAATATCTCACAATATAAAACAATAAACAAATAAGCAGGGTACAAAAATGCACCATGCCAAGACTTACCCTCACAATTTCCACATCATCAAAATATTAAACATTTATCAAAAAACCCTAAATGTTTAATACAATAAAAAGAACGGCATCTTCAAAATAATCTTGTAACGGATTACAAGAATACCCTTCAACTGTATATACATACATGCATCCGTATTCCGACTGAATACGAATACAACGAAACGAAAATAATCCAACTATCTAATTCTAAGATCCGGCATAAACTAAAGCCCACTAGTATGATCCGTACGATCATGATCCATGCACGAGTGCACGTATATGATCGAACCCTGCCATAAAACCATACGACCTCTACAACGTTTCGCCCGAACTAGGGAAACCCTTTGTGTGGGACTCTAAAGACTCGTCAATACGCGGACAGTGGGTTTAACCATAAGCCGTCAGTGGCATTAGCTGTACGTAATGGCTACCCAGGTATTGAGCGAATGGGAGGCCGACGAGCGAACTCATCCTGAAACCCTACGGAGCCGGACAGTGACAATATCCGTACAGTCCGGTCCGTTCGTCTATGAGTATCGCATATCGGGCCTAGGGGGATGGTAAACGTCAGACCCCTAATAGTGGTATAAGTTGTGTCGGAGTGTAGCCCAGAACACCCTGAGAAACTACTGGAATACCTACCAGTAAATCTCACTTGCCTTGGCCAAGGACTTTGTGTAATGGCTCTCCTAAACATAGCGCGATATCACCTCCAATACCGGGAGAGACGAATCCCCTGCCGGTCCGCTCACTGCCTCCATATGGCTCGGGACTGTACCCAACTAAAACCTGTTTGCATGACTCCTTTGAGCCGTGGTAGGGTAGTAGTCAAAGCACAGTGGGAACTCACACGAGACAAATGACAATCTCAGATCGATAGACTAACCTGTACACATGTCACCAGGGAACTGCTATCTGACGACAGGTATAATACCAACTAGCATGTTCCCGGCGAGTCTGTCCAGTGTACTCATAACCCAATGAGTAACTGTATACATCTTAGGTGAACCAACTGACACCAATGGCTTGTGAGACCAGCCGCCGCCCCTCGTCGGGGTCTCGATCTGTATACACTAGTCTACTCTGGAGTATCGTTGCCCTGTCTCGAAACTCCCTCGACTAGGGACCTTTTAAGGATATGCTTATAGACTACCTAACTCTAACGTATATGATCGCCATCATATCGCTGGTAGTCAAGCAAAAATCCTATGGGCTCTATCAACGTGTAATAGTGATCTGTAATGTCATCTAAAGCATGCACACGATGATAAAGACAAACCAGATAGCATACTATCATCTCGAGTAAGACTGTCCTACCGGTATAGTTCCTCTCTCAATCATCGCAATCATGTGCCTGCGATCCAATAATTGACTTTGAGGGCACTATAGCCAACACCTAGGGGTTGGGGATCGAATTTGGTTGCCGGTCTTCCTCCATCGATGATGATCCACCCGAGGGAAATGACACAGGCTCCAGCCTCGCCAAGCGAAGCAACCGACGCTCCAAGGTTGCTAGCAATGGAGAGTGGAGGTGTAGGAATGTCTCATTTTCTTTTTCTCTCATATCAAATGCTCAAATGAGAAACTCAAGAAGAAGAAGGAGGATGTGAGGAAACTAGGGGTATGAGCAACTCAAGAATGGCTAAGTCTCTCCAAGAGAGAGTGTTAATGAATGATCAAGTGATGAATGAATCACCAAGAGAATAAATGGATGGCATGTGGAGAAATATAGCCAAGTCATTTGCAACCATGCAATGAAAATATCTCCTTTCATTTTTTAATAAAATAAACATGTGCCATACTTCTCTACATGCCTCACCATGCTAATGCCAACTCACCCCTCCACCTCATTTCCAAAATGATTTTCCAAAAAGGAAAATCATGTAATGAGGTGCCAATCTTCTAGAAGTAATTACGTATAAATACGGAATACAATCTGGTATACGTATCAAAATACATATACGCGTATTCGTACAAAAATACGAATAGCCAAGAGAGAAAATGAATAATGGACAATAATACTAGAAACATATATAAAAATATATATAAAAATTATTAAATCAAAACTTGATTTAATAATCCGGCTTAATCCTAAGCCGCTAGTATTATCAACCGTCCGATTAAAGTCTGTGTAGCCTGTGTTGGAGATAGTGCCCTCAGAGTCAATTATTGGATCACAGGCATGTGATTGCAATGATTGAGGGAGGACCTATCCTGGTAGGACAGTCTTACTCAAGATGATAGTATGCTATCTAGTTTATCTTGATCATCGTGTAGTGCTTTAGGTGACCTGACAGGTCGCTATTACACGTTGATAGAGCCCCTAGGATTCTTGCTTGACTGCCAGCAATATGAGGGCGATCATATTCGTGGGAGCTGGTAGTCTATAAGCACATCCTTAAATGGTCCCTAGTCGTGGGAGTTTCGAGACAGGGCATCGATACTCCAGAGTAGACTAGTGTATACAGTCGAGATCCCGACGAGGGGCGGTGGCCGGTCTCACAAGCCACTGGTGTCAGTTGGTTCACCTAAGATATATACAGGTGCTCATTGGGTTATGAGTACACCGGACAGGACTCGCCGGGAATCTGCTAGTTGGGATTATACCAGACGTCAGATAGCAATTCCTTGGTGACATGTGTACAGGTTAGTTCATCGACCTGAGATCGTCATTTGTCTCGTGTGAGTTCCCACTATACTTTGATTACTACCCTACCACGCTCAAAGGAGACGTGCAAACAGGTTTTAGTTGGGTACAGTCCCGAGCCACATGGAGGCAGTGAGCGGATCTGCAGGGGTTCGTCTCTCCCGGTATTGGGGGTGAGGTCGCGCTGTGTTTAGGAGAACCATTACACGAAGCCCTCGGCCGAGGCAGGAGATTTACTAGTCGGTATTCCAGTAGTATCTCAGGATGTTCTGGGCTACACTCCGACACGACTTGTACCGCTTTTGGGGTCTGATTTTTACCAACCCCCTAGGCCCGCCATGCGATGCTCATAGACGAATGGACCGGACTGTACGGATATTGTCACTGACAGGCTCAGTAGGGTGTCAGGATGAGTTCGCTCATCGACGTCCCTTTTGGTCAATACCTGGTAGCCCGTTACGTATAGGCTAATACCTCTGACGTGCTAGTGGTTAAATCCACAGCCAAAGTATTGATGAGTCTTTAGAGTCCCCCACAGACCGTTTTCTCATGTTTCGGGCGAAACGCTGTAGAGGCCGTATGGAGATATGGCAGGGTTCGATCAGATATGTGCGGTATTGCACGGATCATGATCGGACGGAAAATACTAGCGGGCTTTGGTTTAAGCCTGATCCTAGTATTGCACAGTGTAGATTTTGTCTCATTGCATTTGTATTCGGTCAGAATACAAATACGGGTATGTATATACAGTAGCGGGGTTTTCCTGTAATTTATTACGGGATCAGTTGTTGGAGTTGCCAGTTTGTTTTCCGTTTCGGCCATATTTCTTTGTATCTCTCATTGGCCGAAGATTGGTGGAGGAGGGCTTATTTGCATTTGTGCAAATAAGCATTTGTGGAGGGTGTTCATTGCATTTTGATGCTTCATGATTGCTTGACTTTTGGAAGTCATGATGGTTGTTTGAGTATTGGTTTTAATTTGTGATCATTTCTTTTCATGATCAAAAGTGATTCCCTCTTGCATTATTGGGTGGCTCACTCACTCACCTCTTTGATTCACACTCTCCTCTCATTCCCTCACAAGGCATGGCCGGCCAAGCTCTTAGGGGGGCTGTCCCAATTTTTGTGTGAGGAGAAATACTCTCATTTGGCTTACAAAATGATATAGTTCATCTCCAAAAGCTCATATCTCTTTTCCTCCACCAAAAGGCAACTTCCCACAACCCTAAAGAGACATAGACTTCTACAGTTAACCTACAGTACCCTTGGGCATGTCGACTCGCCAACTTCGTGACCGAGTTGCTTCGGTCCAGAGGTGGGAGCCCGTAAAAGAAGCCGGCGATGTGGCGCCCTTCCGGTGACGAGGTGGAGACCGGACATTCCGCGGGAGATCGGGACGACGACGTGAAGACCGAAAGACACGGATCGCTCGGTATATCTCTCTACCCGTTCTTGTAGTTAGCTAGGAGCTAGGTTAATGGCCCGATCCGGGTTAAAAGTGCGCGGTGGTGCCGGTTTACTAGTTTGTAAAGTTTTTCGTTTCCGCGTTTCCGGCGTCGGATTGACGGCCGGGGCGCCGCCGTGCACTTACATTGGTATCAGAGCCTCGCCATTAACCTAGTCTAGCTTTGTCTAATGTGTTTACATTTCCGATCGAACAAAATTCCAATAACCGCGTTTTCATGTGCATCAGTTTCTGTCGAATTTTTTTTGGCTCAAATTTTTTTCCAGGTAGTTGCAGAATGATGTGCAGGGAATTCTAAGACTTCTGTAGAAATTTGATCATGTGAACACACTATACGACCGCGGAACCGCGGCCAAACCCATGCTTGGGCCGCGGTTCCGCCGCAGTCCTTACTGTTCAGTGTGTCAAATTTCTACAGAGTGTCTCTGTGTTGAAAATAGGGGTTTTGGAACATTCTTTTTGGGCCCAGACTTTCTGTGAGTGCTACAGTAGTGCTTGGGGCCCACTTGGGTAAATTTGATCGATCGAATATTTTAAACACATTAGTTCACAGTATTTACATTATATCTGCGACCGTGAATGTCACTTGATCGGTAAATCCTGTCTAACTGCTATAGCCCGGTTAGACGGATTTGCGAACGTAACATTCACGTTGATGTTCTGTGATTGTGTTGTGATGTTGCGGATCGGTCGTGGGGGATAGCCTGGTTGCAGTGGTAGTACAGTTTTGTTGTATTATGTACATTTGATATTGCGGGGCAAGCGTCCGACATGTGGACTGCCGTCACTGCCTGTTTGTATTATTCTTTTGGGGCACGACCGGGTCGAGGTCGATGTACCCGTTGTATGTATATTTTACTTTCTGTACTAGGATTTCCCCACGGAGGGGTGCACGGCTAGCCGGGTTCTGGAGGGCAACGAGCCCGCATCTCATGGCATTGAGACGGAGGGGGCTTCACTCTAGAATTGGCGGGCTATTCGCCGGACTCGTAGGGGGTATAGGTTGACCCAGGAGGGGTGCCTAAGTTACCGGATTCCGTGAAGTACTGGGTGGTCCATTCACGTTGCTGAAGGGGGCTGCCTCGCTTCAGGTTTTGGCGGGTGACTTGCCGCGCCCGTAGGGGTCTAGGATTTTCATTGCACAGGCTATCCACACGACCAGGGGAACGTCGGGTTTCAGTAGCGGCTCTGTGAAACCCGGGGATCCCAGATATCTGTATTGTTCTGTGATGCTTATTACATTTCTGTGATGTTGCATTTTATCACGCCTTGAGCAAAATATTATATATTGATATATATACTAGTAGATGTTGTATATGTTTTGCATCCGCGCTAGTCTAGTCCCCGCTCTGTCGTTAGTTAGCTAACCTAACTGTCACGACCCGAAAGTACGGAACGTGACTGGCACTTAGATTACGAGACGTCTAAAGGCGTACCGTAACCTAAGTCAGCCAAAGCCCAGAAAAATCTAAACCAAAATCAAAAGAGAGTGAAGGAAAACCTTTAATGAAGACGATTTTCAAATCAATTAAGTTGCAAAGAATCCCTTTTTAAAACATCAAAAATTTCTGAAAATTTCGGCAAAGTCTCCCCTGTATTTTCTACCCCCTAAAATGGGTACAACAAGATAATACATATGAAATCATAAAAATGGCATCCCCAAGCGGGAGCTAGCTCTTCGCCCAAGGCGGATCACAACCACATGCAATATATAAGCAATACCAAGAAAAGAGCATAGAAGAAACCCAAAATATCAGAAAACGCAACGCCGGCTCAAGTGAGCTCGACCCAAAAGAAACCACAAATATACAAATCTCTCAGTCTCATCACTAGGCCGCATATACAATATAAAGTGGTAGATGGAGAATACTAGATACAATGATAAAGCAAAAAATATAAAATATGCTCGCAACCCACCTACGGGCGATGTCGCGAGTCTGCACAAAAGGAGCTGATGATAAGATAGCCGCCGCTACAAGAGTGACGGGTCCGACCTGCAAGACACTGTGGCACAACGGGGGTGAGTTGCCAGCTCGTGAGTAGAATATAACATCTAGTAAGGCAATCGTAAGAATGCACGCAATGCGGAACAACATGTATGTCCATATGTGATATAATATCTCTAGTATGCCTGAACATGTATGCAATGTCTTTTCTAACTCTTTAAGTGTTTTAAATGTTAAGGTTACTGCATTCTTAACTTTTAGAAAATGAATATCTGTACAATAGCTAAGTATCATCAAGAAATCATCTGAAAACCCGTGTCAAGCATCGACACCAAATAGGAATCATATCTGTCTCAATATCGGGCTCCGTCAGTCCGGATCGGCCCATATCATAAATCTCACGACAACGGTCGGTATCCTCCGGATATCCGCCGCGCCAGACATCACCGGTAGGTAGTCTTCCCCTGCCAGGCTCATCGTCTACAACTCGATCTTCTTGCCCCGGGGTACCATAGCGGGCCCACCATGTACCCGAGACGGTTCATCCACTCCTCGAATCGGGTCTCGAAATCCAACAGAAAACATGAAAACTCATGGTGGACGACACATACATCACGAGAAAACCGCAACTTTGTTTTAAAAACAATAAATATAAGCTTTTGTTAAATTCTTGCGGTTTTCCCCAAAAATCCAGAAATCACAGAAATACTGAAATCCTCGAGAAAATCATAATGTTCACATGTTATATATGATAAATGTCTATGATATCAATGTATATGATGTGAGTTTTGGCTAGAAATCTATGTAGATATGATGGTAATGCGAGGTATATGCATGCTATGCAACTCCATATATCATGTATGAATGCAATGACGTTATTAAGTTAAACAGGTTCTATAGTGCACGTGGCATGGCACTTACCAAAGGCGTGCGTGTTACATGATTAGTGCGCATGCAACAGATGCCAATGGTAATGGTGTTCGTGTTCTACGAAGTGTTATCGCATATGAGCATATGGATATCCATGCAATCTAGCATACTATTAACTATAAGGGTATGCAATGTCAATGAAGGGTAAACTAACTAACAACATGAATCTCACAAGAGATAAGGAAATCCTAACTAGGGGGCGCATCGCGCCATCTAGACGATTCCCCCATAGATGAATACATCTACTCACCTGAAATCTCCGCTAATCCGATCCGGCCACCGCCTTGCCTTTTCGCGCCGTATCCGAAGTTTCCCCGACCGATCCTATATTTGCACAATATCAAGCATAAGATTACAAAACCTAACACAATGCAAGTCACAACATACAATTATCCACGCTCTCAAATTAATCATAGCATGCACTCAGTGCGCGGAAAAACGCACGAAAATCGCTAACCTTTAACTAAAATCGTCATTTCGGGGAAATCGACAAACTACAACCCGACTAGACGAAACCCCGCGTTCGCGCATTCTAATAATCCTATACGAAGCTAATAATATTGCTAACCTAATGCAAATTGAACACATTCTATTTTTCGTAAAAATCTAGCAAGCAAATTCAACGCCGATTCAATGCAAACATCGAAATTTAACGATTTAGCGAGCATATAAATACACCATTAACCACTACAACCAATTAGAAACCCAAAGCCCTAATTTAATCCTAACAACTATGCTTCAAACCCTAGTTTTAAAATCAATCCTTCTCTTGATTTTTCCTAAACAACATTTACCACTAAACTAATATTTAGAATTTCAATTCTAGCATAATTAAACCACAAGTTAACAAAAAGATTAGAATTTTCACCTCTCAAGCTTGAACCCTAGCTTGATCAAGTCACCAAGAAGCCTCCTTTCATCTAGTTTTTGAACCAATTTGGGTAGAAGAGAGAGTGGTTTAGGGTTTGGGTTTGAATGGAGATGGAAATTTATGAATTTAAATGGATTTTTAGCAAAGAAAAAGAAGCAAAATGAAGTGAGGAAGTGGGGAAATCTGCAGCAAGAGGGGTCGGCCAGCAGTATGGGAGAGGAGGTGGGGAAAATTTGAGAAGATTCTAGGTCAAATAACACCCCATATTATCATTTAATGCTTTCATGTCAACCTTTTTACAAAAAAACCCATTTTTTACCTCATTTTTCATTAAATTTCCCACCTTTAAACCAAAAGTTTGCAAGACATGTTACAATTTTATTAACACCATATTTTAGCTTATAAAGACTCCTAATTAAGAAATTTACCTAATTAAATTTGTATTTATCCCTAATTAAATGTATTTTAAAAAGCTTAAAATAATAAAAAAATTAATTAATTACGAATTTTTTTTTATTTAACTAGAAAATTATAAGTGACATTTTAGTGACAAAATTATAGTAATATCTTATCTAAATTTTGTATAATTAGGTCTACAATGAAAAATACCTATTTTGACTTTTTACGGAAAAAGCTGAGAAATTAGCCGATTACCGAAAAACTGCCTAAACGATTTTCGAAGGGTTACAATCTTCCCCCCTTAAAGAAATTCGGTCCCCAAATTTAGAATTTAACTACGCGTACCTTCAAAAAGACGGGGATATCTCTTCCTCATCTCGACCTCGGTTTCCCAGGTGACCTCCTCGCTGTTCGGGCCACGCCAAAGGACCTTGACAGACGGTATGACCTTCGACCTCAATTTCTTCACCTGCCGATCCAAGATGACCACCGGCTGCTCGGTGAAAGAAAGATCATGCTCTAGCTGGATCGTCTGGTGCTGAATCGCCTGGGAAGGATCATGAAGGTACTTGCGGAGCATCGAGATATGGAATACGGGGTGAACATCGGGGAAGCTGGGCGGAAGAGCTAACCGATAAGCGACTGGACCAACACGCTCTAGGATCTCGAAAGGACCAACATATCTAGGACTCAGTTTCCCTTTCCGCCCAAATCTCATCACACCCTTCATCGGAGAGACCTTCAGGAAAACATGATCGCCAATAGCGAACTCGAGTCGGCGACGGCGCCTGTCAGCATATGATTTCTGCCTGCTCTGTGCCGCTCTCATCCTGTCCCGAATCAGCTGTATCTTCTCGGTCGTCTCCTGTACAATCTGCGGCCCCAAAATACTGCTCTCCCTGAGCTCTTTCCAACATACAGGCGATCGACATCTCCTCCCATATAAAGCCTCAAAAGGTGCCATCTGAATCGTCTCCTGGAAGCTATTATTGTAGGAAAACTCGATCAAAGGCAAATGACGATCCCAGCTACCACCGAAATCTAAAACACAAGCTCTGAGAATGTCCTCAAGAGTCTGAATCGTACGCTCCGACTGACCGTCAGTCTGAGGATGAAAGGCTGTGCTAAAACTCAATCAGGCGCCCAAAGCTTCCTGGAGTTTCTGCCACAATCGGCTGGTAAACTGGGTGCCACGGTCGGACACGATGCAAGTTGGAACGCCATGCAGTCGCACTATCTCATCAATATAAACCTGGGCATACTGAGAAAATCCAAAAGTGGTCTTCACTGGCAGGAAGTGAGCCGCTTTCGTCAGTCGATCCACAATCACCCAAATAGAGTCATACCCTCGACTGGTCCTGGGTAGACCCACAACGAAGTCCATGGAGACCTGCTCCCACTTCCACTCAGGGATGGGCAAAGGCTGTAACTCGCCGGCTGGCCTCTGGTGCTCGGCCTTGACTTGCTGACAAGTCAGGCATCTTGACACAAAGTCTGCAATATCCTTCTTCATCCCGTCCCACCAGTAAACCTCTCTCAAATCACGGTACATTTTGGTGGAACCCGGATGCACACTGTATACTGATCTATGTGCCTCCTCGAGAATATCACGCCTCAGTCCCTCTGAATCTGGCACGCACAGTCGAGTCCCAAATCGAAGTATCCCCTGATCATCAATCATGAACTCGGAAACTCTGCCCTGCCGAATCTGCTCAATAATCTCTAAGATACGGGCGTCGCCGGACTGTGCCTCGCGGATACGGTCAAGTAACTGTAGACGTGCTCTGAAATGGGCCAGCTGTCCCCCTGAAGAAGTAAACTCGAACTGCACTCTGCTATCACATAACACCTGCCAATCCGCCGTCGACTGCATCTGTACTGCGCTCAAACAAGATAGGCTACCTCCGGGCCTCCTACTCAACGCATCTGCCACCACATTCGCCTTGCCCGGATGGTATAGAATCTCGCAGTCATAATCCTTCACCAACTCCATCCAACGGCGCTGTCTCAGGTTCAGATCTCGCTGCTGGAAGATATACTTCAAACTCTTATGGTCAGTGAATATCTGGCACGACTCACCGTATAGGTAATGTCTCCAGATCTTAAGTGCAAATACCACTGCAGCCATCTCTAAATCATGGGTGGGGTAGTTCTGCTCGTGTTTCCTCAGTTGCCGAGAAGCATACGCAATAACTCTGTCGTGCTGCATCAATACACATCCCAGCCCCACTCTAGAAGCATGACAATAAACCACGAACCCGCCTGATCCTGAAACCAATGCTAACACTGGTGCAGTAGTCAGACGAGTCTTCAACTGCTGAAAGCTATCCTTACATGCCTGGGTCCAATCAAAAGGAACCCCCTTCCGGGTCAACCCGGTCAACGGTGCAGCAATGCGGGAGAAATCCTGGACGAAACGTCGATAATAGCCGGCCAGACCTAGAAAGCTGCGAACCTCTGTAACTGATACTGGTCTAGGCCAACGCTGAACTGCCTCGATCTTCTTCGGGTCCACACAAATACCGTCTCTCGTCACCACATGACCCAAGAAGTCGACACTGTCTAACCAGAATGCGCACTTGGAAAATTTGGCGAACAGCTGATGCTCCCTCAAAGTCTGTAATGTGATACGTAAGTGCTGCTCATGCTCCTCCCGGCTCCGAGAATAAACCAAGATGTCGTCAATGAACACAATGATGAACTGATCGAGATACGGCCTGAATACGCGGTTCATCAAATCCATAAATGCTGCCGGGGCATTGGTGAGCCCGAACGACATCACCAAGAACTCGTAATGACCATATCGAGTATGGAAAGCTGTCTTCGGAATATCCTCCTTCCGAACCCGCAACTGGTGATAACCTGACCGTAAATCAACCTTCGAGAAAAACCCTGCACCCTGAAGCTGATCAAATAAGTCATCAATGCGGGGTAGGGGATACCTGTTCCGCACAGTAACCCGGTTCAGCTGACGATAATCAATGCATAAGCGCATACTTCCGTCCTTCTTCTTAACAAACAAGACGGGAGCACCCCAAGGTGACACACTCGGTCGAATAAGCCCTTTGTCCAGCAAGTCCTGTAACTGATCCTTTAGCTCTCTCAGCTCCGCCGGGGCCATCCGATAAGGCGGTATAGAGATAGGCCCCGTGCCAGGGATCAAGTCAATACAGAACTCAATCTCGCGCTCTGGTGGCAGACCAGGCAGCTCGTCAGGGAATACATCAGGAAACTCTCTCACAACAGGGACCTGGTCCAACGGAACCTCTGTGGAGCTAGTATCGCAAATATAGGCTAAGAATCCCTGACACCCTTTCCTTAAGAGCTGACCAGCGCGAAGAGATGAAATCAAGCTGGGAAGGGTAGCACTACGATCTCCCTGAATAATAAGAACCGGCTCACCAGGAAAACTGAATCTGACTGCCTTTTCACGGCAGTCCACAGATGCATAACAGGTGGCTAGCCAGTCCATACCAAGAAGAACGTCAAAGTCTAACATATCGAGGAGAATCAAATCAACTGAAGAATCTCTCTCCCCGATACGAACGGAACACGATCGGTACACAAAACGGGCAACAAAAGACTCGCCTACCGGGGTAATAACGACAAGCGGTTGATCTAACGGAGAAGACTCTCGGCCCAACCTCGGTGCAAAATACGTGGAAACATAGGAATGTGTGGAGCCTGGATCAAATAATACCCGTGCATCAAAAGAACATACTGGTAGAGTACCTGTCACGACGGCATTGGATGCTTGTGCATCCTGAGGAGTCAATGCGAACACTCGGGCCTGTCCACCACTAATAGCTGGCTGTCCTCTGCCTCTACCTCGACCTCTGCCTCTACCTCTGTCGCCTCGTCCTATCGGAACTGGACCGCCACGCCCACGGCCTCTAGAAGCATCTGACTGGAGTGGAGCATCATCGGGAGTAGGAAGTAAAGCTCTCTGAGAAGGTGGTGAGGGTGGTAAAGTCACATGCGGGACTGTCGCCGCGCCCTGGCGTCCCATGGTACAGTCTCTGACACGGTGGTACTGACTCCCACACCGAAAACATCCTGGAGACGACTGCTGGGTCTGTGGATATGAACCAAATAACTGACCTCGTTTCAATCCTCTACCTCCACCATCTCCCGGAAATAATCTATCGCGGTGTCTACCCATCTGCCGCTGAGCTGGCGTATCAGTACGGATCCTCTTCGGCCCAGAAACGACCGGAGTCTCAGAAATACGCTCCTCCAAAAGTAAGGCTGCATCCATCGCGGCTGCGTATGTGTCAAAATGCTGGGTGCCGATGGCAAGGAATAGCTGTGTATCAAGCCCTCGCACGAACCTCTTTATTCTTTTCTCTTCTGTGTCGACTAGGTACGGAGCATATCGAGACAACTGGGTAAACTGTATATCATACTCCGACACCGTCATCCCAGGAGTCTTGCGCAAAGACTCAAAACTACGGGCGCGAGCATCTCGGACACTCTTCGGAAGAAAACGGGCAAGAAATGTAGATGTAAACTCATCCCAGGTCATAGAAGGTAGACCTGCAGCTCGGCCTCTCTCTACTGAATCGTACCATGTCTGGGCAAGACCCTCCAGACGAAAACTCACAAACTCCACCAATCTATCATCAGAACACCTCAACGAACGGCAAATCCGAGCCATCCTATCAAGAAATGCCTGTGGGTCCTCTGTCGCATCTGTACCAGTAAAAGCTGGAGGTCTCAATCTCATGAACTCCTGTAGTGAAACAGGGATAGTTTCCGTAGTAGCAGTAGGAGTGACCATCTGTGCAGCAGGTACGATCGTGGTCTGTGCGGTGGAAGGAACGTCCTCGGATCTCTGTGCCCGGCTGGACTCAACTAAAGATCCCATCATCTGCCGCAACTCTTGCATGCCGGCCTCTAATCTGGCAATACGGTCAGGATAAGGCGGATCAGTATGACCCTGAGGGGTAGGTGTATCATCCCGCTCGATCCTCGCCTCAGACGGGCCCGTCCGAATCTCATCCCTAGCGGCAGCCCGCTGAGCTCTCGTAGTCTTTGGCGGCATCGAAGCTGGAATAAGAAACAGGACTGATAAGGACATTGCAATTGAATCAAGGAATGCAAGGAATCAAGAAAGGAAATACAGGCAATTATGTCCTAAGGTCACTTAGGCGGAGTACCGTATCGTAAGTATGCCGCGGATCATACCCACGCTACGCCACTCTGCTTAAGTCACCTACTCCATCTACCAAGGTCGTCCTACACTCAGAAAGGTAAAGCCTATGCTCTGATACCAACTTTGTCACGACCCGAAAGTACGGAACGTGACTGGCACTTAGATTACGAGACGTCTAAAGGCGTACCGTAACCTAAGTCAGCCAAAACCCAGAAAAATCTAAACCAAAATCAAAAGAGAGTGAAGGAAAACCTTTAATGAAGACGATTTTCAAATCAATTAAGTTGCAAAGAATCCCTTTTTAAAACATCAAAAATTTCTGAAAATTTCGGCAGAGTCTCCCCTGTATTTTCTACCCCCCAAAATGGGTACAACAAGATAATACATATGAAATCATAAAAATGGCATCCCCAAGCGGGAGCTAGCTCTTCGCCCAAGGCGGATCACAACCACATGCAATATATAAGCAATACCAAGAAAAGAGCATAGAAGAAACCCAAAATATCAGAAAACGCAACGCCGGCTCAAGTGAGCTCGACCCAAAAGAAACCACAAATATACAAATCTCTCAGTCTCATCACTAGGTCGCATATACAATATAAAGTGGTAGATGGAGAATACTAGATACAATGATAAAGCAAAAAATATAAAATATGCTCGCAACCCACCTACGGGCGATGTCGCGAGTCTGCACAAAAGGAGCTGATGATAAGATAGCCGCCGCTACAAGAGTGACGGGTCCGACCTGCAGGACACTGTGGCACAACGGGGGTGAGTTGCCAGCTCGTGAGTAGAATATAACATCTAGTAAGGCAATCGTAAGAATGCACACAATGCGAAACAACATGTACGTCCATATGTGATATAATATCTCTAGTATGCCTGAACATGTATGCAATGTCTTTTCTAACTCTTTAAGTGTTTTAAATGTTAAGGTTACTGCATTCTTAACTTTTAGAAAATGAATATCTGTACAATAGCTAAGTATCATCAAGAAATCATCTGAAAACCCGTGTCAAGCATCGACACCAAATAGGAATCATATCAGTCTCAATATCGGGCTCCGTCAGTCCGGATCGGCCCATATCATAAATCTCACGACAACGGTCGGTATCCTCCGGATATCCGCCGCGCCAGACATCACCGATAGGTAGTCTTCCCCTGCCAGGCTCATCGTCTACAACTCGATCTTCTCGCCCCGGGGTACCATACCGGGCCCACCATGTACCCGAGACGGTTCATCCACTCCTCGAATCGGGTCTCGAAATCCAACAGAAAACATGAAAACTCATGGTGGACGACACATACATCACGAGAAAACCGCAACTTTGTTTTAAAAACGATAAATATAAGCTTTTGTTAAATTCTTGCGGTTTTCCCCAAAAATCCAGAAATCACAGAAATACTGAAATCCTCGAGAAAATCATAATGTTCACATGTTATATATGATAAATGTCTATGATATCAATGTATATGATGTGAGTTTTGGCTAGAAATCTATGTAGATATGATGGTAATGCGAGGTATATGCATGCTATGCAACTCCATATATCATGTATGAATGCAATGACGTTATTAAGTAAAACAGGTTCTATAGTGCACGTGGCATGGCAATTACCAAAGGCATGTGTGTCACATGATTAGTGCGCGTGCAACAGATGCCAATGGTAATGGTGTTCGTGTTCTACGAAGTGTTATCGCATATGAGCATATGGATATCCATGCAATCTAGCATACTATTAACTATAAGGGTATGCAATGTCAATGAAGGGTAAACTAACTAACAACATGAATCTTACAAGAGATAAGGAAATCCTAACTAGGGGGCGCATCGCGCCATCCAGACGATTCCCCCATAGATGAATACATCTACTCACCTGAAATCTCCGCTAATCCGATCCGGCCACCGCCTTGCCTTTTCGCGCCGTATCCGAAGTTTCCCCGACCGATCCTATATTTGCACAATATCAAGCATAAGATTACAAAACCTAACACAATGCAAGTCACAACATACAATTATCCACGCTCTCAAATTAATCATAGCATGCACTCAGTGCGCGGAAAAACGCACGAAAATCGCTAACCTTTAACTAAAATCGTCATTTCGGGGAAATCGACAAACTACAACCCGACTAGACGAAACCCAGCGTTCGCGCATTCTAATAATCCTATAGGAAGCTAATAATATTGCTAACCTAACGCAAATTGAACGCATTCTATTTTTCTTAAAAATCTAGCAAGCAAATTCAACGCCGATTCAATGCAAACATCGAAATTTAACGATTTAGCGAGCATATAAATACACCATTAACCACTACAACCAATTAGAAACCCAAAGCCCTAATTTAATCCTAACAACTATGCTTCAAACCCTAGTTTTAAAATCAATCCTTCTCTTGATTTTTCCTAAACAACATTTACCACTAAACTAATATTTAGAATTTCAATTCTAGCATAATTAAACCACAAGTTAACAAAAAGATTAGAATTTTCACCTCTCAAGCTTGAACCCTAGCTTGATCAAGTCACCAAGAAGCCTCCTTTCATCTAGTTTTTGAACCAATTTGGGTAGAAGAGAGAGTGGTTTAGGGTTTGGGTTTGAATGGAGATGGAAATTTATGAATTTAAATGGATTTTTAGCAAAGAAAAAGAAGCAAAATGAAGTGAGGAAGTGGGGAAATCTGCAGCAAGAGGGGTCGGCCAGCAGTATGGGAGAGGAGGTGGGGAAAATTTGAGAAGATTCTAGGTCAAATAACACCCCATATTATCATTTAATGCTTTCATGTCAACCTTTTTACAAAAAAACCCATTTTTTACCTCATTTTTCATTAAATTTCCCACCTTTAAACCAAAAGTTTGCAAGACATGATACAATTTTATTAACACCATATTTTAGCTTATAAAGACTCCTAATTAAGAAATTTACCTAATTAAATTTGTATTTATCCCTAATTAAATGTATTTTAAAAAGCTTAAAATAATAAAAAAATTAATTAATTACGAATTTTTTTTTATTTAACTAGAAAATTATAAGTGACATTTTAGTGACAAAATTATAGTAATATCTTATCTAAATTTTGTATAATTAGGTCTACAAAGAAAAATACCTATTTTGACTTTTTACGGAAAAAGCCGAGAAATTAGCCGATTAACGAAAAACTGCCTAAACGATTTTCGAAGGGTTACACTAACGGGTAATGACGGGACCCAGTGGCGAATGCGGACGGCATATACGTACGTCATTATTTTCGTTCTTTATTGGTGTGATCAATTGATGGGACTGCGTTGATTCGGATCAATGCAAGTTAAACAAACCTAATCTGATGTTGCTGGAACACTTTTCAAAAAGCTGTTATTGCAAGGACGTTCACTTTTGTTTTGCACAGTGGTATTCAGTTGGAATATCCTGCTCCTCAGTCGATGAGGCAAGGGCCGAGATTCCTTCACCGGGAGTGACCCCTTGGACAAAAGTTTGCGTCAGGGCAATAACTTCACTATAGCCGATTACTTTTGCTTTGCATCGTGGTATTCAGTTGGAATATCCTGCACCTCATTCTATGGGGAAAGAGCCGAGATCCCTTCACCGGGAGTGACCTCTTTGTAAGTCCATGCTACCTCTCCCGGTACTTTCGGGCATGCGGAATTTGGTGAAAAACAATTTTCTTAGAGGTGGTAACATGGACTCAAAACCGGATCTTTGTTAAACATCCAACTAACATCCTAACTACGAGTTGCTAACTACTCGGTTAGGGGGTTATACCTTTCTTTTTCTCGAACTCCTTCATCTTCAATCTTCGATGGTCGTCCGAATCGGCTTCTCCCCGTCGTCTCCTTGCGCCGAAGATAGATCCACCTGAAAGCTTCAACCTTTGGCTCCTTCTTCGAACTTTGAAGAAACTAGTGCACTCGGTTTGCTAAACCTTGTGAACTAGAGTGAGTAGAGAAGAGTTTGTATGGGATTTTATCTATGGTTCTTGGTTCTCAACTCATGAGACAAGTGAACCATAGACTCAAGAGAGGGAGAGCAAGAGGAGGAAGATGAGAGCTCAAGAACAAGAGAGAGAATGAGCATGAAAGAATAAGCGAAGACTTTTCTCATTTGGCTCTCATAATCCAAAACAATCATAACACATCATATCAATCAAGTATTATGTGATGGTTTAAGCAACCATAGCCATATCATTTCATGCACTCATTTTGCACAAAAGAGCAAGCAAGCAAAAGTCTTTGCCATGAAATGATAGCTATAGTTATCATGATGGTCAACTAGTCAAGCCTAGTCAACCGGTCAACAAAGTCAATAAGTCAACAAAAGTCAACAAGTCAACAAAGTCAATCCCTCAACAACCATGTCACCATAATACTTAATTAATATAATTGTTAATCACATATCATATTCTCATTAGGGTTGAGCAAAAAGTCAATAGTCAACTGTCAACGGTCAACAACCCTAATGAGAATCCTCTGCCTCTGTCTCTCCGTCAACTGTGCATACACACCCGCATCCGCGTTCCGAGGAACACGAATGCATACTGGATAAATCCAATCCCAAAAGGTACACTAGGATCTGGCTTAAACCAAAGCCCGCTAGTGTGAACTGTCCGGACACTGTACGTGCACAAGTGCACGGATGTGACCGAACCCTGTCGCAAAACCATGCGACCTCTACTATTTAGCCTAAAGGCGAATAGCTTTCTGTGTGGGACTCTAAAGACTCGACACTACGCTGGCAGTGGGTTTAACCACAGACCGCAAGCGGCACTAGCTGTGCGTAACGGTCCCCAGGTAGATGCCGACAAGAAGACTGACGAGGCGAAACCCATCTGAACTCCTACCGAGCCTGAATGTGACATTCTCCGTACAGTCCGGTCTGTTCGTCTGATACATCGCATGGCGGGCCTAGGGGGCGGTAAACGTCAGTCCCCCAATAGCGGTACAAGTCGTGTCGGAGTGAAGCCCAAAACACCCTGAGATAACACTGGAAGCCTACCAGTATATCTCGTTTGCCCTGGCTAGGGACTACTCGTGTAATGGCTCTCCTAGACACAGCGCGATGTCAACCCCTAATACCGGGAGAGACGAATCCTGTCTAACCGTCACTGCCTCCAAATGCTTCGGGACTGCACCCAACCACCACCTGTTTGCACGACTCCTTTGAGCCGTGGTAGGGTAGTAATCAAAGTACAGTGGGAACACACTCGAGGCGAAGTGACAGTGTCAAGTCAGCGGACTAAGCTGTACTCATGTCACCTGGGAACTGATAACTGACGATAGGCATAATACCAACTAGTCAGTTCCCGACGAGTCCTGTCCAGTGTACTCGTAACCCAACGAGCACCCGCATACTCTCTCAAGTACGACGTACCGACGGCTGTGGGACAGACCGTCTCCCACACTGGGATGAGAAGCGCATGCGCTAGTCTACTCCGGAGTATCGATGCCCTGTCTCGATAGTCCTGCGACCAGGGACCTGCATAAGGATGTGCTTATAGATTACCCAGCCCCACTAGTGTGACTGCCATCACAACGCTGGTAATCAAGCAAAGATCCTAAGGTCTCCACTAATGTGTATAGGCGATATACTAAAATAAACACATGTACACATTGAAGTAGAAACAAACCAAGTAGCATACTACTATTTTGAGCAAGATTGTATATACAAGGTGAATATCCCAAGCTTCCATTAAGTAATATACAAACTAGTATGATACAGTAATGGCCTCTAGGGCATATACACTAACAATCTCCCACTTGCACTAAGGCCATGTACTGGCGTATCGAAGACCTATCATCTCGATCAGCCGCTCGAACTGAGTCTGGGGCAAGGCCTTGGTGAATGGATCTGCAGTGTTATCTTCTGAAGCAACTCTCCGAACCTCGATCTCCTGGCGATCCACGATCTCACTGATCAGGTGATACCGCCTCAAGATGTGTCTGGATCTCTGATGGGACCTGGGTTCCTTCGCTAAAGCTATAGCCCCGTTGTTGTCGCAATACAGAGGTATTGGATCAACAATGGACGGAACCACCTGAAGTTCTTTCAAGAACTACCTCATCCAGACAACTTCTTTTGCGGCATCAGATGCAGCGATGTATTCCGCTTCCATCGTCGAGTCTGCAACGGTTTCCTGTTTGGAACTCTTCCAACACACCGCCCCTCCATTGAGGGTAAAGACAAAACCCGACATGGACTTGGAATCATCCTTGTCACTCTGGAAGCTGGAGTCAGCAAAGGCCTCGATCTGGAGGTCTTTTCCGCCATACACCAAGAACATCTCCTTAGTCCTTCTCAGGTACTTGAGAATGTTCTTTACCGCTATCCAGTGTTTCTCCCCAGGGTTTGACTGATACCGGCTTACCACACTCAGTGCATAAGCTACATCCGGTTTGGTACACAACATTGCATACATTATAGAGCCTACCGCAGAAGCGTAGGGTATAATAGACATGCGATCCCTCTCCAAATCAGTCTTGGGAGACATCTCTTTAGAGAGGGTGATCCCGTGACAAGCCGGTAGGTTACCGCGTTTGGAATCTTCCATACTGAATCTCTTCAGTATGGTGTCGATGTACCTGGACTGTGAAAGTCCTAATATCCTCTTGGATCTATCACGATGGATCCGGATCCCCAGGATGTATGAGGCATCACCCAGGTCTTTCATGGAGAACTTGTGCGACAAGAACCCCTTGACAGATTGTAGCATAGGAATGTCATTTCCTATTAAGAGAATGTCATCCACATATATAACGAGGAATACTACAGTTCTCGCTACAAATCTACTATAGATGCATGGTTCATCTGGATTTTTGATAAAGCCAAATTCCTTGACCGTCTCATCAAAACAGATGTTCCAACTCCGCGATGCCTGCTTTAGTCCATAGATGGACTTAAGCAACTTGCACACCTTTCCGCTGCTCCCACTCTGAATGAAACCCTCTGGTTGGTCCATATAGACACACTCCTCTAAATTTCCATTTAGAAAAGCGGTCTTTATGTCCATTTGCCAGATCTTATAATCGTGGAAGGCAGCAATGGCAAGAAGGATCCGAATGGATTTCAGCATAGCCACTGGAGAAATGGTTTCGTCATAGTCCAAGCCAGGTCTTTGACGGAATCCCTTTGCAACAAGTCTAGCTTTATAGGTCTCAACCTGTCCATCTACACCAATCTTCCTTTTGAAGATCCACTTGCATCCTATGGGTTTTACCCCGTCTGGAGCAATGTCCAACGTCCATACTTTGTTGGTGTACATGGACTCCATTTCGGTCCGCATTGCATCCAGCCATTTTACTGAGTCAACGCTCTGAACGGCCTGCTGGAAGCTAGTAGGCTCATCATAATCTATGATGCAATCCTCTCTATCCCCGTCTATGAGAAAACCGTAGTATCTCTCGGGCAGATGAGACTGCCTACTACTCCTGCAGAGCGGCGTAGGAATGTCCTGTTCTTTTGAACCCTCTGGTTCCACTAAGCTTTCAGTAATAGCTCGAGGTTCTGGAATTTCTTCCAGTTCTACTGTGCTCCCACTTATCTGGGTTTCTAAAAACTCAGTTTCCAAGAAGTAGGCATGACGAGAAACAAGAACTTTTTGTTCCTCTTCGCAGTAGAAGAAATATCCCTTGGAGTTCTTTGGATATCCCACGAACTTACACTGTACTGAGCGTGCCTCGAGCTTGTCCGCATGCTGCTTTTTAACAAAAACTGGACATCCCCATGTCTTAATGTGATTAAGATGGGGCCTCTTCCCACACCACATCTCATATGGTGTGGTAGGCACAGTCTTAGTGGGAACTCGGTTCAAAAGGTACGCAGCTGATTCTAGTGCATACCCCCAGAATGATCGCGGTAACTCAGCGTTACTCATCATGGACCGTACCATATCCAATAGGGTTTGGTTCCGTCTCTCCGATACACCGTTATGTTGCAGAGTGTATGGAGGAGTAAGCTGAGCGAGAATTCCGTTATCTTTTAAATAGTCCAGGAACTCGGCACTCAAGTATTCACCACCTCGATCCGATCTTAGAATCTTGATACTTTTGCCGGTCTGTTTTTCTACTTCATTCTTATATTCCTGGAATTTTCCAAAGGCTTCGGACTTATGTTTCATTAAGAAGACATAACCGTACCTTGAAAAGTCATCCGTAAAAGTAATGAAGTAAGAAAAACCGCTTCGCGCATGTGTAGACATTGGACCGCACACGTCGCTGTGTACGAGTCCCAAGTGCTCGCTCGCTCTTACTCCGTGTCCAGTGAACGGAGACTTTGTCATCTTTCCTGTGAGACAGGATTGACAAGTGGCATACGATTGATATTCGAACGCATTCAAATATCCTTCTGTATGCAACTTCGTCAACCTTCTCTCATTGATGTGACCCAGTCTACAATGCCACAAGAAAGTCTGATTTATTTCCGGAGACTTTCTTTTGTGTGTATTCTGGACATTGAAAATCTATGGTTGGTTTAATACGTATATACCATTGCTTAATGTACCTGACCCAATCAAAACTTGATTCAGGTGAATGTTTACAACATTACTTACAAACGCAAATTCATAACCTTCTTTAGAAACTAAAGATACAGAAATGATATTACAAGTTGCGTTGGGTACAAAAAAGCAATTACGCAAAACCAAAACATGTCCATCTGACATTCCCAGGTGATAGTCCCCCACGGCTTTAGCATCCATGCTAGCTCCGTTCGCAACTCTGAGGGTCATGTCACCTGCTTTCAAAACACTACGGTTTCTCAACGCCTGCAAAGAATTACATATATGAGATCCTGATCCGGTATCCAATACCCAGGAAGTAGAGTTTATTGAAAGACAGTTTTCAATAATATACACACCTGAAGCTGAAGCTGCAACCTGCTTCAATTTCTGTGTTCTGGCCTTCCAGGCCCTGCAATCATTCTTCCAGTGTCCTTTCTTATGACAATAGAAGCATTCTTCCTTATCCACAAGCTTCCCCGCTTTTTTTGTTGCTTTAGCTTTTCTCTTCGTATCCACTTTACTAACACCGCCTCTTGGTTTGGCGGGGGCTTTCTTCTTCTTTCCCTTGGCTTTCGCCTTAGACCTAGAAGAAGATGATCCTCCTACAAACAAAGTGGATGCTTCCCTACCTTTCTGTAGGGTGCCCTCTGCGCTCCTCAGCATGTTGAGGAGCTCTGAAAGTTCAACTTCTTTTTCTTGTAAGTTGAAGTTCAGTATAAACTGGGCGTAAGTGGAAGGAAGGGACTGGAGAACTAAGTCCGTATAGAGCTCACTCTCCAATGTGGTCCCTAGGTCCGCGAGCTCCTCAATGTAGCCGATCATCTTAAGCACGTGTTCTGCTACTGATGATCCGATGGCCATCCTTGCCGAAAATAACTTTTTCGACGCTTCGTATCTTGCGATACGAGATTGCTCTCCATACAGTTCTTTTGTATGAAGAAATATGGATTCTAAGTCCATATTCTCGTGCCTCCTCTGATGTTCATTGTCCATAGAGGCAAGTACGAGGCACTTGGCCTTCGCGCTATCAATCTCCCAAGTCTTACGGATTTCCTTATCCGCGACGCTGGAAGTGGGACCAGGGACAGGGGGAGCTTTGGTGGTAAGAAGATACCCCAGCTTGTCGTAAGTGATTGCCATCTTGACATTCCTGAGCCAATCTTTGTAGTTTGGCCCTGTCAGTATGTTTTTATCTAGAAGTAACTTAAGTCCAGTCATGTCGATTGGTCGCTGCAATTAGGAGAGAGAAGAAGAAACACTCAGCATGATGCTCTTGCAAGTTTAGAGTGGTTTTTAGTTTGTCTAAACAGGATGGCTCCCACTGTTTCTCGAATCCCTCCTCAAACCAAAAAGGAAGAATTAGTCAGGATCAATCTCACCGTACAATACTTGCTTAACCGTTCAGCCAGGCCAGTGTTGGAACTTCGAGGGAGGTTTTCCAACGCTTTCGCGAAGTTCCTTAATTAAATAACCTCTTTTCCCTTGGGGCGTAGCCCCGCTAACACCTTTCTAGACACCTACTTGGTTTATAGCATTGATCGTTAAGTGAGAAATTTCCCGAGGAGTAGTATATACTCACAGTAGGATCGGGATCCAAATATCATCGCGTGACGAAACTGAAGGAATCCTACCAGAATCATCACACTCCAAATGGTATACAACACTAGCAAGTTTCAGTTCTTTTGAAACTCCCGATGTGGATTTTTGCCCCATGCTCTTATGACCTTGACTTTGGCCAACAAATCATAAGTCACATGTCAAGTTCTACCCGTCGTTCTCCAGGTTAATTTGAATCCACCCGTACCTACCCTTGACTTTGGCCAACAAGGCAGTACGACTGTTCCAAACCAACGCATCTATCTATGCTGCACATGAATACCCAATAGCTACCAATCACTATGCCTTGACTTTGGCCAACAAACACAGCTTGAATACTATTGACTATTCATGTGAAACGACGGAGGGCTACGAATGGTTTGGGCGAAACCGTGAACGTAGAGAACTTGATATAATCGATGGAACGAGATAGCTTTTAAAAGGAGTGGCTCAAACTCCGCATTTTAAAAGTTTGTTTTGAAAAGAACCGAGTGGTTTTTCGAAAGTGTTCCAACGATTTTAACTTGGTTTATTTTCTTGCATTAGTTCTTTTAATGCGTGATATTCTTGCATTAGTTCTTTTAATGCGTCCCATCATTTAATCCTATCATTGCAGAAAACAACCAAAATATGACGTACGCTTATGCCATTCGCATTCGCCACGGGGCCCCGTCATTACCCGTTAGGTTACTTAACTAACGACAGAGCGGGGGCTGGGCTAGCGCGGCTGTAAAACATAAGCAACGCCTAAATAATATCATATATAGATATATTGCAATGATAGCCATTTCAGATCACAGATGAACACATTGGATATACTAGGAATCCGCAATTCATACGAGCCTGTAACGAAAAGCAGATTACACGGTCGCGGTGAATAGCCAATACCCCACCCAAGACCCCTACGGGTGCGGCAAACTACCCGCCAAGTACCCGAAGCGAAGCAACCTCCCTCATCCCCGTGAGTAGGCCACTCGGCACTTCGGCATACCCGGTAGTTTGTGCACCCCCTCCATGGGTCTATCCTAGGAGCAAAAACAGTAAAAAGAAATTATACAATGACGGCTACAACCCCGACCCGGTTGTGCGGCCATACAAATAATTATTACATCAATTTACAAATTTACATGAATTGAAAGAAAAGAAAACTCTCGTCTCACAACCCCCGGCTATTCACCCGCGACAATCCAATGAATTCATATACACATTCCAATAACATTACAGATCACAGATTTGTATAACTCCCACTAATCGACATATAGCGATTAGCAGACGTTCAATACAAATATCACATCACAGAAAAACCCGTCAGCTTAAGTCTTTTAGAAGTTCGATCAAAAATACGGATTTTCAGGACCTAAAAATAAAATTTTCGTTCTGGAAAATCTGGGCAGAAAATATATATTCCAAAAATCCTAAAACAACCCCAGAAAAACACTGCACAAAATTTGGACCTCGGCCGAGTCAACTCGGCCGCGGAACCGCGGCGGGAGCGTGCTCCCGCCGTGTTTCCGCGGCGCTTTGACCGGTTCGTGGGACCAAATTTCGTGGGTGTTAAACAAAAACCCTGAGCCGATTTTTAAGATGAAATTTATCAATTTTACAGAACTTTAAAAATCGACAGCAACTTTGAATTTTCGGGTTTATTTCGGGACTTTTTCTTTGATCGATCTTCTAGCTACTTTGCTAACATGTTAGATAGGCTCTGATACCACTGTAAGTCCATGCTACCTTTCCCGGTACTTTCGGGCATGCGGAATTTGGTGAAAAACAATTTTCTTAGAGGTGGTAACATGGACTCAAAACCGGATCTTTGTTAAACATCCAACTAACATCCTAACTACGAGTTGCTAACTACTCGGTTAGGGGGTTATACCTTTCTTTTTCTCGAACTCCTTCATCTTCAATCTTCGATGGTCGTCCGAATCGGCTTCTCCCCGTCGTCTCCTTGCGCCGAAGATAGATCCACCTGAAAGCTTCAACCTTTGGCTCCTTCTTCGAACTTTGAAGAAACTAGTGCACTCGGTTTGCTAAACCTTGTGAACTAGAGTGAGTAGAGAAGAGTTTGTATGGGATTTTATCTATGGTTCTTGGTTCTCAACTCATGAGACAAGTGAACCATAGACTCAAGAGAGGGAGAGCAAGAGGAGGAAGATGAGAGCTCAAGAACAAGAGAGAGAATGAGCATGAAAGAATAAGCGAAGACTTTTCTCATTTGGCTCTCATAATCCAAAACAATCATAACACATCATATCAATCAAGTATTATGTGATGGTTTAAGCAACCATAGCCATATCATTTCATGCACTCATTTTGCACAAAAGAGCAAGCAAGCAAAAGTCTTTGCCATGAAATGATAGCTATAGTTATCATGATGGTCAACTAGTCAAGCCTAGTCAACCGGTCAACAAAGTCAATAAGTCAACAAAAGTCAACAAGTCAACAAAGTCAATCCCTCAACAACCATGTCACCATAATACTTAATTAATATAATTGTTAATCACATATCATATTCTCATTAGGGTTGAGCAAAAAGTCAATAGTCAACTGTCAACGGTCAACAACCCTAATGAGAATCCTCTGCCTCTGTCTCTCCGTCAACTGTGCATACACACCCGCATCCGCGTTCCGAGGAACACGAATGCATACTGGATAAATCCAATCCCAAAAGGTACACTAGGATCTGGCTTAAACCAAAGCCCGCTAGTGTGAACTGTCCGGACACTGTACGTGCACAAGTGCACGGATGTGACCGAACCCTGTCGCAAAACCATGCGACCTGTCGTAAAACCATGCGACCTCTACTCTTTTGCCTAAAGGCGAATAGCTTTCTGTGTGGGACTCTAAAGACTCGACACTATGCTGGCAGTGGTTTTAACCACAGACCGCAAGCGGCACTAGCTATGCGTAACGGTCCCCAGGTAGATACCGACAAGAAGACTGACGAGGCGAAACCCATCTGAACTCCTACCGAGCCTGAATGTGACATTCTCCGTACAGTCCGGTCTGTTCGTCTGATACATCGCATGGCGGGCCTAGGGGCGGTAAACGTCAGTCCCCCAATAGCGGTACAAGTCGTGTCGGAGTGAAGCCCAAAACACCCTGAGATAACACTGGAAGCCTACCAGTATATCTCGTTTGCCCTGGCCAGGGACTACTCGTGTAATGGCTCTCATAGACACAGCGCGATGTCAACCCCCAATACCGGGAGAGACGAATCCTGTCTAACCGTCACTGCCTCCAAGTGCTTCGGGACTGCACCCAACTACCACCTGTTTGCATGACTCCTTTGAGCCGTGGTAGGGTAGTAATCAAAGTACAGTGGGAACACACTCGAGGCGAAGTGACAGTGTCAAGTCAGCGGACTAAGCTGTACTCATGTCACCTGGGAACTGATAACTGACGATAGGCATAATACCAACTAGTCAGTTCCCGACGAATCCTGTCTAGTGTACTCGTAACCCAACAAGCACCCGCATACTCTCTCAAGTACGACATACCGACGGCTATGGGACAGACCGTCTCCCACACTGGGATGAGAAGCGCATGCGCTAATCTACTCCGGAGTATCGATGCCCTGTCTCGATAGTCCTGCGACCAGGGACCTGCATAAGGATGTGCTTATAGATTACCCAGCCCCACTAGTGTGACTGCCATCACAACGCTGGTAATCAAGCAAAGATCCTAAGGGCTCCACTAATGTGTATAGGCGATATACTAAAATAAACACATGCACGCATTGAAGTAGAAACAAACCAAGTACCATACTACTATTTTGAGCAAGATTGTATATACAAGGTGAATATCCCAAGCTTCCATTAAGTAATATACAAACTAGTATGATACAGTAATGGCCTCTAGGGCATATACACTAACACTCTTTAGCAAAGGTTTTCGTCACTATATTTTTAAAAAAGCTATCCGTTCCTTCAACGATATCAAGTTCATTACGTTAATGGTTTTTCGCCAGAAACCATTCGTAGCCCTCCGTCATTTCGGGAAGGTAGCACTTAGTATTCATGCTATGTATGTTGGCCTTCGTCAAGGCATAGTGTATGGTAGCTATTTGTTACTTTTCTGCAGCATAGATAGATGCGTTGGTTTGGGACAGTCGTACTACTATTTTGGCCTTCGTCAAGGGTATGTACGGGTGGGTTCAAATTAACCTGGACAATGACGGGTAAAACTTGACATGTGACTTATGATATGTTGGCCTTCGTCAAGGTCATAAGAGCATGGGGCAAAAATCACATCGGGAGTTTCTAAAGAAACTGAAACTTGCCAGATATGCGCATACCTTCTGGAGTGTGATAACATGAGCGGATTCCGTCACGTTATCATGCGATGATAGTTGGATCCCGATTCCTACTGATGAGTTGGTTTACTCCTCGGGTGATCCCGACAATTCTTCTTTCAGGTTTGGGGGAGAATTTGACGGTACAGTGAGAGGTTTCCTGATTAGATAAATTGATAACCATTCTGATCTAGGTTAGAGTGCACGCTGAGTGTTTCTTTTCTCTCTCTCTTTGGCAGCGACCATTGACCCGACCCTAGACTATGACTCAGAGACCAAGTTGACCGAACCTTCTTTTAAGACTGGCTTTTGGATTGTCAGAGTTGCACACCTCATTGCCACTCTTGCTTTTACCCTTTTCTCCTGAACACCCCGTATTACTACGAACGTCCACTTCCATTGGACAAAACCATCGTATGGTTATATACGAACTCGAAGGGATTTATTCGATGATGGTTTCAGGTTCTGGAGAAAACGAATAGGACTATTCAGTTGTCTTTTCCTCTTACCTTCTCTCAGGTTGCGAGTGCCCCTTAGATTAGGGGATAGTACACCCATTACGCAAATTGGACAGTCTTCTTCCAAACCATAGGCAGGTGCCGAACGGTAGGGAATGAAGAAAACCAATTAGCCTAAACGGTGTACAGAAGGTATTAAGTTAAGACAAAGAAAGGGATTGGAAGGAGGGCAAAGTAAATTGCGACTGATATTCACGACCAAACCAAGTATTTCATTACCACTCCCACTTCACCTTTGTATTTCTCCAGGACACTCCGTATCACTATGAAGATCCACAGTTTATTGGATACTCCATCGTATGGTTATATACGAACTCGAAAGGAACTTGTTCCAGTTCGGGGATGGATTCAGGTTCAGGAGAAATAGGAATAAGGTTTGTTCGGTTGTCTTTTATCTTCACCTTCTCTCGCATTGCTAGTGTTCCTTGGATTAGGGCAGTACACCCATTATGCTTATTGGATAGTCTTCTTCCAAACCATAAGCTGGTGCCGAAAGGTAGGGAAGGAAGAAAACCATTTAGCCTAAGAGGGTGTACAGAAGGTAATGACTAAAGACATATAAAGGGATTTGGAGAGATGACAAAGAAGTATACGGTTACAGTTGTGAATCTGGAAGAGGCATTACTAGGAATACCCGGATACCCCATCGAAACATTTCAATGTTTCAGTTTTACTGTGTACTGTTAAAGGAAAACTGATTTCCCGATTAGATACTTTCTCCAGGGTATGTATTTACCAGGTATGTTTCTCACATCTGTATGGTTTTACAGATGATGAGTGGGAGTAAGTTATTGGGAATTAGGCGATCATCCTCATTATATCGGAATTCGTTGTAATTGGTGATATTTGAGGAAGTCACCTGGGTTGTTTGCCGGACGACGAATATTTGGTTTTGAATATCCGTTATAATGCACCAATTTCAAATTGATATATCTGCACGTCTATTTTTATAGAGTGAGATATACCTTTTTGAAATTATGTTGATGACATTTACCTATATCAGCTGATGGTTAGGTAAGGAGCATTAAACAGCGGTGTAATTCATCTTAACCATAAGTACAGTTTTCAACCTACGACACACAGGGAGTGAGTTATTAGACTCAAGGGACTTGTACAGAGTATTGTATATTGTCCAGTGTCCATTAGGACAGAGGGGATGGTCCTCGTACTATATTCAGTTTACTTATGACTTCTCTAGTTCTTAGACAGTTGTTTCGTAGAAACACAAGGTCTAAGTTTTGAGAAGTTATAGGTATAAGAGTAAAGTAGAGAACCAGATGTTACAAGTATCGGGATTCTTCAAGGTGATCGAAGATGTAAATACTTGCGGATGGTATTCAGGTGATAGTTATGTTTAAGAGAACTTGATTCTCTTTCAGGTTACTCATAATTGGAAGCATTCCTAAGTTGAGTAACGCTGATCGGCCTCTTTCCATTTAGGTGACATGCACTGGAGACAGCTACATGATTTGAATCTGGTTCAATTAAATCAGTGCCTCTGTTTCTATATTGGATATAGAACAGTTCATATCTTAACGATGTTAAGGTACGGGGAGTTGTCCGGCCTATGCTTAAAACCAGACTCTGGATAACTCAAGGCATGTTTCTGTAATGGATGTTTGTGGGTTGACCCAGGCTATGCCGAGGGTTGACTTTCTACCATTTGGAAGATCAATAGTGATATTGTTCTAGACTCGCCACAGTTTTAATAAAAATGGATTTTTTCAGAAAACAGTAGTGGGAGTATAGTAGAACTGGAAGTGATTCCAGAACCACAAACGATTACTGAAGATTTTGATAGGAACCTAAAGATTCAATCTGGTTTGACATTCCATTGGCCACTCCGCAGATAAGGTGGGTAACTTCAGGCACCCGAGAGGTACTCCGGTAGCCTCAAGGACGGTGACAGGGAAGTTCTTGTTTACCCAGACTTGCCATTGCTGTTGTTCCAGACCATGAGACCCGGCAGGAGGATGAGTATAGCGTCGTTCTAAACTAGCTTTAGAAGTGTACGTCTATATGACTCTGCCAGAGGGTTGTCATGGTCAGTGGGAGCAGCGGAAGCATTGGTGGACAAGTGGCTTATGTCTATTTATAGACTAAAGCAGATGTAGCAGATATAGATCATCTATTTCTGACATGACAGTCATAGGTTTGACTTCATCAAAATAGGGGATGGATTTGTTAAGAAGGTAGTAGGGTGTGATGTCCTGGTATTTGGATGACATACACAGAGTAGGAAGTGAAATTCCTATACTACGGTCGGTTATACTTTGGTTGTCACACAGTAGTTTCTCCACATGGGACTTGGATATAATATCAAGACATTCTGGTTACTGGATCTATGATTTTAGATCTGTATTTGGGTAGTTTCCCAATCAGGGTACTTAGACAGCATTCTAAGAGTATTTAGAATAGACGACTCGTGGCACGGTAGTGTACCTGCAGGTGATGGAGTCACCCTCTCTAAAGGTGTCTTACAGACAAAAGTGGAGAGGGATGTGCATGATTGGAAGATCACTTGCTAAGGCAATTGAGTCAATCATGAGATGTCAAGTACCACACCAGATGTTGTTCTTGCAGTAGATGCAATAAGTTGATATTGATCCAATCGTGGAGAAACAATCGGAAGCAGTTTTAGAACATAAGTGGATGTTCTAGGGATATGATAACGACAGCCTCGTTCAGGAGACAGTTATCATTCCAGGCTCCCAAGGTGACTTGGACGACAGGGAGGTTGTCAGAGTTATAGTTTTCCTTCTGACGAGGGGCAGTATTTTGGACAGGTGGTCCAAGGGGATACTGTGGGAGGCATGGCGCAGGATACTGATTGAGTTCAGTTAACGATACAGTCTAAGAAGTTTGGATTTGGAGTTCATTTATGAGCTAGGTCCCATCAGACATCCAGACACATTCTAAGACAGGTATTGCTCATTTCGGGAGATGGCTTTCTCTGCGAACTTGAGATATAGAGAGACATAGAAACAAACATCAAGGCGGATCCACTCACTGAGGCTATTTCTCGAACGCAATAGTTTCGCAAACGAGCTTTGTGAGACTGACTAGTAGAGGAGTTGGGTGTTCGGTATCACACGGGCTGTGAGTATGCGGCATCGCAATAATTAGCCTTGAGTGCAAGTGGGAGATTGTTGGAGATAGTGCCCTCAGAGTCAATTATTGGACCACAGGCACGTGATTGCAATGATTGAGGGAGGACCTATCCCGGTAGGACAGTCTTACTCAAGATGATAGTATGCTATCTGGTTTATCTTTATCATCGTGTACTGCTTTAGGTGACCTGACAGGTCGCTATTACACGTTGATAGAGCCCCTAGGATTCTTGCTTGACTGCCAGCAGTATGAGGGCGATCATATATGTGGGAGCTGGTAGTCTATAAGCACATCCTTAAATGGTCCCTAGTCATGGGAGTTTCGAGACAGGGCATCGATACTCCAGAGTAGACTAGTGTATACAGTCGAGACCCCGACAAGGGGCGGTTGCCGGTCTCACTAGCCACTGGTGTCAGTTGGTTCACCTAAGATGTTTACAGGTGCTCATTGGGTTATGAGTACACCGGACAGGACTCGCCGGGAACCTGCTAGTTGGGATTATACCAAACGTCAGATAGCAGTTCCCTGGTGACATGTGTACAGGTTAGTTCATCGACCTGAGATCGTCATTTGTCTCGTGTGAGTTCCTACTGTACTTTGATTACTACCCTACCATGCTCAAAGGAGACGTGCAAATAGGTTTTAGTTGGGTACAGTCCCGAGCCACATGGAGGCAGTGAGCGGATCTGCAGGGGTTCGTCTCTCCCGGTATTGGGGGTGAGGTCGTGCTGTGTCTAGGAGAGCCATTACACAAAGCCCTCGACCGAGGCAGGAGATTTACTGGTAGGTATTCCAGTAGTATCTCAGGGTGTTCTGGGCTACACTCCGACACGACTTGTACCGCTTTTGGGGGTCTGACTTTTACCAACCCCCTAGGCCCGCCATGCGATGCTCATAGACGAACGGACCGGACTGTACGGATATTGTCACTGACAGGCTCAGTAGGGTGTCAGGATGAGTTCGCTCATCGACGTCCCTTTTGGTCAATACCTGGTAGCCCGTTACGTATAGGCTAATACCTCTGACGTGCCAGTGGTTAAATCCACAACCAAAGTATTGACGAGTCTTTAGAGTCCCCCACAGACCGTTTTCTCATGTTTCGGGCGAAACGCTGTAGAGGCCGTATGGAGATATGGCAGGGTTCGATCAGATATGTGCGGTATTGCACGGATCATGATCGGACGGAAAATACTAGCGGGCTTTGGTTTAAGCCGGATCCTAGTATTGCACAGTGTAGATTTTGTCTCATTGCATTTGTATTCGATCGGAATACTAATGCGGGTATGTATATACAGTAGCGGGGTTTTCCTGTAATTTATTACGGGATCAGTTTTTGGAGTTGCCAGTTTGTTTTCCGTTTCGGCCATATTTCTTTGTATCTCTCATTGGCCGAAGATTAGTGGAGGAGGGCTTATTTGCATTTGTGCAAATAAGCATTTGTGGAGGGTGTTCTTTGCATTTTGATGCTTCATGATTGCTTGACTTTTGGAAGTCATGATGGTTGTTTGAGTATTGGTTTTGATTTGTGATCATTTCTTTTCATGATAAAAAATGATTCCCTCTTGCATTATTGGGTGGCTCACTCACTCACCTCTTTGATTCACACTCTCCTCTCATTCCCTCACAAGGCATGGCCGGCCAAGCTCTTAGGGGGGCTGTCCCAATTTTTGTGTGAGGAGAAATACTCTCATTTGGCTTGCAAAATGATATAGTTCATCTCCAAAAGCTCATATCTCTTTTCCTCCACCAAAAGGCAACTTCCTACAACCCCAAAGAGACATAGACTTCTACAGTTAACCTACAGTACCCTTAGGCACGTCGACTCGCCAACTTCGTGCCCGAGTTGCCTCGGTCCAGAGGTGGGAGCCCGTAAAAGAAGCCGGCGATGTGGTGCCCTTCCGGCGACGAGGTGGAGACCGGACATTCCGCGGGAGATCGGGACGATGACGAGAAGACCGAAGGACACGGATCGCTCGGTATATCTCTCTACCCGTTCTTGTAGTTAGCTAGGAGCTAGGTTAATGGCCCGATCCGGGTTAAAAGTGTGCGGTGGTGCCGGTTTACTAGTTTGTAAAGTTTTTCGTTTCCGCGTTTCCGGCGTCGGATTGACGGCCGGGGCGCCTCCGTGCACTTACAGCCTGTACATATATTTAATCGGATACCTGTATGTACCAACATACGTCATCTACACTATATCGCCTGAACCGTGAAAACCCTCTGTATGGGACTCTAAAGACTCGTCAATACGCTGGTAGTGGGTTTAACCACAAGCACGTCGGTGGCACTAGCTGTACGTAACGGCTACTCAGGTATTGAGCGAAAGGAAGGCCGACGAGCAAACTCATCCGAACCCCAACTGAGCCTGATAGTGACAATCTCCATACAGTCCGGTCTGTTCGTCTAAGAGTATCGCATATCGTGTTTAGGGGGGAGGATAAAATCAGACCCCTAATAACGCGATATTACATGTCGGTATGAAGCCCATCACCCACTGAGAAACTACTGATCCAAATCAGTAATTCTCGGCTATCTTGGCCATGGATTTCTGGTGATGTCCACTCGTGCACAACGCGACATCAACCCCCAATACCGGGAGAGACGAATCCCTGTCGATCCGCTCACTGCCTCCATGTGGCTCGGGACTGTACCCAACTAAAACCTGTTTGCACAACTCCTTTGAGCCGTGGTAGGGGAGTAATCAAAGCACAGTAGGAACTCACACGAGACAAATGACGATCTCAGGTCGACAGACTAACCTGTACTCATGTCACCTGGGAACTCTGTTCACCACAGAAAACTGCATTTTAATACCACTCATTCATCATCTATTTGGTTATATATCGGTACTATTAACCAGTTTCTGCTCAGTAAATACAGAATACAGGTATTCGTGACATAATACTGGAAACACACTCAAAATCACGGATATAACGTTTGGGAGCCAACACTACAAACAGAACAGAGAACCGATCAATATCCAAAGAGTTATTTTGCAAATAAATGTGTGTACACAATTTTGGTCCAACACAACACAAGTGTGCACATAGATCTTTGATGACTTGGACCATGGTGGGGCTGCCTTGGCACAACAAATTGTGCAAATGTGCACATGTGGGTGTGATGTGTAATAAATGTTAAAAGATGTGATGTGATTTAAAACATCAAGTTTTCCTCCAAGTCTACTGAGTATAACCCAAGCTGATATGAAGAAATCAAACAATACCAGTGGACTTGTTGTGTGCACTTGAGACCACCACACCAAAACGAGCCCAATTGCTTACAACCCGACCGGCGAAACACCTTAAAAAACCGGCATCACCGGGTCCCCTAGCTCCTTATGTACCTATTTTTCTTATGGTTTTTTATTTGGGTCACATCATCATATTTATATTGTTTGTTTATTCTATAATGAGGCCTATAAATACCAGAACAGATTAGAGAGAAAGAGCAATATGTATATTCCATAGTTTTCTTTTGTTTTTGGTTTAGCTTGAGAGTTGTGTGGGTTTAAACTTGGTTTTCTTCTTCTTCTTCACTCTTGAAGCTTTCTTTTGAGAGCTTCATTATGGAGGTTGAACAAGTAACCAATATCATGTACCTCAACTTATTCAAGTGTTAATAAATTGTCTTTGTTTTGTTTATTTGTTTTTTTTGTTATTTTCTTTCCTTGTTATTTATGATGTTTAACTAATATCTTTGGTTGTGGTTATGGTGAGGATGTGAGATGAATGACTTTACCTTCCTCTTCCTCTTGTTAATGTTTAATGTGTTATAATGTGATTTTAAACTTAGTATTGCAACTTGGATGGGTTGATATGTTATGTTGATTCCATGGTTATTTTGAAACCTCATCACATACTATATTCTCTCCACAAACCCCTAAAGTTAGAATCAATTTAGTGTTGAGCTTACTAGGTTAAGATATGGTATTTTGTGATCAAGTGGCTTGACAAACTACTTGGTTTCATATACCCTATACTATCATAAACACTTAGCAAACTTAACACTAAAATCATTTGCTCTCACTCGCTAATTTATGTTTTTGATATTGCGGTATGCTTGCTAACTCTTGTGCTTAGTGTTGATACCTCAAGCTTGGACATACAAATGGTATGTGAACAAAACAGACTCGTTTCGTGTTTTGCGTCGAATATCGGTATTTTGATGATTTGTGCTTCGCAACCGCCTTGACAAGTCATGCTTCACGCCGGGATCGACACACGGAAGGACAACTCATGATAAAGGAAGCGTCAAAGTAATCGCCGCGATTCAACCATCCGAGCTAAAACGACGACCATATTTTTTCTAAACTTGTTTTCTTTGCTTTCGTATTCTTTTTATTTTTGTGACAAACAAAGCAATTCCTTATTTGTTGAACCTCAAGAAAAAAAAGCTAATACAAAATTCCCTGTGGATTGACCCGTACTTGCCGGCTCGCTACAACGCGCTGTGCACTTGCGGTTTATAAATTTTAAAACGAGACCGAGTTCGCGTGCGCATTATTTCCAAAACCGATTATATTTCCCAAACATACACGTTTGCACGTGTGGGTGAAGTCCCAATAAGTTTTTGGCGCCGTTGCCAGGGAGTTGGTAGTCATTAGGTATTGTTATTTCTGATTCGTACTAACAAACTAACTATTAACGAAAATTCCCTCCCCCCCCAAACTAACAAAACACACATTTTTCTAACTTTGCTCTCTGTTATTGCAACCTGCTATCACCTTGTAATTAAACTGAAAAATCAAAGTATACAAGAAGAATATTTATATAGCTTAAAGAATCCACCCATAATTTGAGCAATCAAGCTTTCAACCTGGCCGGTGAAATTTGACAAAAACCCGATTTCGCCGGGCCCCTCTCGGTGTTTTGGAATTTTTTCTTCTGTGGTGTCTCCAGTGCATTGTTAGTATTCTAGTGGTATTGTTTGATTTTTATAATTTTGTGTGTGTAGGAATTAGGGCATATATATCGCTTTTGGCACTAAATATCGTATTTTCCGACATTTGCAGATTTACACTGAATTACGACTAGCGATCGTGCGGAGCAACCTTCAAATTCCTGTGCAAGACGTTAGTGAAGTATAGTGCCAAAGATCCGGGTAGTTTGACCCACGCAAGCGAACATTCAAATACCCGTAATCACTTCAAAGGGGTTTCTAAACCCAAGATCGCATTGGTACGTAATTTTCTAACACCTTCACTCAAATCCGACGCATTCCAATATTCTATCTTCTGCAGGATTCTTTGCACAAATTCGCCACTAATTGCATAGAGAACTAACCCGTATTTGTTGCACGCTTAAGCCTAAACGAAAAAAGAATTGTTTGATTGATTGATTTCTTAAATTCTTTTATTGATTGCGCATTTGTATCTTAGTACGGATCTTAAGGGCACGAAACCAAACAAGATACGGTAAAGGATTTCATCATCTTTTTCCGTGGCCCACAAATCACAAAAATGCATCCTTGCATACCCACAGTAATTTAAAATCAATTAGAACTCTGGCTTTAAGCGCTTCATGCTCATTTGGAGGAGTTAACTATGTTTAAAACACTGCTTAACGGTATATCGTTCACGGGGTGTCCAGGCAAGTGTTCACGGCGAAACCGCCAAAAGAGAAAGGGTTATTCTAATTAAGGAATTTCGCGAAAGCGTTGGAAAATATTTCCTTATCTCTGCACTTACCTGGCTTCGTGATCCGTTTATCTTGAGCCCGTTTCTCGACACAGTTTTATTTCGACAATCAGGTTCTTGAGCAGGTCTAGTTGACTTAGCATAACATAGACTGCTAGGGGTGTGATATTATTTGTTTTTGTGATATTTGTGGATTCGTGTTGATATGGGTGATACACAATTCAATTCTATTTTTCATGATCCACATTCTTTTGTTTATACTCATTCCCAATTCATTTGTTCAAATTGCCAAGATTCTTCCCACATTCAGAAAAACTGTCATTTTCTAGGGGGTGGCCAACCGTCCCAGGGTTTTGATAACAGCCACCCACTAACACTCTTGAACCCAGTCCCACTTCAAACATAGATCAAATTATTGAAAATTTAGAGAAAGAGGTCGACAGGATAACAGCTTTTGCATCACCACCGTCACAACCCTCACTTCCTGAAACAACTGACCCATCATTAGGGAATGATAGTGATATGGATGCTAGGTTGACCTCTTTAGAGAAGGGTATTGAAGTGATGACTGCGGTCGAGAATTAAACAGCTGCGACGCTAGCCCTGTTCATATAACAATCTGAGCAATTGTTTCATGCTCAAGCTCAATTTTTGGCTAGAATCGAAGAACATGTAGCTGTAGAGATTCTAGAGAGTGAACACTGTCGACTAGTGCCTAATAATGTCAATGTCTGTCATCTAGGAAGCCACCTGAGTGAGATAAATGATCAAACAAATTTTGATGATTTCATAGATGATGATACAATTGAATTGACTGAGTGTTACCAGGACAAACAAGAAAACCCTCTGAGTCGGTCTAACACTAGCCTTCAGGTACCTACTGAGCCTCTTGTCCCTTATAATCTTGAGGTTGATTTAACCGATATCCTACATGAAGAGGAAATTCTTGCACCGACTGATTATTGCGCTCCAATTTTAGAGGAGGGAACTTGTGAATTTGCTGGGTATGGTTATGATAGATTGTTAGCGGAAATCAAAGATCAGGAACCCACAATTTTTGTATCACCTATTGATATTGTTTCGGAAGAAACATTAGTGTGGGAACCTACATTTTTAGATGATATGAACCTACCCATTTGTGAATGTGATGAGGAAAAACTTGTTTTGGGAGTAGTGAGCTGTAGAAATGAGAATAAGATTGTGGAGGATCGTAGGGAGGAAGACAACCATAAGAAAGAGTCTTTCATGCCAAGTTTTGTGGAAATATTTGCGGATGAACTTGATTTTCTTAGTGAGTTTGAGTTAAAAACAATTTGGGAACATCCTACGAACCTTTCTTTTGCTTAACATTTTAAGGATGAACTCCAGTTTTTAAACGAACCTGACCATGGAACTCAATATACACTTCTTGAAAATTCAATTCATTCCGGCAACAATTCTTTGACTCCTTCAAAACTTCATCTTTGTATTCAGCGTCTTTTGATCCCTACTTTTACACACCCGTGCCCTTCACTAACTTCTAACATATTCATTTTCATTTTCATTTTCTTTTTTATATACATATTCTTTTACCAACCCTTGCATTATATAGACAAAATTTTTAAATGGTTAGTATTAATTTCTGGACTAACCCAATCTTTTAACTTGTATATGCTGTAATTAGTCTTAGGTTTTTTTTTCTCTTTTTCTTTGAATAAAATTCTCACCCTAATGTCTAAGTCTAGCCACCGGAGATGGGGGCAACGATGAGGACATCGTAAAACTCAGGTATGGGGATGAGCACTACGTTTATTTTGCTGCATCATGTGTATATTCTGCATTGCATACATATTAAAAAACCTATAAAAATTGAATTTTTTTCCAAAAACATAAAAACTTTATTCGTCATGTTAGCAAGCGGGGGAACTTAGACCCGAAGTCTGAAGGTTCGGTTGGTAAGATAGAAATAACTAAATCCTTTTCGAGAGATTGAAAACCCAACAGATAACCCTCCTTTGAGTTTATCCATAGCTGATATACGTCTTTTATATCACTTTACACGTGTCATATATTTTTGAGAATTAGATGAATGTCTGACATCTTTCAAACTTTTTGAAAATTGATAAATATCTTTAGGATCAAACAGGTTTGTTCTGAATTAAGTAATATTAAGAATAGTTCACAAGGTGAAGTGAATATGATGTATATTATTGAGGTTTTAATAGAAGCTAAAAGTCTGAAAAATAACCTATCTGGAACCTTGTTAGAGTGATTACATACCTTATCCATATGAACACGTGTTCGGAATTAAAAAGAAAAGCTGGCTATATCTCCGTTTGCACTGCTTTCAGAATATTTTAATGGAACAAAATGAGTCTTTTGTTTTGTGGCATTGGTAACTTGGGTAATTAAGTCCTTGGAGTGTCTCCACACCTAATGCCCTAAAACCATCTGGTTTGGGAGTCATTGATCCAAAACTCACTAAGTTTCCAATCGCCAAATAAAACAAGCTAAGTAAGTGTTCTCTACGAGTTAAAAGTTCTCACGGTCCTTTTTGGGAGAATAATCTTGGCGAAGACTAGTTTTCTATTATAAAACAGTTTTTTAGCGGAGATATGAAGGTTTATATTTATAACGACGTTTTTGCACGATCACGAAGGGTGTGTATGAATAACAACAGGTAAAAGTTAGGAGTGAAAAATAAGACTTGGTTCTCTGTTATAAATGATATAAATTCTGACTTGAAACCTAACTGGAGAATGAAACTTGAGAAAATTATAAGTCTGTTCAAAATTCGTATGATCCTTCAGAAGTCTTTTCTGGTCCGTATTTATGACATGATGACCCTAATAAGTTTCTTAAAAATTTATGGACACTATTTGCAAAACCACGTAAAGACGTGTATTAGCTTATGTTAAATAAATTGTGAGGAGTGAAAAATAAGGGTTTGACGTTTCTAATTAGGATGATAGAACTTCTAGATTTGATTGTTAATCTTAAGATTAGAATCAACAGATCTTCACGACGCTAACATGACTTGATTTTGTGGGTGCAATCCGCTGAAACCCTCAGGAGACAACACTCCTCCTACTACGGACACCTAGAAGTTTAACGGCTTGTTGCACATGCTCAGTGCAATCGCGTTCCCTGCGAAATTGAGGTTAGGATTTTGTGTTACTCGGGACGAGCAAAAAATAAGTTTGGGGGTATTTGTTCATCACAGAAAACTGCATTTTAATACAACTCATTCATTATCTATTTTGTTATATATCGGTGCTATTAACCAGTGTCTGCTCAGTAAATACAGATTTCAGGTAATCATGACATAATACTGGAAACACACTCAAAATCATGAATATAACGTTTGGGATCCGACACTGCAAACAGAACCGAAAACCGATCAATATCCAAAGAGTTCATTTGCAAATAAATGTGTGCACACAATTTTGGTCCAACACAACACAAGTGTGCACATAGCTCTTTGATGACTTGGACCATGGCGGGGCTGCCTTGGCACAACAAATTGTGCAAATGGGCACATGTGGGTGTGATGTGTAATAAATGCTAAAAGATGTGATGTGATTTAAAACATCAAGTTTCCCTCCAAGTCTACTGAGTATAACCCAAGCTGATATAAAGAAATCAAACAATACCAGTGGACGTGTCGAGTGCACTCGATGTTGGAGATAGTGCCCTCAGAGTCAATTATTAGGTCACAGGTACGTGATTGTAATGATTGAGGGAGGACCTATCCCGGTAGGACAGTCTTACTCGAGATGATAGTATGCTATCTGGTTTACCTTTATCATCGTGTACTGTTTTAGGTGACCTGACACGTCGCTATTACACGTTGATAGAGCCCCTAGGATTCTTGCTTGACCACCAGCAGTATGAGGGCGATCATTTAAGTGGGAGCTGGGGGTCTACAAGCATATCCTTAAAAGGTCCCTAGTCGTGGGAGTTTCGAGACCGGGCATCGATACTCCATTAGTAGACTAGTGTATACAGTCGAGACCCCGACGAGGGGCGGTGGCCGGTCTCACAAGCCACTGGTGTCAGTTGGATCACCTAAGATGTATACAGGTGCTCATTGGGTAATGAGTACACCGGACAGGACTCGCCGGGAACATGCTAGTTGGTCATATACCAGACGTCAGATGGCAGTTCCCTGGTGACATGTGTGCAGGTTAGTTCATCGACCTGGGGATCGTCATTTGTCTCGTGTGAGTTCCCACTGTACTTTGATTACTACCCTACCACGGCTCAAAGGAGTCGTGCAAACAGGTTTTAGTTGGGTACAGTCCCGAGCCACATGGAGGCAGTCAGCGTATCTTCAGGGGTTCGTCTCTCCCGGTATTGGGGGTGAGGTCGTGCTGTGTCTAGGAGAGCCATTACACAAAGTCCTTGGCCAAGGCAAGGAGATTTACTGATAGGTATTCCAGTAGTATCTCAGGGTGTTCTGGGCTACACTCCGACACGACTTGTACCGCTTATGGGGGTCTGACTTTTACCAACCCCCTAGGCCCGCCATGCGATACTCATAGACGAACGGACCGGACTGCACGGATATTGTCACTGACAGGCTCAGTAGGGTTGTCAGGCTGAGCTCGCTCACAGACGTCCCTTTTGGTCAATACCTGGTGGCCCGTTATGTATTGGCTTATACCTCTAACGTGCTAGTGGTTAAATCCACAACCAAGGTGTTGACGAGTCTTTAGAGTCCCCCACATTTCAGTTACTCAGCTTTCGGGCGAAAGGTTGTAGAGGCCGTATGAAGATATGGCAGGGTCCGATCAGATACGTGCGGTATTGCACGGATCAGGATCGGACAGTCTGTACTATAGGCCGTATGGTTATATGGCAGGGTTCGATCAGATACGTGCGGTATTGCACGGATCAGGATCGAACGGATATTACTAGCCGGCTTTGGTATAAGCCGGATCCTAGTATAGTACAGTGTAGATTTTGTCTCATTGCATTTGTATTTCGGTCGGAATACAAATGCGGGTGTGTATGCACAGTATCGGGGTTTTCCTGTAATTTATTACGGGACCAGTTTTATGGAGTTGCCAGTTTGCTTTCCGTTTCGGCCAATTTCCATTGTTCCGTTCATTGGCCGAAGATTGGTGGAGGAGGGCTTATTTGCATTGTTGCAAATAGGCATTTGTGGAGGGGGTCTTTGCCTTTTTTGTTGTATCATGATAGCACCATCTTTTGACTTGATAACCTCATCATGGCTTGACTTTTGTATGATGATGGAGGGACATGATGGTTGTTGATGATTTGGTAGTTGGAGTGAGGTTATTTACTTGCAATCATTTCTTGATATCATGAGCTTTTCTCTCTCCCTTGCATTATGGTGGTGATTGATTAATCCTTGGCTCTCTCCTCACTCACACTCTCTCCCCATTCACAAAGAGGGCCGGCCATTCTTAAGGAGTGGGGTGATTGTTTTTGGTGTGGCAATTTTTGGTTCTCTTCATTCTCCAAAAATCACACAAGAACCCTCTCCAAAAGTTCCTCTCTTTTCCTCCACAAAATGGCACAACTCCATAACCCCAAATGAGACTTGAGGACTACATATTCTACAGCGAACCTTGGGCACGTCGAGTAGCCGGCTTCGTGCCCGAGTTGCCTCGGCATTGAGGTGGGAGCCCGTAAACAAAGTAGGCGATGTGGTGCACTTCCGGCGACGAGGAGGAGACGGGACATTCCGCAGGAGATCGGGACGATGACGAGAAGACCGGAGGACTTGGATCGTCGGTATATCTCTATTCCCTTTCTTGTAGATAGCTAGGACTAGTTAATGGTTCGATCCGGTTATAGTGCGCGGTGGTGCCGGTTTGCTAAGTCCGCAAAAATTAAAGTTATTCACCGCTTCCGCATCCGGCCGTCGGATTGACGGCCGGGGCGCCGCCGTGCACTTACAGTGGTATCAGAGCCTCGCCATTAACTTAGTCTAGCTTTGTGTAATGTGTTTGCATTTCCGATCGATCAAAAAGTTCCAAAACTGCATTTTAGTTCGCATCAGTTTCTGTTGAAAATTTTTGGTCTCGAAAAATTTTTCAGGTTATAAAATATTGATGTACTAGAAAATCTAAGAGTTCTGTAAAAATTTGACGAAGTAACTCCATAGTTGGAGCGCGGAACCGCCGCGAAAACCACATTTGTGCGGCCCTTCCGCCGCGCACTATTCACATCACTTCACCAATTTTTTACAGAGGCCTTCTGGGCTTAAAATATGGGTTTTGGAATATTAAAATTGGGCCCAGGATTTCTGTGAGTGCTACAGTTTTGATTGGGGGCCTACTTGTTAATTGTTTGATCAATCGGAAAATTTTAAACACATTTTTCACAGTATTTACATTATATCTGCGACCGTGAATGTCACTCGATCGGTAAATCCTGTCTAAACTGCTATAGCCCGGTTAGACGGATTTGCGAACGTGACTTTCACGTTGATGTTCTATGTTTATGCTGTGATGTTGCGGATCGGTCGTGGGGGATAGCCTGGATGCAATGCTAGTACAGTTTTGTTGTATTATGTACATTTGATATTGCGGGGCGAGCGTCCGACTTGTGGACTGCCGTCACTGCCGGATTGTATTATTCTTTTGGGGCACGACCTGGTTGCGGTCGATGTACCCGGTGTATGTATATTTTACTTTCTGTACTAGGATTGCCCCGCGGAGGGGTGCACGGATAGCCGGGTTCTAGAGGGCAACAAGCCCGCATCTCATGGCATTGAGACGGAGGGGGCTTCACTCTAGGATTGGCGGGCTATTCGCCGCACTCGTAGGGGGTACAGGTTGACCCAGGAGGGGTGCCCAAGTTACCGGATTCCGTGAAGTGTTGGGTGGTCCGTTCACGGCGCTGAAGGGGGCTGCCTCGCTTCAGGTTTTGGCGGGTGACTTGCCGCGCCCGTAGGGGTCTAGGATTTCATTGCACAGGCTATCCACACGACCAGGGGAACGTCGGGTTTCAGCAGTGGCTCTGTGAAACCCGGGGATCCCAGATATCTGTATTGTTTCTGTGATGCTGTACATTTTCTGTGATGTTGCATTTCTTTCACGCCTTGAGCGAAATATAATATATTGGTATATATATTAGTAGATGTTGTATATGTTTTGCATCCGCGCTAGTCCAGTCCCCGCTCTGTCGTTAGTTAGCTAACCTAACGGGTAATGACGGGACCCAGTGGCGAATGCGGATGGCATATACGTACATCAGTATATTTTCGTTCTTTTTGGTGTGATCAATTGATGGGACTGCATTGATTCGGATCAATGCAAGTTAAAAACAAACCTAATCTGATGTTGTTGGAACACTTTTTCAAAAAGCTGTTATTGCAAGGACGTTCACTTTTGTTTTGCATCGTGGTATTCAGTTGGAATATCCTGCTCCTCAGTCGACGAGGCAAGGGCCGAGATCCCTTCACCGGGAGTGACCCCTTGGACAAAAAGTTTGCGTCAAGGCATTAACTTCACTATAGCCGATTACTTTTGCTTTGCATCGCGGTATTCAGTTGGAATATCCTGCACCTCATTCTACGGGGAAAGAGCCGAGATCCCTTCACCGGGAGTGACCTCTTTAGCAACGGTTTTCGTCACTATATTTTCAAAAAGCTATCAGTTCCTTCGACGATATCAAGTTCTTTACGTTAAAGGTTTTCGCCAGAAACCATTCGTAGCCCTCCGTCGTTTCATATGGGTAGTCAATAGTATTCAAGCTGTGTTTGTTGGCCAAAGTCAAGGCACAGTGTTTGGTAGCTGTTGGTTATTCATATGCAGCATAGATAGATGCGTTGGTTTGGAACAGTCGTATAGCCTTGTTGGCCAAAGTCAAGGGCTTGTGCGGGTGGATTCGAATCAACCTGGAGAATGACGGGTAGAACTTGACATGTGACTTATGATTTGTTGGCCAAAGTCAAGGTCATAAGAGCATGGGGCAGAAATCACATCGGGAGTTTCAAAAGAACTGAAACTTGCCAGATATGCGCATACCTTCTGGAGTGTGACACCGTGAGCGGATTCCGTCACGTTATCATGCGATGATAGTTGGATCCCGATTCCCACTGATGAGTTAGTTTACTCCTCGGGTGACCCCGACTAATTCTTCTTTCAGGTTTGGAGGAGAATTTGAGGTACAGTGGGAGGATTCCAGATTAGATAAATTGGTGACCATTCTGATCTAGGTTAGAGTGCACGCTGAGTGTTTCTTTTCTCTCTCTCTTTGGCAGCGACCATTGACCCGACCCTAAGACTATGACTCAGTGACCAAGTTGACCGAACCTTCTTAAACACTGGCTTTTGGATTGTCAGAGTTGCAGACCTCATTGCCACTCCTACTTTTACCCTTTTCTCCAGGACACCCCGTATTACTACGAACGTCCACTTCCATTGGACAAAACCATCGTATGGTTAGATACGAACTCGAAAGAATTATTCGAGGATGGTTTCCGGTTCTGGAGAAAACGGATAGGATTATTCAGTTGTCTTTTCCTTTTACCCTCTCTCAGGTTACGAGTACTCCTTGGTTTAGGGGTAGTACACCTATTACGCAAATTGGATTGTCTTCTTCCAAACCTTAGGCTGGTGCCGACCGGTAGGGAATGAAGAAAACCAATTAGCATAACGATGGTGTGCAGAAGGTATTAAGTTCAGACAAAGCAAGGGATTAGTAGGAGGGCAAAGTAAATTGCAACAGATATTCACGACCAAACCAAATATTTCGTTACCACTCCCACATCACCTTTGTATTTCTCCAGGACACTCCGTATCACTACGAAGATCCACAGTTTATTTGGATATTCCATCGTATGGTTATATACGAACTCGAAAGGAACTTGTTCCAGTTCGGGGATGGATCCTGGTTCAGGAGAAATAGGAATAAAGTACATTCAGGTGTCTTTTATCTTCACCTTCTCTCGTGTTGCGAGTGTTCCTAGGATTGGGACAGTACACCCATTATGCTTATTGGATAGTCTTCTTCCAAACCATAGGCTGGTGCCGAACGGTAGGGAAGGAAGAAAACCATTTGGCCTAAAGGGGTGTGCAGAAGGTAAAGACTAAAGACATATGAAGGGATTTGGAGAGGTGGCAAAGAACTATACGGTTACAGTCGTGAATCTGGAAGAGGCATTACTAGGAATACCAGGTTACCCCATCGAAACATTTCAATGTTTCAGTTTCACTGTGTACTGTTAATAGAAAACTGATTTCCCGATTAGATACTTACTCCAGGGTATGTATTTACCAGATACGATTCTCACATCTGTATGGTTTTACAGATGATGAGTGGGAGTAAGTTATTGGGAATTGGGTGATTATCCTCATTATATCGGGATTCGTTGTAATCGGTGATATTTGAGGAAATCACCTGGGTTGTTTGCCGGTCGGCAAATATTTGGTTTTGAATATCCGCTGTTATGCACCAATTTCAAATTGATATATCTGTACGTCTATTTTCATAGAGTGAGATATACCTTTTGATATTATGTCGATGACATTTACCTATATCAGTGGATGGTTAGGTAAGGAGCATTAAACAGCGGTGTAATTCTTCTTAACCATAAGTACAGTTTTCAACTTACGACACACAGTGAAAGAGTTGTTAGACTCAGCGGACTTATACAAAGTATTGTATGTTGTCCAGTGTCCATCAGGACAGAGGGCTTGGTCCTCGTACTATATTCGGTTTACTTATGACTTTTCTAGTTCTTCGACATGTGTTTCGTAGAAACACAGGGTCTAAGTTTTGAGGAGTTATAGGTATTTGAATAGAGTAGAGAACCAGGTGTAGCAAGTATCGGGATTCTTCAAAGTGATCGAAGATGTAGATACTTGTGTATGGTATTCAGTTGATAGTAATGATAAAGAGATCTTGCTTCTTTTTCAGGTTACTCATAATTGGAAGCATTCCTAAGTTGAGTAACGCTGATCGGCCTCCTTCCATTTAGTTGACATGCACTGGAGACAGCTGCATGATTTGAATCTGGTTCAATTAAATCAGTGCCTCTGTTGGATATAGAACAGTTCATATCTTAACGATGTTAAGGTACGGGGAGTTGTCCGGTTTATGATTAAAACCAGACACTGGACAACTCAAGGCACGTTTCTGTAATGGCTGTTTGTGGGTTGACTTTCTACCATCTGGATGAACAATAGCGATATTGTTCTAGACTCGCCACAGTTTTAATAAAAATGGATTTTTTCAGAAAACAGTTGTGGGAGTATGGTAGAACTGGAAGTGATTCCAGAACCACAAACGATTACTGAAGATTTGATAAGGAACCTAAAGATTCAATCTGGATTGACATTCCATTGGCCACTCCGCAGATACGGTGGGTAACTTCAGGCACCCGAGAGGTACTCAGGTAGCCTCAAGGACGGTGACAGGGAAGTTCTTGTTTACCCACACTTGCCATTGTTGTTGTTCCAGGTTACGAGACCCGGCGGGAGGATGAGTATAGCGTCGTTCTAAACCAGTTTTAGAAGTGTACGTCTATATGACTCTGCCAGAGGGTTGTCGTAGTCAGTGGGAGCAGCGGAAGCATTGGTGGACAGGTTGCTTATGTCTATTTATAGACTAGAGCAGATGTAGCGGAGATAGATCATCTATTTCTGACGTGACAGTCATGGGTTTGACTTCATCAGAATAGGGGATGGATCTGTTGAGAAGGTAGTAGGGTGTGATATCCTGGTATATGGATGATATACACAGAGTAGGAAAGGAAACTCCTACACTACGATCGGTTATACTTTGGTCGTCACACAGTTGTTTCTCCACAAAGGAAATGGATTTTATATCAGACATACTGGTTACTAGATCTATGGTCTTAGATCTAGATTTGGGTGGTTTCCCAATCAGGGTACTTGACAGCGTTCTAAGAGTATTTAGGATGGACGACTCCTGGCACGGTAGTGTACCTGTAGGTAATGGAGTCACCCTCTCCAAAGGTGTCTTACAGACTAAAGGGGAGAGGGACGGGCATGATTGGCAGATCACTTGCTCAGGCAATTGAGTCAATCGTGAGATGTCAAGTACCACACCAGATGTTGTTCTTGCACTAGATGCAATAAGTTGACATTAATCCAATCCTGGAGAAACAGTCGGAAGCAGTTTTAGAACATAAGTGGATGTTCTAGGGAGATGATAACGACAGCCTCATTCAGGAGACAGTTATCATTCCAGGCTTCCAAGGTGACATGGACGACAAGGAGGTTGTCAGAGTTATAGTTTTCCTTCTGATGAGGGGCAGTATTTTGGACAGGTGGTCCAAGGCAATACTGAGGGAGGCATGGCGCGCAGGATACTGATTAAGTTCAGTTGACGATACAGTCTAAGAAGTTTGGATTTGGAGTTCATTTATGAGCTAGGTCCCGTCAGACATCCAGACATATTCTGAGACAGGTATTGCTCATTTCGGGAGATGGGTTTCTCCGCGAACTTGAGATATAGAGAGACATAGAAAGAAACAACTAAGCGGATCCACTCACTGAGGCTATTCCTCGAACGCAATAGTTCCGCAAACGAGCTTTGTGAGACTGACTAGTAGAGGAGTTGGATGTTCGGTATCACACGGGCTGTGAGTATGCGACATCGCAATAATTAGCCTTGAGTGCAAGTGGGAGATTGTTGGAGATAGTGCCCTCAGAGTCAATTATTAGGTCACAGGTACGTGATTGTAATGATTGAGGGAGGACCTATCCCGGTAGGACAGTCTTACTCGAGATGATAGTATGCTATCTGGTTTACCTTTATCATCGTGTACTGTTTTAGGTGACCTGACACGTCGCTATTACACGTTGATAGAGCCCCTAGGATTCTTGCTTGACCACCAGCAGTATGAGGGCGATCATATAAGTGGGAGCTGGGGGTCTACAAGCATATCCTTAAAAGGTCCCTAGTCGTGGGAGTTTCGAGACCGGGCATCGATACTCCATTAGTAGACTAGTGTATACAGTCGAGACCCCGACGAGGGGCGGTGGCCGGTCTCACAAGCCACTGGTGTCAGTTGGATCACCTAAGATGTATACAGGTGCTCATTGGGTAATGAGTACACCGGACAGGACTCGCCGGGAACATGCTAGTTGGTCATATACCAGACGTCAGATGGCAGTTCCCTGGTGACATGTGTGCAGGTTAGTTCATCGACCTGGGGATCGTCATTTGTCTCGTGTGAGTTCCCACTGTACTTTGATTACTACCCTACCACGGCTCAAAGGAGTCGTGCAAACAGGTTTTAGTTGGGTACAGTCCCGAGCCACATGGAGGCAGTGAGCGTATCTTCAGGGGTTCGTCTCTCCCGGTATTGGGGGTGAGGTCGTGCTGTGTCTAGGAGAGCCATTACACAAAGTCCTTGGCCAAGGCAAGGAGATTTACTGGTAGGTATTCCAGTAGTATCTCAGGGTGTTCTGGGCTACACTCCGACACGACTTGTACCGCTTTTGGGGGTCTGACTTTTACCAACCCCCTAGGCCCGCCATGCGATACTCATAGACGAACGGACCGGACTGCACGGATATTGTCACTGACAGGCTCAGTAGGGTTGTCAGGCTGAGCTCGCTCACAGACGTCCCTTTTGGTCAATACCTGGTGGCCCGTTATGTATTGGCTTATACCTCTAACGTGCTAGTGGTTAAATCCACAACCAAGGTGTTGACGAGTCTTTAGAGTCCCCCACATTTCAGTTACTCAGCTTTCGGGCGAAAGGTTGTAGAGGCCGTATGGAGATATGGCAGGGTCCGATCAGATACGTGCGGTATTGCACGGATCAGGATCGGACAGTCTGTACTATAGGCCGTATGGTTATATGGCAGGGTTCGATCAGATACGTGCGGTATTGCACGGATCAGGATCGAACGGATATTACTAGCCGGCTTTGGTATAAGCCGGATCCTAGTATAGTACAGTGTAGATTTTGTCTCATTGCATTTGTATTTCGGTCGGAATACAAATGCGGGTGTGTATGCACAGTATCGGGGTTTTCCTGTAATTTATTACGGGACCAGTTTTATGGAGTTGCCAGTTTGCTTTCCGTTTCGGCCAATTTCCATTGTTCCGTTCATTGGCCGAAGATTGGTGGAGGAGGGCTTATTTGCATTGTTGCAAATAGGCATTTGTGGAGGGGGTCTTTGCCTTTTTTGTTGTATCATGATAGCACCATCTTTTGACTTGATAACCTCATCATGGCTTGACTTTTGTATGATGATGGAGGGACATGATGGTTGTTGATGATTTGGTAGTTGGAGTGAGGTTATTTACTTGCAATCATTTCTTGATATCATGAGCTTTTCTCTCTCCCTTGCATTATGGTGGTGATTGATTAATCCTTGGCTCTCTCCTCACTCACACTCTCTCCCCATTCACAAAGAGGGCCGGCCATTCTTAAGGAGTGGGGTGATTGTTTTTGGTGTGGCAATTTTTGGTTCTCTTCATTCTCCAAAAATCACACAAGAACCCTCTCCAAAAGTTCCTCTCTTTTCCTCCACAAAATGGCACAACTCCATAACCCCAAATGAGACTTGAGGACTACATATTCTACAGCGAACCTTGGGCACGTCGAGTAGCCGGCTTCGTGCCCGAGTTGCCTCGGCATTGAGGTGGGAGCCCGTAAACAAAGTAGGCGATGTGGTGCACTTCCGGCGACTAGGAGGAGACGGGACATTCCGCAGGAGATCGGGACGATGACGAGAAGACCGGAGGACTTGGATCGTCGGTATATCTCTATTCCCTTTCTTGTAGATAGCTAGGACTAGTTAATAGTTCGATCCGGTTATAGTGCGCGGTGGTGCCGGTTTGCTAAGTCCGCAAAAATTAAAGTTATTCACCGCTTCCGCATCCGGCCGTCGGATTGACGGCCGGGGCGCCGCCGTGCACTTACACTCGAGACCACCACACCAACATGAGCCCAATTGCTTATAACCCCACCGGCGAAACCCCTTCAAAAACCGGCATCACTGGGTCCCCTAGCTCCTTATGTCCCTATTTTTCTTCTGGTTGTTTATTTGGGTCACATCATCTTATTTATATTGTTTGTTTATTCTGTAATGAGGCCTATAAATACCAGAATAGATTAGAGAGAAAGAGCAATATGTATATTCCATAGTTTTCTTTTGTCTTTGGTTTAGCTTGAGAGTTGTGTTGGTTTAAACTTGGTTTTTTTCTTCTTCTTCACTTTTGAAGATTTCTTTTGAGAGCTTCATTATGGAGGTTGAACAAGTAACCAATATCTTATACCTCAACTTATTCAAGTGTTAATAAATTGTCTTTGTTTTGTTTATTTGTTTATTTTGTTATTTGCTTTCCTTGTTATTTATGATGTTAAACTTATATCTTTGGTTGTGGTTATGGTGAGGATTGGAGATGAATGGCTTTGCCTTCCTCTTATAGGGTTCCTAGGCACACTAATGAAGTCTCACAAGTGATCAAGCATGGCTAATTCAAATTTTACGGGTGCCTACAAACCCTAATACGGATCGTCAACTAGATATATAGGCGATGCAAGCAAGTAAACGTAAATATAGCTAAAGGGAAGGGGCTACAACCTTTGTAGATCCGGTCCTCCACCTCCTAGGCTCCGTGATGAAGTCCTCTCCGCTGTCCAAATCGAACCATGACTCTCACGGTGGTTTCATCGGAGAAAAAGGCGGGCTAGGTCGTCGACAACGTGCCGAAGATGATCTACGTCGAGGCATCACTAGATCAAGCTCCACCTTCACCAAGCCATGAAAAAACTTGTGAAGGAAACACCCTATACTACTTGGCAAGAGGTAGAGGATGAAGAAATAGGAAGTGGGTTCACTTTAGAATTGGATTTCTCACACTTTTTCATCACTTGCCATTGATGTAGCAAGCTTTCTTCATGGAAGAAGAAGATGAAGAAGAAGAAGAAAGTATGATAAGTCTTCAATAATAAGATAAATAAATCAATACTTATCATATATTAACCCTTGGTTAATTGTAGAGAATGGACCATGGTTAACTTGAATGGTTAGGGTTAAGTATAAGACAAGAATGGTGGACTAATTCAAAGCTTCAAGAATCTTCAACTAAAAACAAAAATAGCAACCATTCTTTTCTCATCTTTTCCAAAAATAAATAAATAAGAAAAAAGAAAACCCTAATCATTAACTTAACCATGGTTTAATTCTTTACACTTAACCAAGTATACATGTATCATCAAACATGATACAATCATGTGCACAAATGTATATCACATATACAACTTGCATAATTCAAGTGAGAAAATCCATTTAAAGTGAACCAATACTAGTTGATGTAAAGTAATATATCAAATATATAATTATACATTAAATCATTGAATCAACACTTGATTCAAGGATCCGGTCATGTCACATATAACCGGCTAGTATCCAATGTATCGGCTTATCGAATCAATCCTTGATTCGATAACTAGGTTATATCGCATACAACCATTCGACACATTCATCGCGAGAATGAAATACGGTATCACATACATGCATTATTCTCGGTCCCGCACATATCTCATATGCGCTCCTATTTCGTTTCGCTTGAGGTAGGAAACCTCTGTGTAGGACTCTAAAGACTCGTCAATACGCCGGCAACAGATGATGATCATATCAAACACCCACAAGCCGCAAGCGGTCTGCTAAACGTAACGGCCACCCGGGTATTGCGCGATCAGAAGATCGACGAGCAAGCCCTCTCACACTCCTGTGAATCCAACCAGTAACACTTACCGTACAGTCCGGTCTGTTCGTCTGATATGTCGCATATCGCGCCTAGGGGTGGTAAACGTCAGACCCCAATAGCTTGATAAGTCATGCCGACGTAGGGTCCATAACATTCGTGAAACTACTGATAACTCTTACCAGTATATCACTGCAACCCTGGCCAGGGATTTCCTGTTATGGCCTGTCGAGCATAGCGCAACATCAACCCCCAATACCGGGAGAGACGAATCCCCTCCTATCGCTCATTGCCTCCATGTGAATCGGGACTGTACCCAAAAACCACCTGTTTGCATGACTCAGTGGAGCCGTGGTAGGGTGGAAATCAAAGCACAGTGGGAGACACACAAGACTCTATGACGATCTCGGGTCAACAGACTAAGCTGTACCAGTGTCACCAGAGAACTGCCATCTGACGTGAGGTATAATACCATCTGGGAGTTCTCGGCGAGTCCGTTCAGTATACCCAGTCTACACTGAGCACCCGCATACCATCTCCGATGTCAAACACCAATGGATATAGGATCATCCATCGCCCATCGCATGGGTCGAGAAGATATACGCTAGTCTACTCTGGAATATCGATGCCCCGTCTCAATATTCCCTCGACTAGGAACATTGAAGGATGTACTCATGGACTATCCAGGCCCCACTAGTATGATCTGCATCACAGTCCTGGAAGTCGAGTACACATCCTAAGGGCTTTATCAACATGTAACAGAGAGACAGAAAGTATACACGTTAAGATAAAGAGCAACCAGATAGCGTACTATCATGTCGAGCAAGAAAGTCCTACCTATATATGTCCCAGCATCCACTACAATATACATCCAATGTACAGTAATGGCCTCTAGGGCATACATATAACTAACAATCTCCCACTTGCACTAGGGCCATCTGTAGCAGTGGTTGCAGTATCACATACTCAACCATCCCCTAAAAGTCTCTCTTTGGGAAAAGGCCTTCGTGAGTGGATCCGCCGTGTTGTACTCTGAGTCTACTCTCCTAACCTCGATCAACCTGGAGATCAACTATCTCCATGATCAGGTGATGCTGTCTCAGAATATGTCTGGGTCACTGATGGGACCAGGGTTCCAGGGCCAAAACCACACTTCCATTGTCATACAATGGCAGGAACCTAGTTCATCTTATGAACCAATATACATCCAAACTGCTTCTTTGGTAGTATCTTTAATAGCGATGTTATCAGCCTTTATCGTCTAGTTTGTCACGGCATCTAGCTTGGAAATCTTCCAACATACCGTCCCTTTACTAAGGGTAAAGACAATGCCTGTGACTGACATTCAGTCGTCTTTATCACCCTGGAACACTTCCAGTGATTCTCCCCAGGATCGATTGATACCATCTCACTACATCTAGTGAGAATCCTAGCATCCAATTACATCTATCTCATAGATGAAAACTCAGGATTTTAGGAGGTATCACTTTGATCCTATATGGAGAATCATTGTGATAAGCGGAGATTGATCGAGCGTAGCATAGGAAACTCCTTCCCTAACAAGAGTATGTCATCCACGTACTCTACGAGGATCGTCACCATACTCCCTACTACCCTTTTGTTTATACAAGGTTCATCTACCATTTTGATGATGTCAACTTCTTTGACTAATCCATCAAAACAGATGTTCCAACTTCGCGATGCCTGCTTTATCCTATAAAGCATCTTGCACACATTTCCGCTGCTCCCACTGTCTACGAGGCCCTCTGACTGTGTTCTTATAGACGTTCTCTTCTAAATCATTATTTAGAAAAGTAGTCATGGCACCCAACCACCAGATATCGTAGTCATGGTATGTAGCCGTGGCAAGTAGGATCTGGATGGACTTAAACATAGTCCCTGGAAAAGGTTTCATCATTATCCGTGCCTGGTTGATGACGAAAACCTTTAACAAGTCTAGCTTTGAAAGTCTCAACTTTTCCATGTATACCAAGTAATCTTCTCAAGATATACTTGCTCCTGATGGGGATTTAACCCTTCAGATATAGCAGCTAAAGTCCATACTTTGCTGGTGTATGTGGATTCCATCTCAGATCGTTAAGCATCCAGCCATTCTTACAGAGTCCCTACTCTCGATGGCCTGCTCGAAACTGGTTGGGTCATCATCTCATGATGCAATCCTCGCTCCCACTGTCATCGAGAAACCGAAGTATCTCTCAGGCGGATGAGGAACCCTACTAGATCGGCGGAGAGGCTGAGGTTCGTTGGATTCTATTGAATGCTTTGGTTCTACCAAATCATCAGCTTTTGATTGTATAGATGGAACCCTTCCAGTTCTACATAACTGACCTTGCCTCGAGCTTGTCCAGATTTTGCTTTTTAGACATAGGCTGGACAGCCCCAAATCTTAACCAACTTAAGATATGGGCTCTTCCCATACCATATCTCATATGGAATGGTAGGCAGTGATCTGATTCGAACCTAATTCAATAGGTATGCAGCTTCTCAAGCGCATAACACCCAAAAGGAAATAGGTAACTCAGTAATACTCATCATAGAGCACACCATATCTAATATTGTGTGATTGCTCCGCCCCGATACACCGTTGTGCTGTGGTGTATTCAGAGGAGTAATACTGAGAGAGAATCTCATTTTCCTTTAGAATAGTCCAAGGATTCCATGCACAAGTATTCTCCTCCCTGATCTCATCATAGGACATAATACTTATACCCGTATTTTGGTTCTCTACTTCCAACTTATATTCTGTGAATACCTCAAAAGCTTCGGACTTATGTTTCAACAGGAACATATGGCTGAATCTTGAGAGATTATCAGAGAATATAATGAAGTATAAAGAACCAGTCCTGGCATGTGCAGACAGGAGACCTTACATACATCATCATGTATCAGTCCCAAGAGTTTACTAACTCTTCCTCTGTTTCCAATAAACAGAGCTATGGTCATCTTATCTTTGTGACACGACTGGCAAGTTTCACAAGATGTAAATTCAAACTGATTTAAATATGCATCTAAAATGTAACTTCAGCCAGTCGGGTCGCATTGATATGACCTAGTCTACAATGCCTCAAGAATGATTCGTTCATTTCTGAACTTTTCCTCTTGTGTGTGTTCTGTATACTAGAAACTGTAGTTTGATTTAGAACGTCAATGCTTTTAGATAACGTGCCTGAACCGATCAACTTTTGATATAGGAAATGTTCAAAACATTATCCATCAGTACAAAATTATATCTTTTCTTTACTAATAAAGAGACTGATATGATTTTGTATATCAGGTTCGGTATCTAATAGCATTTGTTCAGAATCAATGTATTCGTAATACAGGGTGACAGTGACCAACAGACTTGGCTGCAACACTTGCTCCGTTTTCTGCCTCATGATACTTATCACCCGTTCTCAGTTTTTCTACCTTTTTGTAGCCCTATGTAACAGATTACATATCTGGGATCCTGATCCGGTATCATATACCCAGATGCAGAGGATACTGAGAAACAGTTCTTTGTAATGAACACACCCGAAGGAGATGCATCATATGCACTTTCTTCGTTTGGGCGGCATAGGAATTCTGGTATTCCCCAATTTCCTGCTCTGTCTTATAACAATTATAAGTTGGAGCGGGACCAACGTTCCCCAGCTCAGTATAACAAGCGGGTTCGGTCAATACATCCATTTTATTATCTTGATTAAGGCGTGATATGGTCGCTACCAGGAGAGAGAGAGAAGAAAACACTCAGCGTGCGCTCTTGCAAGATTAAATTGGTTATATACTTTATTTAATCAGGATGGCTCCCACTGTTTTTATCAAATCTTCCTTCAAACTCTAAAAGGAAAGACTAGCCGGGATTAATTACACTCTACAAGTTCGCCAATCTTTCAGCCAGGCCAGTGTCGGTACTTTGAGGGAGGTTCCCCGTGCTTTCGCACGGACCTAATTACAGTAAATCTCGTTTTCCCAGAGGCGTAACCCCGTTGACACCTTTCTAGACACCTACTTGATCGGCTAATTGCAAAGTGCAAAACTCTCCCAGGAGTAACAATTACTCGTAGTGGGTATCGGGATCCAACTATCATATAGAAGGTATGCAATCTCATTGCAAATCTCAACACTTGAAACTCCCGATAAAGGTTTTTACCCCTAGCACCTATGACCTTAACTACGGTCAACAAATCATAAGTACTAGTCAAGTTATACCCGTCATTTCGTGATTAATTAGACCCACCCACATGACCCTTAACTAAGGTCAACAAAGTCACGCGACTGTCCTAACTAATCGCATCATATGCGGTGTAGGAAGACATCACTTAGCTACCGTACACTGTGCCTTGACTATGGTCAACAAACACAACACGAATACTAAGTACTCTACTTCCTAAAATGACGGAGGGTTGCGAATGGTTTTTGTGAAAACCTTTAACGCTTTGAACTTGATCTCGTTGCGGAATCAAATGGTTTTTAAATGGAATGTTTTTGAAGCTTTTCTAGTTTTGCTAAAGGGGTCACTCCCGGTGAAGGGATCGTCGGCCCTTTCCTCGTCGAATGAGGTGCGGGATATATCATATATATCATTGTGCAAAGCAGAAACTATAGAAGCAATCAAAGGACAAACCGAGTGTGTAGCATCTGCCAGTTATTGCTAAAGGAGTCACTCCCGGTGAAGGGATCTCGGTCCTTTCCTCATCGAATAAGGTGCAGGATGTTCTATAATGAACACCACGATGCAAAGCAAGAACTGTAGCTACCTGTTTTTATTTTGAAATTCGATTCCACAACATCAATTAGGTTTATTTTCTTTCATTAATCTCATTAATGAATATCCCATCATTTAAGTCCACCTAAACATCACAGATAAATATAACGTACGCTTATGCCATCCGCATTCGCCTCAATGTCCCGTCTGCACCATTAGGTTAGGTAACTAACGGCAGAGCGGGGCAGGGCTAGCGCGGGTGTAAAACATATGCAACGTCTATATAATATATCATATATACTATATATAATATCTGTCACAGAACATCACATGATCACATCACAGATAACGCAGCAGAAAATATCATATGAAATATTGGATATACTAGGACGTCCGTGTTTTCAATACGAGCCAGTATAAAACACGGATTCCATGGTCATGATGAATAGCCAATCCCACACCCCTAGACCCCTACGAGAGCGGCAAGGAACCCTACCAATTCTAGGGTTAGGAGACCCGGACTCGACTCCTCGAGTTGGTCTCCCACTGGACCCCAGAACCCGGTTACTTGTGCTCCCCTCCTTGGGTCTATCCTAATGCGGAAAAGTAAATAATATACATCAACGGTGACATCTTCCGCAACCTGGAAGTGCCCTAATAAAAGAATATTACATACGAGTTTTTACATGAATGAAAATGAAAAACACTCATCTCACATAAAAAAACCCCGGCTATTCAAACACGACGATCCAATATAACATATCCAGCAACACATAACATCACATGTCATCAACGTAAGCAAACATGCGTATCCCAATTGTCGTTGACATATAGCAACGAAACCGGCGACATCACATATTACACTTACGGTCACAGAAAAGAAAGTGTAAAACTACAACAGTTGGAATCCGCAACCTCCTCAGACATCGCATGCCTGACCAAATGAATTACTTAGACATCGTATGCCTAACAATTATAAACCCCGCATTTTAGTCTCATTATCGAAAACACTTTTCAATACCAATTCGGGCAATTCAACAGGATTCCCGACATTTTGATCGAATGCTCGTCGCAAACTTTAGTAGACGGCCGCACCCCCGATACCGTCGATGAAGTGCACCAAGGCGGAACACCGCTACCGCGAGCACCCGAATGGATGCTTTTGGCGACGGGGTTCTCCTACAGTCACTTGGTCGGGGCTATGGAGTGAGGCTGTCTATTAAGTTTACCCGGCGAGTATCCGCGTACGCTACGTGATTGTGACGGACTTTTGATCACATCAAAATTCCGTGGCAACCGATCAAGTGAGACTAAACTGCTATGTTTATAATATTCATTCCGTTATCTCATAACTATTTGCGAATTCCAAGTATTGTATCACATTCCGGATAAATAGAAAATGTTAAACTTTCCGATTGAACATTCGAACACCCAAGTTTTCCCGAAACAGCTCAACGCATGAAATAAGTCTAACAACATTCAGTTCGTGCCTCAGTACCAACGGTCCAGCCGTAGAAGGGTCAAGCAACGCCTCACATGTGGCACGCCGTACTGCCCCAAACCCGAAGGTTCAAAGGGCAGTTCAAGACGGTCACATAATCGAGTTAAGGTTTATTGTCTTCTAGAGGGTCCATCGCGTTACTTGCACTACTTAGAACGTCGTTAAACTACGGAAAAATCTAACACTTGGAAATTTCCCAACAATGGAAAACTTGGGTATTTATATCCGGTCGAACTTTTTAACATATTCTAAAATTTATCCGGAAAGCCACATAGACAAAATTAGACTGTCAGATCGAATCTCCGAATCCCCAATACAACCCAGAAAATACAACTCTGGAAAAAATATTAAAAATTCCCAGGAAAACCAGCACAGAAAACTAAGAATTACTGTGCAAAATTAGATGCACAAAAAGACAAAATTGCCGCGGAACCGCCGCATGAGCTTGCTCATGCCGCGGATCCACGGTGAGTTTAAGGAATCAGGCCATCGAATTTTACAGTAACCATTACAATCCCCTGCTGATTTTTCTGCATATTTTTAATTTACAAAAATCCACATTTTACAAAATTGTCCAGAGAGCATTTTAAAGTCGGGGTTTCGGGTCGATCGGACTTCTAACTCCGTCTACGCATCGCCTAAGGCTCTAGCTAGGCACTGATACCACTGTAGGGTTCCTAGGCACACTAATAAAGTCTCACAAGTGATCAAGCATGGCTAATTCAAATTTTACGGGTGCCTACAAACCCTAATACGGATCGTCAACTAGATATATAGGCGATGCAAGCAAGTAAACGGAAATATAGCTAAAGGGAAGGGGTTACAACCTTTGTAGATCCGGTCCTCCACCTCCTAGGCTCCGTGATGAAGTCCTCTCCGCTGTCCAAATCGAACCATGACTCTCACGGTGGTTTCATCGGAGAAAAAGGCGGGCTAGGTCGTCGACAACGTGCCGAAGATGATCTACGTCGAGGCATCACTAGATCAAGCTCCACCTTCACCAAGCCATGAAAAAACTTGTGAAGGAAACACCCTATACTACTTGGCAAGAGGTAGAGGATGAAGAAATAGGAAGTGGGTTCACTTTAGAATTGGATTTCTCACACTTTTTCATCACTTGCCATTGATGTAGCAAGCTTTCTTCATGGAAGAAGAAGATGAAGAAGAAGAAGAAAGTATGATAAGTCTTCAATAATAAGATAAATAAATCAATACTTATCATATATTAACCCTTGGTTAATTGTAGAGAATGGACCATGGTTAACTTGAATGGTTAGGGTTAAGTATAAGACAAGAATGGTGGACTAATTCAAAGCTTCAAGAATCTTCAACTAAAAACAAAAATAGCAACCATTCTTTTCTCATATTTTCCAAAAATAAATAAATAAGAAAAAAGAAAACCCTAATCATAAACTTAACCATGGTTTAATTCTTTACACTTAACCAAGTATACATGTATCATCAAACATGATACAATCATGTGCACAAATGTATATCACATATACAACTTGCACAATTCAAGTGAGAAAATCCATTTAAAGTGAACCAATACTAGTTGATGTGAAGTAATATATCAAATATATAATTATACATTAAATCATTGAATCAACACTTGATTCAATGATCCGGTCATGTCACATATAACCGGCTAGTATCCAATGTATCGGCTTATCGAATCAATCCTTGATTCGATAACTAGGTTATATCGCATACAACCATTCGACACATTCATCGTGAGAATGAAATACGGTATCACATACACGCATTATTCTCGGTCCCGCACATATCTCATATGCGCTCCTATTTCGTTTCGCTTGAGCTAGGAAACCTCTGTGTAGGACTCTAAAGACTCGTCAATACGCCGGCAGCAGATGATGATCATATCAAACACCCACAAGCCGCAAGCGGTCTGCTAAACGTAACGGCCACCCGGGTATTGAGCGATCAGAAGATCGACGAGCAAGCCCGCTCACATTCCTGTGAATCCAACCAGTAACACTTACCGTACAGTCCGGTCTGTTCGTCTGATATGTCGCATATCGCGCCTAGGGGTGGTAAACGTCAGACCCTAATAGCTTGATAAGTCATGCCGACGTAGGGTCCATAACATTCGTGAAACTACTGATAACTCTTACCAGTATATCACTGCAACCCAGGCCAGGGATTTCCTGTTATGGCCAGTCGAGCATAGCGCAACATCAACCCCCAATACCGGGAGAGACAAATCCTCTCCTATCGCTCATTGCCTCCATGTGAATCGGGACTGTACCCAAAAACCACCTGTTTGCACGACTCAGTAGAGCCGTGGTAGGGTGAAAATCAAAGCACAGTGGGAGACACACAAGACTCTATGACGATCTCGGGTCAACAGACTAAGCTGTACCAGTGTCACCAGAGAACTGCCATCTGACGTGAGGTATAATACCATCTGGGAGTTCTCGGCGAGTCCGTTCAGTGTACCCAGTCTACACTGAGCACCCGCATACCACCTCCGATGTCAAACACCAATGGATATGGGATCATTCATCGCCCATCGCATGGGTCGAGAAGATATACGCTAGTCTACTCTGGAATATCGATGCCCCGTCTCGATATTCCCTCGACCAGGAACATTGAAGGATGTACTCATGGACTATCCAGGCCCCACTAGTATGATCTGCATCACAGTCCTGGAAGTCGAGTACACATCCTAAGGGCTTTATCAACATGTAACAGAGAGACAGAAAGTATACACGTTAAGATAAAGAGCAACCAGATAGCGTACTATCATGTCGAGCAAGAAAGTCCTACCTATATATGTCCCAGCATCCACTACAATATACATCCAATGTACAGTAATGGCCTCTAGGGCATACATATAACTAACACCTCCTCCTCTTATTAATGTTTAATGTGTTGTAATGTGACTCTAAACTTAGTAATGCAACTTGGATGGGTTGATATGGTATGTTGATTCCATGGTTACTTTGTAACCTCATCACTTACCATATTCTCTTCACAAACCCCATCTTGCAAGCCTAAGATTAGAATCAATTTAGTGTTGAGGTTGCTAGGTGTTTATATGGTATTTTGTGATCAAGTGGCTTGAAAAATTACTTGGTTTCATATACCGTATACTATCACAAACACTTAGCAAACTTAACATTAAAATCATTTTCTCTCACTCGATAATTTGTGTTTTTGATGTTGCAATATGCTTGCTAACCCTTGTGCTTAGTGTTGATACCTCAAGCTTGGACATACAAACGGTAAGTGAACAAAACGGACTCATTTCATGTTTTGCGTCGAATATCGGTATTTTGATGATTTGTGCTTCGCAACCGCCTTGACAAGTCATGCTTCAAGCCGGTATCGACACAAGGACGGACAACTCATGATTAAGGGAGCGTCGAAGAAATCGCCGCGATTCAACCATCCGAGCCAAAGCCATGGCCATATTTTTTCTAAACTTGTTTTCTTTGCTTTCGTATTCTTTTTATTTTTGTGACAACCAAACGAATTCCTTATTTGTTGAACCTTAAGCAACAAAACCTAATACACAATTCCCGGTGGATCGACTCATACTTGGCGGCTCGCTACAACGCGCCATGCACTTGCGGTTTATAAATTTTAAAACGAGACCGAGCTCGCGTGCGCATTATTTCCAAAACCGATTCTATTTCCCAAACATACACATTTGCGCGCGTGGGTGAAGTCCCAACAAACTGCTATCTGACAATAGGTATAATACCAACTAGCATATTCCCGGCGAGTCCGTCCAGTGTACTCATATCCTAATAAGCACCTGTATACTATCTTAGGTGACTAACTAAGACCAATGGCTTGTGAGACCGGCCACCGCCCCTCGTCGGGGTCTCGATAAGTATACACTAGTCTACTCCGTAGTATCGATGCCCAGTCTCGATACTCCCACGACCAGGGACATTTAAGAATGTGCTTATTGACCACCTAGCTCCCACTTATATGATTGCCATCATAATGCTGGTAGTCAAGTAAGAATCCTATGGGCTCTATCAACATGTAATAGTGATCTGTAATGCCACCTAATACTGTAAATGATGATAAAGACAAACCAGATAGCATACTATCACCTTGAGTAATACTATTCTACCGTTATAGGTCCTCTCTCAATCATCACAATCGCGTGCCTGCGATTCAATAATTGACTTGATGACACTAGAGCCGACAATTCCCAACTTGCACTTAAGGCTAATTATTGCATTGTCGCATACTCACAACCCGTGTGATACCGAATACCCAACTTCTCTACTAATCAATCTCGCAAAGCCCGTCTGCGAAACTATTGTGTTCGAGAAATAGCCTCAGTGAGTGGATCCGCTCCAGTGTTTCTATCTTTATCTCTCCATATCTCAACTTCGCGGAGAAAGACTATCTCCCGAAATGAGCGATACCTGTCTTAGAATTTGTCTGGATATCTGATAGGACCCAATTCAAAAATGAACTCCAAATCCAATAAATTTCTTAGACTGTATCATCTACTGAATTTAATCAGTAATCTACGCTATGCCTTCCTTAGTATCCCTTTGGACCACCCGTCCAACATACTACCACTTAAAAGAGGGAAAACTATAACTCTGACAGCCACTCTGTCATCTACGTCACCTTGGAAGTCTAAAATAATAACCGCCTCCTGAAGGAGACTGCCGTTACCATATACCAAGAATATCCAGTTATGTTCATAATTGCTTCCCAACGTTTCTCTAGGATTGGATTAATATATATGCTTATTGTAGCTAGTGCAAAAACAATATCGGGTATGATACTTAACATTTCATGATTGACTCAATTGCCTAAGCAAGAGATATGCCAATCATGCAAATCCCTCTCCTCATTAGTCAGGAAGACATCTCTTTAGAGAGGGTGACTCTATCACCTGCGGGAACACCACCATGCCAGGATTCGTCCATTCTAATATACTTTAGAATAGTATCAAGTACACAAATTGGGACACTTCCTAAATCTAGATCTAAAACCATAGATCTAGTGACCATAAATCCTGATATTTTATCTAGATCCTGTGTGGAGAAACACCTTGTGACAATCACAGTATAACTGATCGTAGTATAGGAATATCACTTCCTATCAAGAGTATGTCATCCAAATACCGACATCACTCCTTACTGTCTTCTTATCAGGTCCATTTGTTGTTCTGATGAAGTCAAACTCTATGACTGTCACATCAAAACTATTGGAGTTTCTTAGCATGACTACTAGGTTTTAGCAAGCATCAAGTATGCAATTTTAAAAAATTTAGAGTGCTAAGGAACACAATGTTAGTTGGATGTATGCCCTAGAGGCCATTATTGTACATGATTGTATATTATAATTGATGCTTGGACATATATAGAGAGGACTTTCTTGCTCGACATGATAGTATGCTATCTGGTTGCTGTTTATCTTAACATGTAGACTTGTATTGTGATACTGTCTTTTTCTCACATGTTGGTAAAGCCCTTAAGATGTACTTGAGTACCAGGATTATGATGCAGATCATACTAGTGGGGGTTAGGGTAGTCCACAAGTTCATCCTTTAATTGTTCCTAGTCGTGGGTGTATCTAGACGGGGCATCAATATTCCACAGTAGACTAGCGTATATGTTTCTTTACCCATTAGATGGGCAATGGATGATCCCACATCCATTGGTGTTTGACATCAAAGATTGTATACGGGTGCTCAGTAGAGACTGGGTACACTGAACAGGACTCGCCGAGAACTCCTAGATGGTATTATACCTAACGTTTGATAGCAGTTCTCTGGTGACACTGGTACAGGTTAGTCTGTACACCCGATATCGTCATAGAGTCTTGTCTGTGTTTTGATTTCCACCTTACCACATTCAAGAGTGCGTGCAAAACGGTGGTTTTTGGTTACAGTCCCGAGTCACATGGAGGAAATGAGAGATAGAAGGGGTTTCGTCTCTCCTGGTATTGGGGGTTGATGTTGCGCTGTGCTCGATTGGCCATAACAGGAAGTCCCGGGCCAGGGCTGACACAGAGATTTACTGGTAAGTGTTATCGGTAGTTTCTCGACCCGTTATGAGCCTCATATTGGCATGACTTATCAATTTATTGGGGACTGACGTTTACCACCCGCAGACTCGATATGCGACATATCAGACGAAGAGACCAGAGTGTACGGTAGTGTTACTTATTGGATTCACGGGAGTATGGACAAGCTTTCTTGTTTATCTTGTGATCGCTCAATACCCGGTTAGCCGTTACGTCCATCTAGTACCGCTGACGGCTTGTGGGTGACTAATATGATCATCACCTACTGCCGGTGTATTGACGAGTCTTTAGAGTCCTACACAGAGGTTTACTAGCTCAAGCGAAACGAAGTAGAGCACATATGAGATATGTGCTGCACTGAGATTGATACTTGTATGTGATACAGTATTCTGATCTTGCGATATAGGTTATATGTGATATAACCGGATTATTGAATCAAGTGTTGATTCAATAATTTGTTATATATATATTTGATATACATGTAAATGATATTAGTCGCTTGTATGTAATATAGCCGGATTATTAAATTAAGTGTTGGTTTAATAATTTAATGTATAATTATATATTTGATATATTAATATACATTAACTAATATTAGCTCACTTAAGAAAATGTTTTCTTCAAATACATTTAAATATATATATATATGTGTGTGTGTGTGTGTGTGTGTGTGTATGTGTGTGTGATATATTAATGTATTTATTTTGTGTCATGCTAGATGATACATTGGACTTGGGTGTATGAGAGACTTATACCTAACTTAAGATAATTTGGGTGTTTAAATATTAAGGGAAAAATCAAAATTAGGTGGAAATTAGCATGACTAAGATGCTTGTGGAAGCATGTAGAAGCCTTGACTTTAGTCCAGTAATTTTGTTTTACTCTAGATATTTATTAACCTAACCATTATCTTTAGCCATAGTTTAGTCTCTACATGAGTTTATATGAGATATTTTCTCACCCATGGTTCACACTTGATCACTTCTTCATCTCCTTCATTGCTCTCTAGCTCTCAAGAGAGAAGAAAAAGAAAAAGAAAAAAATAATTCTAAAGTGATCAAAATCCCTACTTCACCAATCTATACCAAACTGGCCATTTAGTATAGGTTGTTTCTTCACTAGTTCATCAATTAGTGAAGAGGTAGCATGAGTTAGCGATTCTTCGGCGTAGATCATCTTCGGCCTCCAAGATCTTTGAGCAAGCTCGTTTCTTTCGCCTAGTGAAGCCTAAGGAGAGTCCGGGAGACCACTACTTGGAGCAAAGGGACTACTACACGGAGCTTTAGAAGTGAAGGACCGGTCTACAAAGGTTGTATTCCTATATCACTTAGTGTAAAGTTTGTTTACATGTTATATGAACATTAATTCTCTAGTTAGATCCTTGGTTTGGGCTCGCTCGACACCCTAAAATTTTAAAATAGCATAGTTGATGCTTGCCGAAACCATGTCGGGGTGCTAAGTGAACCCAGCAGTGGTATCAAAGCCATGCTAGAGCATTAGGAGTTGTCCAGGCGAAGTTAAAAGTGTTTGATCGAATTTTCAAAAATCCGAAAATCCTACTCTCTGGAAAAAATTTCAAAAGTTGTTAATTTTCCAATTAAAAATATTCAGAAAATTGTTCAGGGTTTTCAATGGACCCATAAGAAAAACGACGGCCCAACTCGACTATACGACCATGGAAGCACGGCCAAAACAAGCTTTTGGCGGCGGTTCCACAGCGCCATTGGTAAGGTAGGGAGTGTGCTTTCTTGTGAAGGTCCGTAGGTACTTGGGGCACTGTCTGGGTATTTTTAACTGTGACTCAAGTGTTGAGGTCTCTGGGAATTTTGGGTGTTTGATAAATCGATCGAAATGTGTAACATTGTCTAGATATCTATGATTTGTGATTCAATATTTGGAATCCACAATAATTAGTTTTGTGAAAACTAATTAGTGTTTTATAAATCTAGTAATTTGGTCTCTTTTGATCGGTTGTCGCGCGGTTTTGATTCGGATCAAAACTCCGTCGCAATTACGTATAGTACGCGAACACTCGCCGTGTAACACTACTAGATAGCCACGCCCCATAGCCCCGACCAAGTGACTGTAGGAGAACCCCGTAGCCAAAAGCATCTGTTTGGATGCTCGCGGCCGCGGTGTTCCGCCTAAGTGCACTTGGTCGACGACATCGGGGGTACGGCCGTCTACAAATGTTTCCGACGAGCATTCGATCAACGGTCGAGAATCTTGTTGAATTGCCCAACTAGATATTAAAAAGTGTTTTCAATTTGAGACCAAAATGCCGAGTTTATAACGTTAGGCATGAAATTCAGAATATGCAATATTCCGGGTTTATGATGTCTAAGGGATTTATACGGTTAGGCATGAAATCCGATGTATGTGATATTTCTTGTTTATGATGTCTAAGGTGGTTGCGGATTCTAATTATTATAGTTTTCACTTTTTTTCCTGCGACCGTAAGTGTAATATATGGTGTATCGCCGGTTTCGTTGCTATACGTCAATGACAATTGGGATACGCATATTTACTTATGTTGATGACATGAGATGTTATGTGTTGCTGTGATATGTTATATTGGATCGTCGTGTTTGAATAGCTGGAGGTTTTTGCGTGAGATGAGAGTTTTTCATTTTCATTCATGTAAGAACTTGTATGTAATATTATTTTATTGGGACACTTCCGGGTTGAGGATGATGTCACCATTGATGTATATTATTTACTTTTCCGCATTACGATAGACCCAAGGCGGGGAGCATAAGTAACCGGGTTCTAGAGTTCAGTGGGAAGCCATCTCGAGCAGTCGAGACCGGGTCTCGTAACTCTAGAATTGACAGGGTTGCTTGCCTCTCTCATAGGGGTCTAGGGATGTGGGTTTGGCTATTCATCAGGACCGTGGAATCTATGTTTTTTACTGGATTAATTTAAAATACGGACCTCCTAGTATATCCAATATTTCATATGCTGACTTCTGCTGCAATGTTCTGTGATGAGATCATATAACTGCCTGAGACGAATGCTTTATATTATATATATGATATATAATAAATGTTGCTTATGTTTTGCATCCGCGCTAGTCCTGCCCCCGCTCTGCCGTTAGTTATCTAACCTAACGGTGCATGATGGGACCCCGTGGCGAATGCGGATGGCATAAGCGTACGTTGTATTTTCGTTTCTTTATCTGTGATGCTTAGGAAGCATAAATGATGGGACTTCATTAATGAGATTAATGAAAAGGAAAGAAATCTAAAGATCTTGTAGAATCAAATTTTCAAAAATGTAGCTCTAGTTCTTGCTTTACATAGCGGTATTTTTTATGAATATCCAGCACCACATTCGATGAGGAAAGAGCCGAGATCCTTTCAACGGGAATGAACTCTTTAGAAAAAGCTAGCAAATGCTACAATCCACTCGGTTTGTTTTGGAAACTATTCGATTTTCAAAAGGCGGAGCTTAAACCACTCCTTTTCAAAATCACTTGATTCTACAACGATATCAAGTTCATTACGCAAAAGGTTTTCTTAAAAACCCGTCGTAGCCCTCCGTCATTTCAGATAAGTACTACTTAGTATTCGTGCTACGTTTGTTGGCCCGTGTCAAGGCGCAGTGTGTGGTAGCTATTTAGTGCTTATCTGCTGCATATAATGCGATTGGATTAGGGTAGTCGTTTGACTTTGTTGGCCTGCGTCAAGGGTCGTGCGGGTGGGTTTGATTCAATCATGAAATGTATGGGTTGAACTTGACTAGTAGACTATAGTTTATTATCCTGAGTCAAGGTCATAGGACGCTAGGGGCAAAACATTATTGGGAATTTCAAGTGTTGAATTTGCAATGAGATTGCATACCTTCTATGAAACAGTTGGATCCCGATACCCACTGCGAGTAAGAGTTACTCCTAAGAGATTTTTGCACTTTACAACTAGCCGATCAAGTAGATGTCTAGAAACGTGTTAACGGGGTTACGCCCCTTGGAAAACGAGGTTTATTTCAATAAGGTTCGTGCGAAAGAATGGGGAGCCTCCCTCAAAGTACCGACACTGGCCTGGCTGAAAGATTGGCAAACTTGTAGGGTGTAATTAATCCCGGCTAGTCATACCTTTTAGGGTTTGAAGGTAGATTTGATAAAAATAGTGGGAGCCATCCTGATTAGATAAGATAATAACAAATCTAATCATGCAAGAGCATACGCTAAAGTATTTTCTTCTCTCTCTCTCGAGGTAGCGACTAGGTCTTGCCTTAATCAAGATAATAATATGGATGTATTGACTGAACCCGCTTGTTATACTGAGTCGGGGAACGTTGGTTCCGCTCTAACTTATAATTGTTATAAGTCCGAGCAGGAAATAGGGCATTACCAGGATTCCTGTGGCACCCAAACGAAGAGTGAGCAGGTTGATGCATCTTCTTCGAGTGTGTTCGTTACCAAGAACTGTTTCTCAGTATGCTCTACGTCCTGGGTATTAGATACCGGATCAGGATCCCGCATATTTAATCTGTTACATGGGCTTTAGAAATGTAGATAATTGGGATTGGGTGATAAGGATATAAGAGTAGGAAATGGTGCAATTGTTGCGGCCAAAGCAGTTGGCGATTATCACCTTGTATTACCAAATGGTAATACATTGATTCTGAACGAATGTTATTACATACCTGCAACATTATATCAGTCACTTTATTAACTAAAGAAGGGTATAATTTTGTATTGCAGGATAATGTTATGAACATTTTCCTGAATCAAAAGTTGATTGGATCAGGCATGTTATGTAATGGCATATACGTTCTAAATCAAACCACAGTTCTCAACGTTCAGAACACACACAAGAGGAAAAGTTCAGAAATGAACAAATCCTTCTTGTGCCATTGTAGACTAGCTCATATCAATGCGACACGACTAGGATGGATATTTGAATTCGTTCGAATTTTCATCTTATGAAACTTGACAGTCATGTTTCAAAGGCAAGATGACCAAAACTCCGTTAACTCGACAAGGAGAAAGAGCTACCGAACTCTTAGGACTGATACATAGTGATGTATGCGGTCCCATGTCTACACATGCCAGGAATGGTTCCTCGTACTTCATTACATTCACCGATGATCACTAAAGATTCGGGCATATGTTCCTGTTGAAACACAAGTCTGAGGCTCTTGAGAAATTCAAGGAATATAAATGCGAAGTAGAGAACCAAACAGGTAAAAGTATTAAAATCTTTCAATCTGATCCGGGGGGGGAGAGAATACTTGAGTACACAATTCCTGGATTATTTAAAAGAGAATGGGATTCTCTCTCAGCTTACTCCTCTGTATACACCACAACACAACGGTATATCGGAGTGGAGAAACCGCACCCTATTAGATATGGTGCGCTCTATGATGAGTAACGCTGAGTTGCCCGTTTCCTTTTAGGGTTATGCACTGAGACAGCTGCAGACCTATTGAATATGGTTCCCACCAAATCTGTGCCAACCACTCCATATGAGATATGGAAAGGAAAGAGACATTGTCTTAATTATGTTAAGATGTGGGGTTGTCCAGCATATGTGAAAACACAAAATCCGGAAAAGCTCGAGGCATGGTCAGTTCTGTGTAAGTTTATTGGATATCCTAAACATTCGTGAGGGTTTATCTTCTACCATACCGAGGAACAAAAGGTGTTTGTTTCTCGGCATGCCACCTTTTTAGAAAAGGAATTTCTTGAAAAAGAAATTAGTGCCAAAGAGGTAGAACTGGAAGAAGTTCCAGCTACACAAACTACAAAAGAAGATTTGGTAGCACCAGAGGATTCGATAGTTCCCGATGAACCTCAGCCTCTCCGCCGATCTTGTAGGGTTCCTCATCCACCTGAGAGATACTATGGTTATCTCATTGATGGAGGGAGCGAGGATTGCATCATGGAACATGATGACTCTACTAGCTTCGAGCATGCCATCACGAGTAGGGACTCTGTGAAATGGCTGGATGCAATACGGTCTGAGATGGAATCCATGTACACCAACAAAGTATGGACTTTGGAAGTAGCTCCTGAAGGGGTAAAACCCATTTGGAGCAAGTGGATCTTTAAGAAGAAACTTGGTGTAGATGGAAAAGTTGAGACTTTCAAAACTAGACTTGTTGCAAAAGGTTTTCGTCAACGACTAGGTGTCGATTATGATGAAACCTTTTCTCCAGTGGCTATGCTTAAGACCATCCGGATCCTGCTTGCCATTGCTGCATACCATGACTATGAAATCTGGCAGATGGATGTCAAGACCACTTTTCTAAATGGTGATTTAGAAGAGAGCGTGTACATGACTCAGCCAGAGGGCTTCGTAGATAGTGAGAGCAGCGGAAAGGTGTGTAAGCTGCTTAAATCAATCTACGGGTTAAAGCAGGCATCGCAGAGTTGGAACATCTGTTTTGATGTGGCAGTCAAAGAGTTTAACTTCATAAAAAACGTAGATGAACCATGTGTATATAAGAAGGTTGCAGAGAGTAAGGTCTTCTTCCTCGTATTGTACATGGATGATATATTCTTAATAGAAAATGATGTTTCTATGCTGCATTCGGTCAAGCTTTTCTTATCACAAAGATTCTCTATGAAGGATCTGGGTGATGCCTCCTACATCCTGGGGATTAAGATCTATAGAGATAGATCTAAACGGATGCTGGGATTGTCCCAATCCAGGTACATTGACACCATACTAAAGAGGTTTAGTATGGAAAAATCCAAGCGTGGGAACCAACCCATGATCTCTGGACTCACTCTCTCCAAAGAGATGTCCCCCAATACTGATTTGGAGAGGGCTCGCATGCAAGGCATACCCTATGCTTTGGCAGTCGGGTCTATCATGTATGCGATGTTATGTACCTGACCGGATGTAGTGTACGCACTAGGTGTTGTAAGCAGGTATCAATCGGATCCTGGGGAGAATCACTGGACAGCTGTGAAGAACATTCTTAAGTACTTGAGAAGGACTAAAGAAATGTTCTTGGTGTATGGTAACGGTGAACTCCAAGTGGAGTCCTTTACCGACACGAGCTTCCAGAGTGATAAGGACGAATCTATGTCGGTCTCGGGTTTTGTCTTCACCCTCAATGGAGGGGCGGTATGTTAGAAGTGTTAGTTGTATGTATGCCCTAATAGCCAGTATTGTACAGATGATGTATATTATATTGGATGCTTGGACATACATAGAGAGGACTTTCTTGCTCGATATGATAGTATACTACATGGTTGCTCTTTATCTTAACATGTATACTAGTCTCTTGATACTGTCTTATGGTTACATGTTGGTTAAGCCCTTAGGATGTGTACTTGACTACCAGGACTATGATGCAGATCATACTAGTGGGGCCATGGTAGTCCATAAGTTCATCCTTTAACGTTCCTAGTCGTGGGTGTATCGAGACAGGGCATCGATATACCAGAGTAGACTAGCGTATACGCTTCTCGACCCATAAGATGGGCGATGGATGATCCCATATCCATTGGTGTTTGACATCAGAGATAGTATACGGGTGCTCAGTAGAGACTGGGTACACTGGACGGACTCGCCGAGAACTCCCAGATGGTATTATACCTCACATCAGATGGCAGTTCTCTGGTGACACTTGTACATGTTAGTCTGTAGACCCGAGATCGTCATAGAGTCTTGTGTGATTCCCACTGTGCTTTGATTTCTACCTTACCATGTCTAAGAGGGCATGCAAAATGGTGGTTTTTGGGTACAGTCCCGAGTCACATGGAGGCAATGAGCGATAGGAGGGGTTTCGTCTCTCCCGGTATTGAGGGTTGATGTTGCGCTGTGCTCGATTGGCCATAACAGGGAAATCCCTGGCCAGGGCTGTTTTAGAGATTTACTGGTAAGTGTTACCAGTAGTTTCTCGACCCGTTATAAGCCTCACATCGGCATGAATTATCGGTTCTTGGGGTCTGACGTTTACCGCCCCTAGACTTGATATGCACATATAAGACGAGGAGACCGGACTGTACGGCAAGTGTTACCGTCAGGCATTTGCAGGAGTTGGAGCGGGCTTTCTTGCTGATCTTCTGATCGCTCAATACCCGGATAGCCGTTATGTCCAGCTAGTACCGCTGACGGCTTGTGGGTGCTTGATGCGATCATCACCTACTGCCGGCGTATTGACGAGTCTTTAGAGCCCTGCATAGAGGTTTTACTGGCTCTGGCAAAACGAAATAGGAGCACATATGGGATATGTGCGGGACCGAGAATAATGCGTTTATGTGATACCGTATTCTATTCTCGCGACTTTTTGTATCGGTCGGTTATATGTTATATAGCCGGGTTATCGAATCAAGGGTTGATTTGATGAGTCGATACATTGGATGTTAGTCGGTTATATGAGATATAGCCGGATTATTAAGTCAAGTGTTGATTTAATAATTTAGTGTATAATTGTATATTTGATATACTAATTTACATTAACTAACATTGGTTCACTTAAGCATTTGTTTTTCTCACATGTGCACAACTTTAATATATATATGTGATATATATTAAATTGTGTTTTCTTTTTGTATCATGGTTGTTGATACACTACATGGGTGTATGAGACATACACCATACTAATTAAAGTGGTGGGGTTTTAATGTTTAAAGTAAATCAAAATTAGTGGATTATTTGTTTTGTACATGAAGCTTATAGAAGCTTATGGATGCTTTGACAAAGTTCACTCACTTTGTTTTATTTTAGATATTTGTTAACCTAACCATTTGGATTAGCCATGGTTATGTCTCTACATGAGTTAGTATATGATACTCACTCATCATGGTTCACTCTCTCACTTGATCATTTTCATTTTCATCTATTTGTTCATCTTCTTCCTCAAAGCCAAAAGCTTTCTAGGGTTTGATCCAAAGTGAGAAATATTGTGAGAAAAAAATTCTAAAGTGAACCCACTTCCTATTTCTTCATCCTCTACTAGAATAGCACTTTAGTTTAGGGTGTTTGCTTCACTAATTCTCAAGTTAGTGAAGTAGAAGCTCTAGCTAGCATTCCCTCAACGTAGATCATCTTCGGCCTCGAAGACTTCAAGTAAGGACGCTCCTTTCGCCTCGTGAAGCCATGCAAGAGTCCGGGAGAACCACGATCGAAGCGAAGGGACTACTACAAGGAGCTTATGAAGTGAAGGACCGATCTACAAAGGTTGTATTTCCTTTTTCACTTAGATAGTAAATGGTTTATTATGTTTCCCTATTGTATTCAAGCTAACGATTCTAGTTTAGAGTTCCTTTTAACGGCAATTTTTTAAAAATTGCATGGATGTTGCCTCCCGAAACCTTACTGCCGTCGAGAAGATCTCTACAGTGGTATCAGAGCCTAGCTAGGAAATTATACGGATAATGTTAGATTATGAACACGAAACAAACTCCGAACTTGAAACCCTAAAATCCATGTTTCTGTCGATTTTAAAACGAGCCCTAAATTTTTTTTAACATGTACAGAGTCATATATATGTGATAATATGAACACTGGTGAAATTTGGTGTCATTTGGACACTTTTGGGCCGGCGGCCCCCCCCTCACCGGCCATTTCCGAGGCCCCCTCCAGATTTTTACTGTGTTCTGTTACATGGGTATTGGTGCTTCAGGTGTTGTTTATTTTTGCTAAATTGTCTTGTGATGTTAATTTACTATAATGACAACTCGGAGTATTTCGTAGTCTTAATTTTAACTGTTTTCGGGTAACTTTAGACGTTAAAAAGTTCAATCGGATGTCAAATACGCACTTTAACCCTTGCTGGGATAATTTCCAAGTGTTGGATTTTTCCCGTAGTTAAAATGCTTTAAAAGATCATGCAAGTTATTCGATGGAACCTCTAGAAGAACAAAACCTTAACTCGATTATGTGACTGTCAGAACCACCACGGAACCCTCGGGTTTGTGGTGGTTCAGCGGTGCCAAATGTGAGGCGTTGGTTTGGCCCTTCTACGGCTGGTTCATTGGTGCTGTGGCATGTGCTGAATTACTTTAAACTATGCTCAAGTGTTGTGCTTTCTGGGTAATCTTGGGTGTTCGATGATTTGATTGGAATGTTTAACATCGTCTAGTTTTTCTGTGATGTGATAATATGTGATGTTATGTGCTGCTGGATATGTTATATTGGATCGTCCCGTTTTGAATAGCCGGGGGTTTTATGTGAGATGAGAGTTTTTATTTTCATTCATGTAAAATTAAATGTATGTAATATTCTTTTATTGGGGCGCTTCTGAGTTGAGTTTGATGTCACCATTGATGTATATTATTTACTTTTCCGCATAAGGATAGACCCAAGGAGGAGAGCACAAGTAACCGGGTTCTAGAGTACAGTGGGAGACCAACTCGAGGAGTCGAGTCCGGGTCTCCTAACTCTAGAATTGGTAGGATTGCTTGTCACTCTCATAGGGGTTTAGGGATGTGGGTTTGGCTATTCATCGCGACCATGGAATCCGTGTTTTATAGAGGCTCAAAATAAAACACGGACCTCCTAGTATATCCAATATTTCATATGTTTCTTCTGCTGCGATATCTGTGATGTGATCATTTGATATGTTGAGATGGATACTGTATATAATATATATGATATATTATATAGACGTTACTTATGTTTTACACCCGCGCTAGCCCTGCCCCGCTCTACCGTTAGTTACCTAACCTAATGGTGCATGACGGGACATCGAGGCGAATGCGGATGGCATAAGTGTACGTCGTATTTATCTGTGATGTTTAGGTGACTTAAATGATGGGACTTCATTAATGTGATTAATGAAAGAAAAGAAACCTAAAAGATGTTGTAGAATCAAACTTTTAAAAAAGGGTAGCTACAGTTTTGCTTTGCATAGTGATATATATGATATATCCTGCACCATATTCGATGAGGAAAGAGCCGAGATCCCTTCACCGGGAGTGACCTCTTTAGCAAAACTGGCAGATGCTATAACACACGGGTTATCTTTTGATTGCTTTTGGAGTATTTGCTTTGCATAGTGATATGTATGATATATCCCGCACCTTATTTGATGAGGAAAGAGCCGTGATCCCTTCACCGGGAATGACCTCTTTAGCAAAACTAATGAAAGCCTAAAAAACACTCCTTTTCAAAATTCACTTGTTTCTACAACGATATCAAGTTCATTACACAATAGGTTTTCAGAAAAACCTGTCGTAGCCCCCGTCATTTCATATAAGTCCTACTTAGTATTCGTGCTATGTTTATTGGCCTGCGTCAAGGCGTAGTGTGCGATAGCTAACTAGTATTTATCTGCTTATGCATATGATGCAGATTGGATTAGGATAGTTGTGCGACTTTGTTGGCCTGCGTCAGGGGTCGTGCGGGTGGGTTTAATTCAATCAAGAAATGACGGGTTGAACTTGACTAGCGCGCTATAATTTGTTGGCCTGCGTCAAGGTCATGGGATGCTAGGGGCAAAATATTATCGGGAATTTCAAGTGTTGAAATTTGCAATGAGATTGCATACCTTCTATATGATAGTTGGATCCTGATACCCACTGCGAGTAATTGTTACTCCTGGGAGAGTTTTATACAGGACAATTAGCCGATCAAGTAGGTGTCTAGAAAGGTCTCAACGGGGTTATGCCTCTGGGAAAACGAGGTTTATTTTAATTAGGTCCGTGCGAAAGCACGGGGAACCTCCCTCAAAGTACCGACGCTGGCCTGGCTGAAAGATTGGCGAAATTGTAGGGTGTAATTAATCGCAGCTAGTCTTTCCTTTTAGGGTTTGAAGGAAGATTTGACAAAAACAGTGGGAGCCATCAAGATTAGATAAAATAATAACCAATCTGATCTTGCAAGAGCATACGCTAAAGTGTTTTTCTTCTCTCTCTCCAGGTAGCGACCATATTATGCCTTAATCAAGTTAATAATATGGATGTATTGACCAAACCCGCATGTTATAGTGTGCTGGGGAACGTTGGTTCCGTTCTTTCTTATAAAAGTTATAAGACTGAACAATATATAGAGGAATACCAGGATTCCCATGCCACCCGAATGAAGAAAGTACATGTTGATGCATTATCTTCGGGTGTGTTCGTTACAGAGAAATGTTTCTCCATTTGCTCTACGTCCTGGGTATTAGATACCGGGTCAGGATCCCATATATATAATCAGTTACATGGTTTTAGAAAAGGTAGAGAACTTGGAGAAGGTGATAAAGACATAAGGGTTGGAAATGGTGCAACTGTTGCAGCTAAAACCGTCGGGGAATATCACCTTGTATTACTAATGGGTAATACATTGATTCTGAACGAATGCTATTACATGCCGAACCTGATATGCAACATTATATCGGTTTTTTTGTTGAGCAAAGAGAGATATAATTTTGTATTACAGGATAATGTTATGAACATTTTCTTGAACCAAAAGTTGGTTGGATCAGGCACTTTGTGCAATGGAATTTATGTTCTAAATCAATCAACATTTCTAAGCATAACAAACACACACAAGAGGAAGAGTTCAGAACTGAACGAATCCTTCTTGTGGCATTGTAGACTAGGTCACATCAAGCGACACGACTAGCTAAGTTGCATAAGGATGGATATTTGAATCCGTTCGAATTTTCATCTTATGACACTTGCCAGTCATGTCTCAAAGGAAAAATGACCAAAACTCCGTTTATGGGACACGAAGAAAGCGTTACTGAACTCTTGGGACTGATACATAGTAATGTATGCGGTCCCATGTCTACACATGCTAGGAATGGTTTTGCGTACTTCATTTTATTCACTGACGATCTCACTACATTCGGATATATGTTCTTGATGAAATACAAATCAGATGCTTTTGAGAAATTTAGAGAATATAAACAAGAAGTCGCGAACCAAACCGGGAAAAGAATTAAAATCCTTCGATCTGATCGAGGAGGTGAATACTTGAGCAATGAATTCCTGGACTTCCTAAAAGAGAATGGGATTCTCTCTCAGCTAACTCCTCCATATACAACACAGCACAACAGTGTATTGGAACGGAGGAACCGCACCCTATTAGATATGGTGCGCTCTATGATGAGCACAGCTGAGTTACCTATTTCCTTCTGGGGGTTTGCACTGGAAACAGCTGCAGATCTATTGAATATGGTTCCCACCAAATCTGTGCCAACCACTCCATATGAGATATGGAAAGGAAAGAGACCATATCTTAATTATGTTAAGATATGGGGTTGTCCGGCATATGTGAAAACGAAAAATCCGGACAAACTCGGGGCAAGGTCCATTCTGTGTAAGTTTATTGGATATCCCAAACATTCGCACGGGTATATCTTCTACCACACCGAGGAACAAAAGGTCTTTGTTTCTCGACATGGCACCTTTTTAGAAAAGGAATTTCTTGAAAAAGAGATTAGTGGCAAGGAGGTAGAACTGGAAGAGGTTCCAGCAATACAGACTACGACAGAAGATTTGGTGGAACCGGAGGGTTCGGTAGTTCCCGATGAACCCCAGCCACTCCGCCGATCTAGTAGGGTTCCTCACTCACCTGAGTGATACTACGGTTTTCTAATGGATGGTGGGAGCGAGGATTGCATCATGGAGTATGATAACCCAACTAGCTTCGAACAAGCCATCACGAGTGGTGACTCAGTGAAATGGCTGGATGCAATGCGGTCCGAGATGGAATCCATTTACACCAACAAAGTAAGGACTTTGGAAGATGCTCCTGAAGGGGTAAAACCCATTGGGAGAAAGTGGATCTTCAAGAAAAAACTTGGTGCAGATGGGAAAGTGGAGACTTTCAAAGCTAGATTTGTTGCAAAGGGTTTCCGTCAACGACCAGGTGTCGATTATGACGAAACCTTTTCTCCAGTGGCTATGCTTAAATCCATCTGGATCATGCTTGCCATCGCTGCATATCATGACTATGAAATCTGGCAAATGGATGTTAAGACCGCCTTTCTAAATGGTGATTTGGAAGAGTGCGTGTACATAACACAGCCAGAGGGCTTCGTAGACAGTGGGAGCAGCGGAAAGATATGCAAGCTGCTTAAATCCATCTATGGGTTAAAGCAAGCATCGCGGAGTTGGAACATCTGCTTTGACTTCGTTATCAAAGAGTTTGATTTCATCAAAAACGTAGATGAACCTTGTATATACAAGAAGGTAGCAGAGAGTAAGGTTGTCTTCCTCGTATTGTACGTGGATGACATACTCTTGATAGGAAATGACATTCTATGCTGCAATTGGTCATGCTCTTCTTATCACAAAGATTCTCAATGAAAGATCTAGGGAATGCCTCCTACATCTTAAGGATTAAGATCTATAGAGATAGATCTAAACGGATACTGGGATTGTCCCAATCTAGGTACATTGACACCATACTAAAGCGGTTTAGTATGGAAGAATCCAAGCGTGAGTTTTTACCCACGATCTCTGGGCTCACTCTCTCCAAAGAGATGTCTCCCAAGACTGATTTGAAGAGAGCTCACATGCAAGGTATACCCTATGCTTCGGCAGTAGGCTCTATTATGTACGCGATGCTATGTACCAGACCCGATGTAGCACACTCCCTAAGTGTAGTGAGTAGGTATCAAGCTGATCCTGGAGAGAGTCACTGGACTGTTGTGAAGAGCATTCTCAAGTACTTACGAAGGACTAAAGAGATGCTCTTGGTGTATGGTAACGGAGAACTCCAAGTGGAGTCCTTTACCGATTCGAGCTTCCAGAGTGATAAGGACGACTCTAAGTCACACTCGTGATTTGTCTTTACCCTCTACGGAGGGGCGGTATGCTGGAAGAGTTCCAAGAAGGAAACCGTGGCAGACTTGACGATGGAGGCTGAATACATCGCTGCCAACGATGCTGCCAAAGAGGCTGTCTGGATCAAGAAGTTCATAACTGAACATGGAGTGGTTCCATCCATTAAGGATCCAATACCTTTGTATTGTGATAACAATGGAACGGTGGCTTTGGCCAAGGAACCCAGGTCCCATCAGCGATCCAGGCATATTCTTAGGCGGTATCACCGGATCTGGAAGATTGTTAATCGCCGGGAAATCGAGGTCAGGAGAGTTGACACGAAGAAAAACACGGCGGATCCACTCACAAAGGCCATTCCCCAGATACAGTTTGAGAGACTCTTCGGGATGCTTGGTATGCGATACTACAGCAGCTGGCCCTAGTGCAAGTGGGAGATTGTTAGTTGTATGTATGCCCTAGAGGCCAGTATTGTACAGCTGATGTATATTATATTGGATGCTTGGAAATATATAGAGAGGACTTTCTTGCTCGATATGATAGTATGCTATCTGGTTGTTCTTTATCTTAACATGTATACTAGTTTCATGATACTGTCTTATGGTTAAATGTTGGTAAAGCCTTTAGGATGTTTACTTGACTACTAGGACTATGATGCAGATCATACTAGTGGGGCCATGGCAGTCCATAAGTTCATCCATTAACGTTCCTAGTCGTGGGTGTATCGAGACAGGGCATCGATATACCAGAGTAGACTAGCGTATACGCTTCTCGACCCATGAGATGAGCGATGGATGATCCCATATCCATTGGTGTTTGACATCAGAGATGGTATACGGGTGATCAGTGGAGATTGGGTACACTGGACGGACTCACCGAAAACTCCCAGATGGTATTATACCTCACGTCAGATGGCTGTTCTCTGGTGTCACTTGTACAGGTTAGTCTGTAGACCCGAGATCGTCATAGAGTCTTTTATGATTCCCACTGTGCTTTGATTTCCACCTTACCACGTCCAAGAGGGCGTGCAAAACGGTGGTTTTTGGGTACAGTCCCGAGTCACATGGAGGCAATGAGCGATAGGAGGGGTTTCGTCTCTCCCGGTATTTGGGGTTGATGTTGCGCTGTGCTCGATTGGCCATAACAGGGAAGTCCCTGTCCAGGGCTGTTTTAGAGATTTACTGGTAAGTGTTTTCAGTAGTTTCTCGACCCGTTATGAGCCTCACATCGGCATGACTTATCGGTTATTGGGGTATGACGTTTACCACTCCTAGACTTGATATGCGACATATCAGACGAGGAGACCGAACTGTACGGCAAGTGTTACCGTCAGGCTTTTGCAGGAGTTGGAGCGGGCTTGCTTGCTGATCTTCTGATCGCTTAATACCCGGGTAGCCGTTACGTCCAGCTAGTACCGCTGACGGCTTGTGGGTGTTTGATGTGATCATCACCTACTGCCGGCGTATTGACGAGTCTTTAGAGTCCTACATAGACGTTTTACTGGCTCAGGCAAAACGAAATACGAGCACATATGTGATATGTGCGGGACCGAGAATAATGCGTGTATGTGATACCGTATTCTATTCTCGCGACTTTTTGTATCGGTCGGTTATATGTGATATAGCCGGGTTATCGAATCAAGGGTTGATTCGATGAGTCGATACATTGGATGTTAGTCGGTTATATGAGATATAGCCGGATTATTAAGTCAAGTGTTGATTTAATAATTTAGTGTATAATTGTATATTTGATATACTAATTTACATTAACTAACATTGGTTCACTTAAGCATTTGTTTTTCTTACATATTGACAACTTTAATATATATATGTGATATATATTAAATTGTGTTTTCTTTTTGTATCAAGGTTGTTGATACATACTACATGGGTGTATGAGACATACACCATACTAATTAATGTGGTGGGGTTTTAATGTTTAAAGTAAATCAAAATTAGTGGTTTATTTGTTTTGTGCATGAAGCTTGTAGAAGCTTATGGATGCTTTGACAAAGTCCACTCACTTATTTTTATTTTAGATATTTTTTAACCTAACCATTTGGATTAGCCATGGTTATGTCTCTACATGAGTTAGTATATGATACTCACTCACCATGGTTCACTCTCTCACTTGATCATTTTCATTCTCATCTATTTGTTCATCTTCTTCCTTAAAGCCAAAAGCTTTCTAGGGATTGATCCAAAGTGAGAAATATTGTGAGAAAAGAAATTCTAAAGTGAACCTACTTCCTATTTATTCATCCCCCACTAGACTAGCACTTTAGTTTAGGGTGTTTGCTTCACTAATTCTCAACTTAGTGAAGTAGAAGCTTGAGCTAGCATTCCCTCGACGTAGATCATCTTCGGCCTCGAAGACTTCAAGCAAGGACGCTCTTTTCGCCTCGTGAAGCCATGCAAGAGTCCGGGGGAACCACGATCGCAACGAAGGGACTACTACAAGTAGCTTATGAAGTGAAGGACCGATTTACAAAGGTTGTATTTCCTTTTTCACTTAGATAGTACATGGTTTACTATATTTCCGTATTGTATTTTAGCTAATGATTCTAGTTTAGAGTTCCTTTTAACGACAATTTTTAAAAAATGGCATGGACAATGCCTCCCGAAACCTTGCTGCCATCGAGAGGATCTCTACAGGAAGTGTTCTAAGCAAGATATCGTGGCAGACTCGACGATGGAGGCTGAATACATCGCTGCCAACGATGCCGCTGTAACGCTTTGAAATTCGTTAGATTAATTTTCGCGTTAATTAGCGGTAATTCATGTTTTCACAAAACTTAGCTAATAGCTTTATCCACATTAACTAGATTAAATCAAGTTGTAATTGTGAAAATATGTGTTTTTATATATAAATGGGTTTTATTAATTATAATTTAGCTTAATGTTCACTTAATTAGCAAATTTTCTTAACTAATTTTCCTAAGCCAAATTTGGTTAGCATGCACAACCCTAATCACCTAGGTAAGTGTTAACTTGAAGTCACTTTCTTTTTCCCTCTTGCATGGTTCTTATCTGTAAGTCTACGCTAGCGCCCCGGCCGTCTACAGACGCCAAATGCGGAATTAAACTTTTAAACTGGCGCTATCGTATACTTTAACCCGGATCTGCCATTATTGCTAAACTAACAAACTGTAAAGAGTGTAGAAAGGTTATACCGAACGATCCGAGTCCTTCGTTCTTTAACCATCATCCCACGCTCCGTTGCGGCTGCTCCGATCTCGTCAAACTCCGATATCCTCGTCGAGGTGACACCACATCACCGATTCTTTAAACGGGCTCCCGCCTCTGACTCGAGGCAACTCGATCGTCAAGTTTGCTAAAAGAGATGACCAAGAATTGATGTAGAGAATGAGTAGATGACTTTGTCTCGTTCCGTCCAAAACTGTGGACGGACGGTTAATGAAGTTGCCGAGGAACTTGGGTGATGAAATGAAATAAACCGTAAAATTCCATGCACCCCAAATGCTATCATAATCTTTTCACAAATGAATCAACAACCATGAGAGAGTGGGGAGGGGCCGGCCACCTTATAAGGAAGAGGGAGGTGACCGTAGGAGGAGGGAGGTGACCATAAACCAAAAGCTTCTCACTAAAATATCTTAAGCCAAAACAAAATGCATTAATGAAAAAGGATGAGTCACTTAGAAACATTGAACTAAAAACCCTAGTCACTAAAAGCTTTAATGACACCATTAATGCACTAATGAGTCATATGCCTCATCATCACTTCTAGAAGCTTCTAGAATGATGACTCACTCATATCTGAAGAAAAGATAAATCCGTCTTTAACCGAATGTTAAAAGACGGCTGATAGAAAACTGGAAACTGGCAACTTCCAAAAGTGATCCTGAAACGAATTTCAGGACAACCCCGAAACTGTATAAATATACCCGCATTTGTATTACGACCGAATACAAATGCAACTGAGACAAAGATATTATACCTACTCAATATAATACTCAGATCCGGCTTAAACCAAAGCCGACCAGTATCATCTGCCCGAAAACTGACACGTGCGTAAACGCACGTGCATTTTCCGAACCCTGCCATAAAACCATACGGCCTCTACAACGTTTCGCCCGAAACTTGGGAAACTGTCTATGGGGGACTCTAATGACTCTTCAGTACCCTGGCAGTGGGTTTAACCACAAACCGTCAGCGGCAGTAGCTATGCGTAACGGTTGCCCACGGACTGAACTTAAGGGAGACTGATGAGCGCACTCAAGGGTGGCCGATGAACTAACACATCCAGAAACCCTACTGAGCCTAACAGTGACAATGTATATACAGTCCGGTCCGTTCGTCAATGAGTATCGCATATCCGCCTAGGGGGCTAGTAACGTCAGACCCCCAGAAGCAGTATAAGTCGTGTCGGAGTGTAGCCCAATAACACCCTGAGATACTACTGGAGTACCTACCAGTAAATCTCCTACCATGGCCATGGATTTAGTGTAATGGCTCTCCTAGACACAGCACGACCTCGCCCCCAATACCGGGAGAGACGAATCCCCTGCCGATCCGCTCACGTGCCTCCATATGGCTCGGGACTGTACCCAAAAGCTACCTGTTTGCACGACTCCTTTGAGCCGTGGTAGGGTAGAAATCAAAGCACAGTGGGAACTCACAGGAGACAAATGACGACCTCAGGTCGATGAACTAACCTGTACACATGTCACCAGGGAACTGCTATCTGACGATAGGTATAGTACTAACTAGCAGATTCCCGGCGAGTCCTGTCCGGTGTACTCATAACCTAATGAGCACCTGTATACATCTTAGGTGATCCAACTGACACCAGTGGCTTGTGAGACCGGCCACCGCCCCTCGTCGGGGTCTCGACTGTATACACTAGTCTACTCCGGAGTATCGATGCCCTGTCTCGAAACTCCCACGACTAGGGACCACAATTAAGGATATGCATATAAACTACCCAACTCTCACGTATATGATCGCCATCATACAGTTGGTAGTAAAGCCAGATCCTAAGGGCTCTATCAAAGTGTAACATGCAATCAGTCACCTGAACATGTACACGACTGATAAAGGCAAACCAGATAGTATACTATCATCTCGAGTAAGACTGTCCTCTCGGGATAGGTCCTCCGCAATCATTGCAATCACGTACCTGCGATCCAATAATTGACTATGAGGGCACTATCTCCAACAATCTCCCACTTGCACTCAAGGCTAATTATTGCGATGTCGACTACTCACAGCCCGTGTGAAACCGAACATCCAACTCCTCTACTAATCAGTTTCACAAAGCCCGTTTGTAAAACTATTGTGTTCGAGAAATAGCCTCAGAGAGTGGATCCGGCTAGAAGTATCTTTCTATATCTCTCTTAATCTCAAATTCGCGGAGAAAGCCATCTCCCGAATTGAGTAGTACCTGTCTTAGAATATGTCTGGATGTCTGATGGGACCTTAGTTCATAAATGAACTCCTTATCCAAACTTCTTAGACTGTATGGATCACTGAACCTAATCAGTATCCGGCACCATGCCACCCACAGTATCCTCTGGAACCACCTGTCCACAATACTGTCCCTCGTCAGAAGGAAAACTAAAACTCTGACAATCACTCTGTCATCAATGTCACCTTTGAAGCCTGGAATGATAACCGTCTCCCGAAAGAGGCTGCCGTTATCAAATCCATAGAACATGTACTAATGTTCTAAAACTGCTTCCTTATGTTTCTCCAGGATTGGATTAATACAAACTTATTGCATCTAGTGCAAAAACAACATTTGGTGCGGTACTTGACATCTCATGATTGACTCAATTGCCTAAGCAAGTGATCTGCCAATCATGCACATCCCTCTCCCCTTTAGTCTATACGACACCTTTAGAGAGGGTGACTCCATCACCTGCAGGTGCACTACCATGCTAGGAGTCAACTATTCTAAAAACCATTAGAATATCTGTCAAAGTACCCACATTGGGAAACTACCCAAATCCAGATCTAAAACTATAGATCTAGAAACCATAATGTCAAATATTATATCCATATCCTGTCTGGAGAAACAACTGTGTGACGATCAGAGTACAACCGATCGTAGTATAGGAATTTTACTTCCCACTATGTGTATGTCATCCAGATACCATGACATCACACCCTACTACCTTCTTAACAGATCCATCCCTTATTCTGATTGAAGTCAAACCTATGACTTTCACATCAAAATTAGATGATCTATTTCCGCTATAACTGCTCAAGTCTATAAATAAATATAAGCATCTTGCCCACTAAACTTCTGCTGCTCCCACTGATTACGACAACCCTCCTACCGGGTCTCATATCCTGGAACAACAGTAGTGTCAAGTCTAGGTAGATAAGAACCTCCCTGTCACCGTCCTTGAGGCTACCGAAGTACCTCTCGGGTGTCTGAGGTTACCCACCAAATCTGCGGAGTGGCTATTGGAATGTCAAACCTGATTGAATATATAGGTCCTATTAAATTTTCCGTAATCGTTCGCGGTTCTGGAATCACTTCCAGTTCTACCATACTCCCACTACTGTTTTCTGAAAAAGATCCATTTTACTAAAACTGTGGCGAGTCAAGAACAATATCACTATTGATCTTCCAAATGGTAGAATATCAACCCTCGTCATAGCCAGGGTCAACCCACAAACAGCCATTACAGAAACGTGCCCTGAGTTATCCAGAGTCTGGGTTTAAGCATAAGCTGGACAACTCCCCGTACCTTAATATCTTTTAAGGTACGATCCATTCTATATCCAATACAGAAACTTTGGCACTTAATTTAATTGGAACCATATTCAAATCATGCAGCTGTCTCCAGTGCATATCACCTTAATGGAAAGAGGCTAATCAGCATTACTCAACTTAGGAATCCATCCAATTATGAGTAACCTGAAAGAGAAACACGTTTCTCAAAACCATCACTATCATCTGAATACCAATCACAAGAATCTACATCTTCGATCTCTTTGAAGAATCCCGACACTTGTGATACCTGGTTCTCTACTTTATTCTTATACCCACAACTTCTCAAAACTTAGACCTTGTATTTCTACGAAACACTTGCCTAAATACTATAGAAGTTATAAGTAAACAGAACATAGTACGAGGACCTACCCCTTTGTCCCGAAGGACACTGGACAACATACAACACTCTGTATAAGTCCGCTGAGTTGAACAACTCATAACCTGTGCGTTGTAGGTGGAAAACTGTACCCTGGCGATTTCCTCAAATATCACCAATTACAACGAATTCCGATATAATGAGGATGATCACCTAATTCCCAATATCTTACTCCCACTCATCATCTGTAAAACCATACAGATATGAAAATGAAACCTGGTAAATACATACCCTTGGAGTAAGTGTCTAATCGGGAAAACAGTTTTCTTTAACAATGCACTGAAACATGAAAATGTTTCGTAGGGGTATCCTGGTATTCATAGCAATGCCTCTTCCATAATCAAATTCATGACTTCAACCGTATATTTTATTGCCATCTCTCCAAACCCCTTTATTTGTCTTTAGTCGTTACCTTCTGTACACCATTGTTAGGCTAAATGGTTTTCTTCCTTCCCTACCGTTCGGCACCAGCCTATGGTTTGGAAGAAGACTATCCAGTAAGCATAATAGGTGTACCCTCCTAAACCAAGGAGTACTCGTATCTCGAGAGAAGGTGATGATAAAAGACAACTGAATAATACCTTATTCTTTTAAAGGTGAAATAGGAGTGGCGATGAAGTACGCGGTTTTGGTCGTGAATGATATCAGTCGCAATTTACTTTGCTCTCTTTCTAATCCCTTTATTTTGTCTTTACATATTACCTTCTGCACACCCTACTTAGGCTAATTGGTTTTCTTCATTCCCTACCTTTCGGCACCAGCCTATGGTTTGGAATAAGACTATCCAATAAGCGTAATAGGTGTACTCTCCTAAACCAAAGAGCTCTCGCAACCTGAGAGAAGGTGATAATAAAAGACAACTGAATAAACCAATTCTATTTCTCCTGAACCTTGATCCATCCTCGAAGAAGTCCCTTCGAGTTCGTATATAACCATACGATGGATCTATCCAATGGAAGTGGATATCCGTAGTAAAACGGGTGTTCTGAGAAATGCAAAGGGTAAAAGAAGGAGTGGCAATGACTTATGCAACTCAGACAATCCAAAAGCCAGTATTTTAAGAAGGTTCGGTCAACCTGGTCACTGAGTCATAGTCTAGGGTCGGTCAAAGGTCGCTGCCAAAGAGAGAGAGAGAAAAGAAACACTCTGCGTGCACTCTAACCTAGATCAGAATGGTCATAACTTTATCTAATCCGGAAACCTCCCACTGTCCTGTCAAATTCTCCTCCAAACCTAAAGAAGAATCAATCGGAATCACCCGAAGAGTAAACCAACTCATCAGCGGGAATCGGGATCCAACTCTCATCGCATGATAACGTGATGGAATGCATCCACGTTACTCATACTCCAGAAGGTATGCGCACACTTGGCAAGTTTCAGTTTCTTTAGAAACTCCCGATCTCAATTTTGCCCCATGCTCTTATGACCTTGACGTATGCCAACAAATCATAAGTCACATGTCAAGTTCTGCCCGTCATTATCTTGTTAATTTGAACCCACCCGTACATACCCTTGACGTATGCCAACAAGGTAATACGACTGTCCCAAACCAACTCATCTATCTATGCAACAAATGAATACCCAGCAGCTACCAAACACTATGCCTTGACGTATGCCAACAAACATATCTTGAATACTACTGACCATCCATAAGAAACGACGGAGGGCTACGACTGGTTTTTGGCAAAAAACCTTTAGCGTAGTAAACTTGATATCGCTGAAGGAACCTGATAGCTTTTTAAAATATAGTGGCGAAAACCTTTTGCTAAAGAGGTCACTCCCGGTGAAGGGATCTCTGCTCTTTCCTCGTGGAATGAGGTGCAGGATATTCCACTGAATACCGCTATGCAAAGCAACATGTAATCGACTATAGTGAAGTTATTACCCTGACGCAAACTTCTGCCCAAGGGGTCAGTCCCGGTGAAGGGATATCGGCCCTTGCCCCGTCGAATGAGGTGCAGGATATTCCACTGAATACCGCTATGCAAAACAAAAGGAAACGTCTTTGCAATAACACTTTTTAAAATTGTTCCAACAACTAAAACATGTTTGTTTAACTTTGCATTGATCAGAATCAATGCAGTCCCATCAATCAATCACACCAGAAAAGAACGAAAATAAAATGTACATATATGCCATCCGCATTCGTCACTGGGTCCCGTCATCACCCGTTAGGTTACTTAACTAACGACAGAGCGGGAACTGGACTAGCGCGGGTGTAAAACATATACAACATCTAATAGTATATAAACCAATATACATAATCGCTCCAGGCGTGATAATATGCAACATTACAGAAAAAGTAATAAGCATCACAGAACAATACAGATAATCTGGGATCCCCGGGTTTCACAGAGCCGCTGCTGAAACCCGACGTTCCCCTGTCGTGTGGATAGCCTGTGCAATGAAACCTAGACCCCTACGGGTGCGGCAAGTTACCCGCCAAAACCTGAAGCGAGGCAGTCCCCACAGCATAGTGAATGGAACACCCGGCACTTCACGGAATCCGGTAAACTTGGGCACCCCTCCTTGGGTCAACCTGTACCCCCTACGAGTGCGGCGAATAGTCTGCCAATTCTGAAGTGGGGCCCCTCTGCCTCTCAAAGCCATGAGATGCGGACCTGTTGCTTTCCCGAACCCGGCTATCCGTGCACTCCGTCGCGGGGTAAAACCTAGTACAGTAATGAAAAATAGTACAAAAGGTACATCGACCGCAACCTGGTCGTGCCCCAAAAGAATATTATACAACAGGCAGTGACGGCAGTCCACAAGTTGGACGCTCGCCCCGCAATATCAAATGTACAAATAAACTCAACCTGTACTACCATTGCACACTGCTATCCACCATGACAAATCCGCAACAATACAGCACAACACAGAACATCAACGCGAATGTCACGTTCGCAAACCCGTCTAAAAGAACTATAGCAATCAGACGCAGTTTACCGATCAAATGACATTCCCGGTCGGAGATATAATGTAAGCACTGTAAACTAACGTGTTTAAATTTCGATCGACCAAATATCAAGAAGTGGGCCCCACGCAAAACTGTAGAACAGTAATAAAACCTGGGCCCAAACTATATTAACCAGAAACCCCAAAATCCAAAGAAGAACCCACTGAAAAAAATTGGGAGCACGTGCTCCTCACATGGCCGTGGAAGGGCGGCCAAACCATGGGTTTGGCCGCGCTTCCGCGGCAACTTGGAGGAGTCACGACCCCAAATTTTGTCGTGGGTCTCAAAAACTCCTGCACGGATTTTTAAGATATACAGAAATCAATTTTGACACCGTTTAAAATCAACAGAAACTGTCGGCTTGGATTTTTGCAGTTTTCGATTTTCGGTCGGATCGATATTTTAAACGCGTTAGCACAAGTTAGCATAGCAAAATGGTGAGGCTCTGATACCACTGTAAGTCTACGCTAGCGCCCCGGCCGTCTACAGACGCCAAATGCGGAATTAGACTTTTAAACTGGCGCTATCGTATACTTTAACCCGGATCTGCCATTATTGCTAAACTAACAAACTGTAAAGAGTGTAGAAAGGTTATACCGAACGATCCGAGTCCTTCGTTCTTTAACCATCATCCCACGCTCCGTTGCGGCTGCTCCGATCTCGTCGAACTCCGATATCCTCGTCGAGGTGACACCACATCACCGATTCTTTAAACGGGCTCCCGCCTCTGACTCGAGGCAACTCGATCGTCAAGTTTGCTAAAAGAGACGACCAAGAATTGATGTAGAGAATGAGTAGATGACTTTGTCTCGTTCCGTCCAAAACTGTGGACGGACGGTTAATGAAGTTGCCGAGGAACTTGGGTGATGAAATGAAATAAACCGTAAAATTCCATGCACCCCAAATGCTATCATAATCTTTTCACAAATGAATCAACAACCATGAGAGAGTGGGGAGGGGCCGGCCACCTTATAAGGAAGAGGGAGGTGACCGTAGGAGGAGGGAGGTGACCATAAACCAAAAGCTTCTCACTAAAATATCTTAAGCCAAAACAAAATGCATTAATGAAAAAGGATGAGTCACTTAGAAACATTGAACTAAAAACCCTAGTCACTAAAAGCTTTAATGACACCATTAATGCACTAATGAGTCATATGCCTCATCATCACTTCTAGAAGCTTCTAGAATGATGACTCACTCATATCTGAAGAAAAGATAAATCCGTCTTTAACCGAATGTTAAAAGACGGCTGATAGAAAACTGGAAACTGGCAACTTCCAAAAGTGATCCTGAAACGAATTTCAGGACAACCCCGAAACTGTATAAATATACCCGCATTTGTATTACGACCGAATACAAATGCAACTGAGACAAAGATATTATACCTACTCAATATAATACTCAGATCCGGCTTAAACCAAAGCCGACCAGTATCATCTGCCCGAAAACTGACACGTGCGTAAACGCACGTGCATTTTCCGAACCCTGCCATAAAACCATACGGCCTCTACAACGTTTCGCCCGAAACTTGGGAAACTGTCTGTGGGGGACTCTAATGACTCTTCAGTACCCTGGCAGTGGGTTTAACCACAAACCGTCAGCGGCAGTAGCTATGCGTAACGGTTGCCCACGGACTGAACTTAAGGGAGACTGATGAGCGCACTCAAGGGTGGCCGATGAGCTAACACATCCAGAAACCCTACTGAGCCTAACAGTGACAATGTATATACAGTCCGGTCCGTTCGTCAATGAGTATCGCATATCCGCCTAGGGGGCTAGTAACGTCAGACCCCCAGAAGCAGTATAAGTCGTGTCGGAGTGTAGCCCAATAACACCCTGAGATACTACTGGAGTACCTACCAGTAAATCTCCTACCATGGCCATGGATTTAGTGTAATGGCTCTCCTAGACACAGCACGACCTCGCCCCCAATACCGGGAGAGACGAATCCCCTGCCGATCCGCTCACGTGCCTCCATATGGCTCGGGACTGTACCCAAAAGCTACCTGTTTGCACGACTCCTTTGAGCCGTGGTAGGGTAAAAATCAAAGCACAGTGGGAACTCACACGAGACAAATGACGACCTCAGGTCGATGAACTAACCTGTACACATGTCACCAGGGAACTGCTATCTGACGATAGGTATAGTACTAACTAGCAGATTCCCGGCGAGTCCTGTCCGGTGTACTCATAACCCAATGAGCACCTGTATACATCTTAGGTGATCCAACTGACACCAGTGGCTTGTGAGACCGGCCACCGCCCCTCGTCGGGGTCTCGACTGTATACACTAGTCTACTCCAGAGTATCGATGCCCTGTCTCGAAACTCCCACGACTAGGGACCACAATTAAGGATATGCATATAAACTACCCAACTCTCACGTATATGATCGCCATCATACAGTTGGTAGTAAAGCCAGATCCTAAGGGCTCTATCAAAGTGTAACATGCAATCAGTCACCTGAACATGTACACGACTGATAAAGGCAAACCAGATAGTATACTATCATCTCGAGTAAGACTGTCCTCTCGGGATAGGTCCTCCGCAATCATTGCAATCACGTACCTGCGATCCAATAATTGACTATGAGGGCACTATCTCCAACATTATCCTCACAAAAAATCAAGTCAAAACCCTTAATTAAAAATTAAAATAAAAGATATGGGTGGCATGGTTGAGGATAGGTGAAGATAGCTTGACTTTTGACTATACTCCCTCACTCATTTCTCTCTCTCCCTCTCATTTTCTGCATTTCCAGCAGAGGCAACAGCAGCAGCAGCGACATATTCATCTTCTTCTTCTTCTGCTTCTCTTGGTATTCAAACACAATCCCTACACAAAAACTCGCATTTTCTTCATAAAAACCTTGCAAAATATCTCTTTTGTAGGTCTTGGTGGCAAATCCGTGCCTTTGAAGGCAAGTGCTGCAAGTTAGACTTCCCTAAGATCATTTGGAGGTATTAAACTCACCCAAACTCACTTTATTGTTTAACTTGTAGTTTTATTAGCTAAAAATTGTATTTTTGTGCGTTTTAGTGCTAATGAGATGGTTTAGGTGAAGATTAAGATAAGTTAGGGTTTTTAGGGTTTGATTAACTTAATTAAGTGCTATTAATGTTGTTTAAACTAAGTTAATTTCTCAGGTTACACTAAAATACCATTTTGTACCAAATTAGTGTTTTAAAAACGTTTTTAAACAAAAGAGTAGGATACGGCGAATCTGCTACATCTGCGATTGTTTTCTTGAGTTGCAAACATATTCAGATTGATGTGCAGGGGTTTTAGAGTGTAGGAATACGAGCGCCTCCCTTTCCCACAAAACCGACGACCTCCTCCCCATTTCCGATCTCGCCGGCCACCAGAGGGAACTGGGGGTTAGTGCTTTGCAGGGGGTGGCTAGGTGTATTTTTCTGTGTTTCGCCTTGTTTATTTTCTGGGTTTGGTTCCAGGTAAAAATCTGGGACCAATTACCCTTATTTGGTGTTTTGTGACTTTCGCGACACGCACATTCTAAGTCTGGGTCTGGTGTGTTCTGTTGGAGATAGTGCCCTCAGAGTCAATTATTGGATCACAGGCACGTGATTGCAATGATTGAGGGAGGACCTATTCCGGTAGGACAGTCTTACTCAAGATGATAGTATGCTATCTGGTTTACCTTTATCATCGTGTACTGCTTTAGGTGACCTGATATGTCGCTATTACACGTTGATAGAGCCCCTAGGATTCTTGCTTGACCACCAGCAGTATGAGGGCGATCATATAAGTGGGAGCTCGTAGTCTATAAACACATCCTTAAAAGGTCCCTAGTCGTGGGTGTTTCGAGACAGGGCATCGATACTCCAGAGTAGACTAGTGTATACACTCGAGACCCCGACGAGGGGCGGTGGCCGGTCTCACAAGCCACTGGTGTCAGTTGGTTCACCTAAGATGTATACAGGTGCTCATTGGGTTATGAGTACACCGGACAGGACTCCCCGGGAACATGCTAGTTGGTCTTATACCTGACGTCAGATAGCAGTTCCCTGGTGACATGTGTACAGGTTAGTTCATCGACCTGAGGATCGTCATTTGTCTCGTGTGAGTTCCCACTGTACTTTGATTACTACCCTACCACGCTCAAAGGAGACGTGCAAACAGGTTTTAGTTGGGTACAGTCCCGAGCCACATGGAGGCAGTGAGCGGATCTTCAGGGGTTCGTCTCTCCAGGTATTGGGGGTGAGGTCGTGCTGTGTCTAGGAGAGCCATTATACAAAGCCCTCGGCAGAGGCAGGAGATTTACTGGTAGGTATTCCAGTAGTATTTCATGGTGTTCTAGGCTACACTCCGACACGACTTGTACCGCTTTTGGGGGTCTGACTTTTACCAACCCCTTAGGCCCGCCATGCGATGCTCATAGACGAACGGACCTGACTGTACGGATATTGTCACTGACAGGCTCAGTAGGGTGTCAGGATGAGTTCGCTCATCGACGTCCCTTTTGGTCAATAGCTGGTGGCCCGTCACGTATGGCTAATACCTCTGACGTGCTAGTGGTTAAATCCACAGCCATAGTATTAACGAGTCTTTAGAGTCCACCACACATTGAGTTACTCAATCTTTCGGGCGAAACGCTGTAGAGGCCGTATGGAGATATGGCAGGGTTCGATCAGATACGTGCGGTATTGCACAGATCAGGATCGAACGGATAATACTAGCCGGCTTTGGTTTAAGCCGGATCCTAGTATAGTACAGTGTAGATTTTGTCTCATTGCATTTGTATTTCGGTCGGAATACAGATGCGGGTGTGTATACACAGTATCGGGGTTTTCCTGTAATTTATTACGGGACCAGTTTTCTGGAGTTGCCATTTTGCTTTTCGTTTCGGCCATATTTCTTTGTATCCTTCATTGGCCAAAGATTGGTAGAGGATGGTTTATTTGCATTTGTGCAAATAAGCATTTGTGGAGGGTGTTCTTTGCATTTTATTATATCATGATACTTGCACCATCATTTGACTTCTTTTGACCATGATGGCTTGACTTTTGTTTTCATGATGGTTGTGGTGGAGTGTTGGTCCTAGTTCATTATCATGCTTGATGATGATGGTTGGTCATGATGAGGGAGTGTGGTTTGCTCTTTGACTTGGTGATCTATCATTCTTTTTCCTTGTATTATTGATACAACCCCACTAGGATTTTCTCCCCTCCTCCTTCATCTCATATGGCCGGCCACATTGTGTGGGGCTGTCCCAATTTTTGGGAAAGGGAATTACACTCATTTGGCTTCACAAAATCCCATTGTTCCACCTCCAAAATATAGTTCATTCTCCTCCACAAAATAGCAACCTCCATGAACCCCAAATGAGACATGGTTCTATACACATTCTACAGCAAATCTTGGGCATGTTGACTCGCCAGCTTCGTGCCTGAGTTGCCTCGGTATAGAGGTGGGAGCCCGTAAAAGAAGCAGGCAACGTGGTGCCCTTCCGGCGAGGAGGTGGAGACCGGACATTTCGCGGGAGATCGGGATGACGGCGGGAAGACCGGAGGACACGGATCGCTCGGTATATCTCTCTTCCCATCTTGTAGTTAGCTAGGACTAGTTAATGGCACGATCCGGGTTTATAGTGCTCGGTGGTGCCGGTTTGAAAATTAAAGTTAACCATCGCTTACGCATTTGGCCTCGGGATGGAGGCCGGGGCGCCGCCGTGCGCTTACAGTGGTATCAGAGCCTCGCCATTAACCTAGTCTAGCTTTGTCTAATGTGTTTTACATTTCCGATCGAACAACTTTCCAAAAACCGTATTTTTCTTTGCATCAGTTTTCTGTCGATTTTTTTTCTGGGTCGAAATTTTTTTCAGGTAGTCTCAGAATACTGTGCAGGGAAGTATAAGCCTATTGTAAAAATTTGGTCTCGAGATCTCATTATTCGACCGCGGAACAGCGGCCGAACCCATGCTTGGGCCGCGGTTCCGCCGCTGTTTTGACAGATCAGTAAACCAATTTTTTACAGAGGCCTCCAGACTTGAAAATGTGGTTTCTGGAATGTTATTTTTGGGCCTAGAATTTCTTGATGTGCTACAGTAGTACTTGGGGGCCCACTTGGTAAAATTTAATCCATCGGATATTTTAAACACATTTGTTCACAGTATTTACATTATATCTGCGACCGTGAATGTCACTCGATCGGTAAATCCTGTCAAACTGCTATAGCCCGGTTAGACGGATTTGCGAACGTGGCCTTCACGTTGATGTTCTGTGATTGTTCTGTGATGTTGCGGATCGGTCGTGGGGGATAGCCTGGATGCAATGCTAGTACAGTTGTGGTTGTATTATGTACATTTGATATTGCGGAGCGAGCGTCCGACATGTGGACTGCCGTCACTGCCTGTTTGTATTATTATTTTGGGGCACGACCAGGTTGCGGTCGATGTACCCGTTGTATGTATATTTTACTTTCTGTACTAGGATTACCCCGTGGAGGGGTGCACGGATAGCCGGGTTCTAGAGGGCAACAAGCCCGCATCTCATGGCATTGAGACGGAGGGGGCTTCACTCTAGAATTGGCAGGCTATTCGCCGCACTCGTAGGGGGTACAGGTTGACCCAGGAGGGGTGCCTAAGTTACCGGATTCCGTGAAGTGCTGGGTGGTCCATTCACGTTGCTGAAGGGGGCTGCCTCGCTTCAGGTTTTGGTGGGTAACTTGCCGCGCCCGTAGGGGTCTAGGGTTTTCATTGCAAAGGCTATCCACACGACCAGGGGAACGTCGGGTTTCAGTAGTGGCTCTGTGAAACCCGGAGATCCCAGATATCTGTATTGTTCTGTGATGCTGTACATTTCTGTGATGTTGCATTTTATCACGCCTTGAGCGAAATATTATATATTGGTATATATATATTAGTAGATGTTGTATATGTTTTGCATCCGCGCTAGTCCAGTCCCCGCTCTGTCGTTTGTTAGCTAACCTAACGGGTAATGACGGGACCCAGTGGCGAATGCGGATGGCATATACGTACATCAGTATATTTTCGTTCTTTGTGGTGTGATCAATTGATGGGACTGCGTTGATTCGGATCAATGCAAGTTAAAAACAAACCTAATCTGATGTTGTTGGAACACTTTTCAAAAAGCTGTTATTGCAAGGACGTTCTTTTTTGTTTAGTATCGTGGTATTCAGTTGGAATATCCTGCTCCTCAGTCGACGAGGCAAGGGCCGAGATCCCTTCACCGGGAGTGACCCCTTGGACAAAAAGTTTGCGTCAGGGCAATGACTTCACTATAGCCGATTACTTTTGCTCTGCACCGTGGTATTCAGTTGGAATATCCTGTACCTCATTCTATGGGGAAAGAGCCGAGATCCCTTCACCGGGAGTGACCTCTTTAGCAAAGGTTTTCGTCACTATATTTTCTAAAAAGCTATCCGTTCCTTCAACGATATCAAGTTCATTACGTTAAAGGTTTTCGCCAGAAACCATTCGTAGCCCTCCGTCGTTTCATATGGGTGGTCAATAGTATTTAAGCTGTGTATGTTGGCCAAAGTCAAGGCACAGTGATTGGTAGCGATTGGGGTATTCATATGCAGCATAGATAGATGCGTTGGTTTGGGGCAGTCGTACTACTATTTTGGCCAAAGTCAAGGGTATGTACGGGTGTGCTCAAATTAACCTGGAGAATGACGGGTAGAACTTGACATGTGACTTATGATATGTTGGCTAAAGTCAAGGTCATAAGAGCTTGGGGTAAAAATCACATCGGAAGTTTCTAAAGAAACTGAAACTTGCCAGATATGCGCATACCTTCTGGAGTGTGATGACGTGAACAGATTCCGTCACGTTATCATGCGATGATAGTTGGATCCCGATTCCCACTGATGAGTTAGTTTACTCCTCGGGTGACCCCGACTAATTCTTCTTTCAGGTTTGGAGGAGAATTTGAGGTTACAGTGGGAGGTTTCCTGATTAGATAAATTGGTAACCATTCTGATCTAGGTTAGAGTGCACGCTGAGTGTTTCTTTTCTCTCTCTCTTCGGCAGCGACCATTGACCCGACCCTAGACTATGACTCAGAGACCAAAATTAACCGAACCTTCTTTTAACACTGGCTTTTGGATTGTCAGAGTGGCAAACCTCATTGCCACTCCTACTTTTAACCTTTTCTCCAAGACACCCCGTATTACTACGAACGTCCACTTTCATTGGACAAAACCATCGTATGGTTATATACGAACTCGAAGGGATTTATTCGAGGATGGTTTCCGGTTCTGGAGAAAACGAATAGGACTATTCAGTTGTCTTTTCCTTTTTACCTTCTCTCAAGTTTCGAGTACTCCTTGGTTTAGGAGATAGTACACCTATTACGCAAATTGGATAGTCTTCTTCCAAACCGTAGGCAGGTGCCGACCGGTAGGGAATGAAGAAAACCAATTAGCCTAACGATGGTGTACAGAAGGTATTAAGTTAAGACAAAGCAAGGGATTAGTAAGAGGGCAAAGTAAATTGCAACTGATATTCACGACCAAACCAGGTGTTTCATTACCACTCCCACTTCACCTTTGTATTTCTCCAGGACACTCCGTATCACTACGAAGATCCACAGTTTATTGGATACTCCATCGTATGGTTATATACGAACTCGAAAGGAACTTGTTCTAGTTCGGGGATAGATTCTGGTTCAGGAGAAATAGGAATAAGGTTTATTCGGTTGTCTTTTATCTTCACCTTCTCTCGCATTGCGAGTGCTCCTAGGATTAGGACAGTACACCCATTATGCTTATTGGATAGTCTTCTTGCAAACCATAGGCTGGTGCCGAACGGTAGGGAAGGAAGAAAACCATTTGGCCTAAAGGGGTGTGCAGAAGGTAATGACTAAAGACATATAAAGGGATTTGGAGAGGTGGCAAAGATATACGGTTACAATTGTGAATCTGGATAATGGAAGAGGCATTACTAGGAATACCGGGATACCCCATCGAAACATTTCAATGTTTCAGTTTTACCGTGTACTGTTAAAAGAAAACTGATTTCCTAATTAGACACTTGCTCCAGGGTATGTATTTACCAGGTATGATTCTCACATCTATATGGTTTTACAGATGATGAGTGGGAGTAGGTTAGTGGGAATTAGGTGATCATCCTCATTATATCGGGATTCGTTGTAATCGGTGATATTTGAGGAAATCACCTGGGCTGTTTGCCGGTCAGCAAATATTTGGTTTTGAATATCCGCTGTTATGCACCAATTTCAAATTGATATATCTGTACGTCTATTTTCATAGAGTGAGATATACCTTTTTGAAATTATGTCTATGACATTTACCTATATCAGTAGATGGTTGGGTAAGGAGCATTAAACAGCGGTGTAATTCTTCTTAACCATAAGTACAGTTTTCAACCTACGACACACAGTGGATGAGTTATCAGACTCAAGGGACTTATACAGAGTATTCTATGTTGTCCAGGGTCCATCAGGACAGAGGGGTTGGTCCTCGTACTATATTCGGTTTACTTATGACTTCTCTAGTTTTTAGACAGGTGTTTCGTGGAAACACAGGGTCCGAACTTTGAGAAGTTACAGGTATATGGATAAAGTAGAGAACCAGATGTTGCAAGTATCGGGATTCTTCAAGTTGATCGAAGATGTAGATACTTGAGTATGGTATTCAGTTGATAGTAGTGATTAAGAGAACTTGCTTCTCTTTCAGGTTACTCATAATTGGAAGCATTCCTAAGTTGAGTAATGCTGATCGGCCTCCTTCCATTTAGTTAACATGCACTGGAGATAGCTGCATGATTTGAATCTGGTTCAATTAAATCAGTGCCTCTAGTTCTGTATTGGATATAGAACAGTTCATATCTTAACGATGTTAAGGTACGGGGAGTTGTCCGGCTTATGATTAAAACCAGACACTGGACAGCTTAAGGCACGTTTCTATAATGGCTGTTTGTGTGTTGACCCAGGCTATGACGAGGGTTGACTTTCTACCATCTGGAAGAACAATAGCGATATTGTTCTAGACTCGCCACAGTTTTAAATAAAATGGATTTTTCAGAAAACAGCAGTGGGAGTATGGTAGAACTGGAAGTGATTCCAGAACCACAAACGATTACTGAAGATTTCATAGAAACCTAAAGATTCAATCTGGTTTGACATTCCATTGGCCACTCCGTAGATAAGGTGGGTAACTTCAGGCACCCGAGAGGTACTCCGGTAGCTTCAAGTACGGTGACAGGAAAGTTCTTGTTTACCCACACTTGCCATTGTTGTTGTTCCAGGCTGCGAGACCCGGCGGGAGGATGAGTATAGCGTCGTTCTGAACTGGTTTCAGAAGTGTACGTGTATATGACTCTGCCAGAGGGTTGTCGTAGTCAATGGGAGCAGCGGAAGCATTGGTGGACAGGTGGCTTATGTCTATTTATAGACTAAAGTAGATGTAGCGGAGATAGATCATCAATTTCTAATGTGACAGTCATAGGTTTGACTTCATCAGAATAGGGGATGGATCTGTTGAGAAGGTAGTAGGGTGTGATGTCCTGGTATTTGGATGACATACACAGAGTAGGAAGTGATATTCCTATACTACGATCGCTTATACTTTGGTCGTCACACAGTGGTTTCTCCACATGGGACTTGGACATTATATCAGACATACTGGTTACTAGATCTATGGTTTTAGATCTAGATTTGGGTGGTTTCCCAATCAGGGTACTTAGACAGCATTCTAAGAGTATTTAGAATGGACGACTCCTGGCACGGTAATGTACCTGCAGGTGATGGAGTCACCCTCTCTAAAGGTGCCTTACAGACTAAAGGGGAGAGGGATGTGCATGATTGGCAGATCACTTGCTCAGGCAATTGAGTCAATCATGAGATGTCAAGTACCACACCAGATGTTGTTCTTGCACAAGATGCAATAAGTTGACATTGATCCAATCCTGGAGAAGCAGTCGGAAGCAGTTTTAGAACATAAGTGGATGTTCTAGGGAAATGATAACGACAGCCTCATTCGGGAGACAGTTATCATTCCAGGTTTCCAAGGTGACCTGGACGACAAGGAGGTTGTCAGAGTTATAGTTTTCCCTTTGACGAGGGGCAGTATTTTGGACAGGTGGTCCAAGGCAATACTGAGGGAGGCATGGCGCAGGATACTGATTGAGTTCAGTTGACGATACAGTCTAAGAAGTTTGGATTTGGAGTTCATTTATGAGCTAGGTCCTAACAAACATCCAGACACATTCTAAGACAGGTATTGCTCATTTCGGGAGATGGCTTTCTCCGCGAACTTGAGATATAGAGAGACATAGAAAGAAACATCAAAGCGGATCCACTTACTGAGGCTATTCGTCGAACGCAATAGTTTCGCAAACGGGCTTTGTGAGACTGACTAGTACAGGAGTTGGGTGTTCGGTATCACACGGGCTGTGAGTATGCGACATCGTAAAAATTAGCCTTGAGTGCAAGTGGGAGATTGTTGGAGATAGTGCCCTCAGAGTCAATTATTGGATCACAGGCACGTGATTGCAATGATTGAGGGAGGACCTATCCCGGTAGGACAGTCTTACTCAAGATGATAGTAAGCTATCTGGTTTACCTTTATCATCGTGTACTGCTTTAGGTGACCTGACATGTCGCTATTACATGTTGATAGAGCCCCTAGGATTCTTGCTTGACCACCAGCAGTATGAGGGCGATCATATAAGTGGGAGCTGGTAGTCTATAAGCACATCCTTAAAAGGTCCCTAGTCATGGGAGTTTCGAGACAGGGCATCGATACTCCAGAGTAGACTAGTGTATACACTCGAGACCCCGATGAGGGGCGGTGGCCGGTCTTACAAGCCACTGGTGTCAGTTGGTTCACCTAAGATGTATACAGGTGCTCATTGGGTTATGAGTACACCGGACAGGACTCGCCGAGAACATGCTAGTTGGTCTTATACCTGACGTCAGATAGCAGTTCCCTGGTGACATGTGTACATGTTAGTTCATCGACCTGAGGATCGTCATTTGTTTCGTGTGAGTTCCCACTGTACTTTGATTACTACCCTACCACGCTCAAAGGAGACGTGCAAACAGGTTTTAGTTGGGTACAGTCCCGAGCCACATGGAGGCAGTGAGCGGATCTTCGGGGGTTCGTCTCTCCCGGTATTGGGGGTGAGGTCGCGCTGTGTCTAGGAGAGCCATTACACAAAGCCCTCGGCCGAGGCAGGTGATTTACTGGTAGGTATTCCAGTAGTATCTCAGGGTGTTCTGGGCTACACTCCGACACGACTTGTACTGCTTTTGGGGGTCTGACTTTTACCAACCCCCTAGGCCCGCCATGCGATGCTCATAGACGAACGGACCGGACTGTACGTATATTGTCACTGACAGGCTCAGTAGGGTGTCAGGATGAGTTCGCTTATCGACGCCCCTTTTGGTCAATAGCTGGTGGCCCGTCACGTATGGCTAATACCTCTGACGTGCTAGTGGTTAAATCCACAGCCATAGTATTGACGAGTCTTTAGAGTCCACCACACATTGAGTTACTCAAGCTTTCGGGCGAAACGCTGTAGAGGCCGTCTGGAGATATGGCAGGGTTCGATCAGATACGTGTGGTATTGCACGGATTTGGATCGAACGGATAATACTAGCCGGCTTTGGTTTAAGCCGGATCCTAGTATAGTACAGTGTAGATTTTGTCTCATTGCATTTGTATTTCGGTCGGAATACATATGCGGGTGTGTATACACAGTATCGGGGTTTTCCTGTAATTTATTACGGGACCAGTTTTCTGGAGTTGCCAGTTTGCTTTTCGTTTCGGCCATATTTCTTTGTATCCTTCATTGGCCGAAGATTGGTGGAGGAGGGCTTATTTGCATTTGTGCAAATAAGCATTTGTGGAGGGTGTTCTTTGCATTTTATTATATAATGATACTTGCACCATCATTTGACTTCTTTTGACCATGATGGCTTGACTTTTGTTTTCATGATGGTTGTGGTGGAGTGTTGGTCCTAGTTCATTATCATGCTTGATGATGATGGTTGGTCATGATTAGGGAGTGTGGTTTGCTCTTTGACTTGGTGATCTATCATTCTTTTTCCTTGTATTATTGATACAACCCCACTAGGATTTTATCCCCTCCTCCTTCATCTCATATGGCCGGCCACATTGTGTGGGGCTGTCCCAATTTTTTGGAAAGGGAATTATACTCATTTGGCTTCACAAAATCCCATTGTTCCACCTCCAAAATATAGTTCATTCTCCTCCACAAAATGGCAACCTCCATGAACCCCAAATGAGACATGGTTCTATACACATTCTACAGCAAATCTTGGGCATGTTGACTCGCCAGCTTCGTGCCCGAGTTGCCTCGGTATAGAGGTGGGAGCCCGTAAAAGAAGCAGGCAACGTGGTGCCCTTCCGGCGAGGAGGTGGAGACCGGACATTCCGCGGGAGATCGGGACGACGGCAAGAAGACCGGAGGACATGGATCGCTCGGTATATCTCTCTTCCCATCTTGTAGTTAGCTAGGACTAGTTAATGGCACGATCCGGGTTTATAGTGCGCGGTGGTGCCGGTTTGAAAATTAAAGTTAACCATCGCTTCCGCATTTGGCCTCGGGATGGAGACCGGGGCGCCGCCGTGCACTTACAGTGGTATCAGAGCCTCGCCATTAACTTAGTCTAGCTTTGTCTAATGTGTTTTACATTTCCGATCGAACAATTTTCCAAAAACCGTATTTTTCTTTGCATCAGTTTTCTGTCGATTTTTTTCTGGCTCAAATTTTTTTTCAGATAGTCTTAGAATACTGTGCAGGGAAGTATAAGCCTAATGTAAATATTTGGTCTCGAGATCTCATTATTCGACCGCGGAACCGCGGTCGAACCCATGCTTGGGCCGCGGTTCCGCCGCTGTTGTGACAGATCAGTAAACCAATTTTTACAGAGGCCTCCAGACTTGAAAATATGGTTTCTGGAATGTTATTTTTGGGCCCAGAATTTCTTGATATGCTACAGTAGTACTTGGGGGCCCACTTGGTAAAATTTAATCGATCGGATATTTTAAACACATTTGTTCACAGTATTTACATTATATCTGCGACCGTGAATGTCACTCGATCGGTAAATCCTGTCTAACTGCTATAGCCCGGTTAGACGGATTTGCGAACGTGACCTTCACGTTGATGTTCTGTGATTGTTCTGTGATGTTGCGGATCGGTCGTGGGGGATAGCCTGGATGCAATGCTAGTACAGTTGTGGTTGTATTATGTACATTTGATATTGCGGGGCGAGCGTCCGACATGTGGACTGCCGTTACTGCCTGTTTGTATTATTATTTTGGGGCACGACCAGGTTGCGGTCGATGTACCCGTTGTATGTATATTTTACTTTCTGTACTAGGATTAGCCCGCGGAGGGGTGCATGGATAGCCGGGTTCTAGAGAGAAACAAGCCCGCATCTCATGGCATTGAGACGGAGGGGGCTTCACTCTAGAATTGGCGAGCTATTCGCCGCACTCGTAGGGGGTACAGGTTAACCCAGGAAGGGAGCCCAAGTTACCCCTCTTTGTTGAATGTAGAAATAGTAGTTTTGTGACACCGCACTGTCAATAACGGCTCAAGCTGCATGGGCACTATTTGTATGTTACACCCACACCGTTAGTGATTGCCATGACACTCGCACTATAGAATTACTACGAACCTTACATCATTTTGATTACTGCATCATTGATGATTTGACATGATTCTGTCGCATATTGTCACATATACATATTGTACATGCATACTTACATACATGCATATTTCACATAGATGGATGATGCTGGCTTAATTTCTACAAAAGTAGGGACCGCATGAGATATTTTCAAAACTGGATCCATTTAAGAGAGCAGTTTTCCCCTTTTACTCATAGTACGATTTTATGCGGCATACGACACCTTTCATGGATTTACGCATTGAGTTTGGATTCGTGTTATTTCTGGATTTGAGAACCGTGGTATTCTTTTAAGAAAACATGCCCTGTTTTGAAAACCCGGTTTCTCATGATATGATATTTCAGTGTGTCCACCATGCGTTTTCTCGGTTCTGAAACGTTTGACATGTGAACCCGAATCGAGGAGCTGGATGTGGCCGATTGCGGGTACATGGTGGACCCGGTAAGGTACCCCGGGACGAGAACGGATCTGTCGTGCAGTAGGCGATGAGCCTGGAAGAGGGGCCACTACCTACCGGTGATTGGTTGGATCTAGCGGTTATCCGGAGGATACTGACCAGAGTCGAGAGATGGATACGGGCCGACCCGTACTGCCGGGGTCGAGGGCCGATTCTGCAGACGGAGCCTGTGGGCCGATCCGGACTGACGAAGCCCGATATATGAGGATGTGCGTGTTGATGCTGGACACGAGTATTTCATGATGTTTTCGGGTGCCGATGTTGGGCATCCCGCTTCTATGAGATTTACAGGATTGAGGGCCGGATAGAGTGACGACGCCTGAGTTATCGGAATTTTGGGGTGGTTTTGGTAGGCGCCGGGGTTTTCCACGCTGATGATCCGTGTAGATGATATTTTATCCCTTGCTCGGCAGTCATTGTTATGCATTGCATCATGTAGCCGTAGTACCTGATAGAGTACATTGCATGATTATTGCATACCCAGCTCATCATATAGATGTTATCTAAGTGCACATGTTAGAGTATCGCAGTACGTTCATACTCGCGATTACCTTTATATGTTATTTACTATTCACGAGTTGGCAACTCACCCCCGTCGTGCCACAGTGTTTACAGGTCCCTCAGAGTAGTTGCGGCAGGGCTATCTCTTGTATCTTTTTGCTATGGATACCACTGCGTTGGCGTGTGTGCCATTTTGCCGATAGGTGGGTTTGCCGTATCCATTTATTTTCCATTTGTACACACTATTGTATCTAGTACTCTCCATCTACCATATCATGTATTGACTTAGAGACCAGTTGAGAGGACGATATTGTATATTATTTTATACTCTGGTGTCGAGCTCGTGTGAGCCGACTTTATTTATGCAGTTTTATCTTTTATGCTGTTCTTTGTTTATTCTGTCCATTCTTCGCTACGGCGTCGTATACTTTTCTTGTGGTGGTTGTTTCCGCCGTTGGGCATGATTGCTCTCGTTTGGGAATGTTTTATTCTTATTATCAGTCATTTTACTTATATCATGTTTTGTACCCGGTTTCGGGGCTAGTTTTGACAAAGGATGTGCTGCCGAAATTTTTAAGAAAATAACTTAAAATTTAAAGATTTTTTATTCAAGGTTTTCTAAATGTTTTACACTAATGTTTTCTCCACTCACTATGTTAATGGTTTTGATTTCTGGGTTTCGGCTTAGTTGCGCCTATAGACGTTACGTAGTTAAGTGCCGGTCACGGGCCGAACTTTGGGTCGTGACAAAGTTGGTATCAGAGCCTAGGTTTTACCTTTCGGAGTATAGGATGACCTTGGTATGATGGAGTAGGTAGCTGAAGCAGAGTGGCGTAGCGTGTGTATGTTCCGCGGCATACTCACGACACTGTACTCCGCTTAAGTGACCTTATGACTTATTGATAGAAATTCCTTCATGATTATATACATTCTTGTGATTCGATTTTTGTATCCTTATCAAATCCGATTTTCTTTTCATCCATTATGCCGCCAAAGACTACGAGGGCGCAGAGAGCGGCCGCGAGAGCCGAGATTAGAGTTAACTCGTCTAAGACGTGAACTGACCCGGGCAGTACACCCGTTGTACCAGAGCAGACTGTTCCTCCTTCGACAGACCAGATCGCCATGCTAGGGGCCGGTATGCAGGAGATGCGCCAGATGATGGGGTCGTTAGTTGAGGCCATTCGAGCGCAGCGACCTGAGGTAGTTCCACCTGTTACGGGGACCGTGATGGTTCCTACAGTTCAGGCAGTTACACCTGCAGCTACAGAGGTGATCACTGTTTCGTTATCGGAGTTCTTGAGGCTGAAGCCTCCGGTCTTCACAAGCACCGTTGCAGCCGAGGACCCGCACTCATTTATCGATAGGATGGCCCGAATATGTCGTTCACTCAGATGCTCAGATGCGAGATGGGTGGAGTTCGCGATCTTTCGCCTGGAAGGTCTTGCGCAGAAGTGGTGTGAGTCAGTAGAGAAGGGCAGAGCAACAGGTCTTCCTCCTATGACCTGGACTAAGTTCGTGACGGTGTTCCTTGCCTGTTTCCTTCCACAGAGTGTTAGAGATTCTAGAGCGCGCAGGTTCGAGTCATTACGACAGACGCCAGTTATGACAGTGGTGGAGTATGATGTGCAGTTCACCGAGCTATCTGTTTATGCCCCATATTTAGTAGCTACTGAGGAGATGCGAGTCAATAGGTTTGTTCAAGGCCTGCTTACACCATTATTTCTTGCGATCAGTGTACAGCATTGCGAGACCTATGCAGCAGCTGTAAATGCAGCCTTATTAGTCGAGGAGCGCCTTGCTGAGACTTCGGTAGTTCCGAAGCCGAAGAGAGTTCATATGGATACATCAGCACAGAGACACCCGTTTAGACACCGTGACAGACGTCTTGCATGTGACAGGGACTTAGGGCAAGGCCGGTTGTTCAGCTCTTATCCGCAGGAGGGTCAGAGGTCATTATCGGGATGTTTTCGGTGCGGGAGTACTTATCATCGTGTGCGAGATTGTCCTAAGCCACGTGAGGGCGAGACCGCCATACCATACGTCACTTTACCACCTTCACCACCCCAAAGGGCGTTGCCTCTTGTACCTGTTGTTGCTCCGCGTCAGACTCATGCACAGAGAGGTCATGGTCGCGGAGGGTTTACTCAGAGAGGACGAGGTGGCCGAGGCAGAGGACAGCCGGTTGCTAGTAGGGGACCGCCAGTCGCAGGCAGAGGATAGGCACGGGTATTCGCTTTGACGCATCAGGACGCGCAGGCGTCCAATGCAGTAGTTTCAGGTACTCTTTCAGTATGTTCTGTTGACGCACACGTGTTGTTTGATCCGGGGTCCACGCACTCGTACGTTTCCACACACTTCATGCCAAGTTTGGGTAGAGAGTCTGGTTTTCTTGATCAGCAGCTTGCTGTGACCACTCCTGTGGGCGAGTCGTTTATTGCGAGAGACGTGTTCCGGTCATGTGTTGTCTGTATTGGTAAGAGAGAGTTGCCTGTCGACTTGATCCTTTTTGAGATGTTGGACTTCGACGTCCTCCTGGGCATGGACTGGTTAGCCACGTGCTATGCGTCTGTGGACTGCCGCGAGAAGATAGTTAGGTTTTGTTTTCCCGGCGAGTCGGCTTTTGTTGTGTAGGGGGACCATGGTGCCGTCCCTCACACTTTGATTTCGTCTCTTCACGCTGGACAGCTTCTAAGGAAGGGATGTCAGGGATTTCTAGCCTATGTTTCCGATACTAGAGCTACAGAGGTTCCGTTGGACCAGGTTCCGATTGTTAGTGTGTTCCCTGATGTTTTCCCTGACGAGCTTCCTGGGCTACCACTTGAGCGCGATATTGTTTTCTACATTGACTTGATTCCCGGCACATGGCCTATTTCTATACCTCCTTATCGGATGGCCCCGGCGGAGCTTAGAGAGTTGAAAGGTCAGTTGCAAGATTTGCTGAATAAAGGGCTTATTCGACCTAGTGTATCTCTTTGGGGTGCTCCTGTCCTGTTCGTCAAGAAGAAGGACGGCAGTTTGCGTTTGTGTATTGACTACCGCCAGCTGAACAGGGTTACCTTACGGAACAGATATCCCTTACCACGTATCGATGACTTGTTTGACCAGCTTCAGGGTGCGGGATACTTTTCGAGGATTGACTTGCGGTCAGGCTACCATCAGTTGCGAGTTCGGCTGGAGGATATTTCGAGGACGGCTTTTCGCACACGTTACGGGCACTATAAGTTTTTGGTGATGTCGTTCGGACTCACCAATGCCCCAGCCGCGTTTATGGACTTGATGAACGGTGTTTTCAGGCCGTATCTTGATCGGTTCATCATCGTGTTTATTGTTGACATTTTGGTTTATTCCTGGAGCCGAGAGGAGCACGAGCAGCACCTGCGGATCATATTGCAGACTTTTAGGGAGCACCAGCTGTTCGCGAAATTCTCCAAGTGCGCGTTTTGGCTTGACAGCGTAGATTTCTTGGGTCACGTGATTACGCAAGATGGTATATGTGTGGACCCGAAGAAGATCGAGGCCGTTCAGCATTGGCCCAGACGAACATCAGTTACAGAGATCCGCAGCTTTCTTGGACTGGCCGGCTACTTCCGACGATTTGTACAGGACTTCTCCCATATTGCTGCACCGTTGACCGGGTTGATCCGGAAGGGAGTTCCTTTTGATTGGACGGAGGCGTGCGAGTATAGCTTTCAGCAGTTGCCGACTCGTTTCACTACGGCGCCAGTGTTATCATTGCCTTCGGGATCGGGCGGATTTGTGGTATATTGTGACGCTTCTCGAGTGGGGCTAGGGTGCGTATTGATGCAGCATGACAGGGTTATTGCGTATGCTTCTCGGCAGCTGAAGAAGCATGAAAAGAACAACCCACTCATGATTTGGAGATGGCTGCAGTGGTCTTTGCACTCAAGATCTGGCGACATTACCTATACGGCGAGTCGTGCCAGATATTCATTGATCACAAGAGCTTGAAGTACATATTTCAGTAGCGAGACCTGAACCTTAGACAACGCTGTTGGATGGAGTTAGTGAAATACTACGATTGTGAGATCCTTTATCACCCGGGCAAGGCGAATGTAGTGGCGGATGCTCTGAGTAGGAGGCCCGAGGGTAGTCTATCTTGTTTGAGCGCAATGCAGAGGCAGTCGTCGGCAGATTGGCAGATTTTATGCGACAGCCGAGTGCAGTTCGAGTTCACTCCGATCGGGGGACAGCTTGCGCATGTTCGTGCACGTCCACAGTTGCTTGACCGTGTACATGAGGCACGGTACAGTGATGACCATTGTTCAGAGATCATGGCACAGATGGGACATGGCAGATTTTCCGAGTTCGTGATCGATGATCAGGGGATACTACGATTTGGGACTAGACTGTGCGTACCAGATGCTGAGGGACTGCGGCAAGAGATTCTTGAGGAGGCACATCGATCGGTGTACAGTGTTCATCCGGGTTCCACCAAGATGTACCATGATATGAGAGATGTTTATTGGTTGGATGGGATGAATGGGACGTCACAGACTTTGTGTCGAGATGCCTGACTTGTCAGCAAGTCAAGGCCGAGCACCAGAGGCCCGCGGGAGAGCTACAGCCATTACCTATCTCGGAGTGGAAAAGGGAGCAGATTTTTATGGACTTCATTACGGGTCTACCCAGGACTAGTCGAGAGTATGACTCCATTTGGGTGATCGTGGATCGATTGACGAAAGCGGCTCACTTCCTGCCGGTGAAGACCACTTTCGGATTTGCTCAGTATGCCCTGATATACATCGACGAGGTCGTACGACTGCATGGAGTCCCGACATGTATCATGTCCGACCGAGGAACCCAGTTTACCAGCCGACTATGGTAGAGGCTTCAGGAGGCTTTGGGCACACGCTTGAGTTTCAGCACAGCATTTCATCCGCAGATTGACGGCCAGTCAGAGCGGATTATTCAGACTCTCGAGGACATGCTCCAAGCGTGCGTCTTAGATTTCGGAGGTAGCTGGGATCACCATTTGCCCTTAGTAGAGTTCTCCTACAACAACAGCTTCCAGGAGACCATTCAGATTGCACCATTCGAGGCTCTATATGGGAGGATATGCAGATCGCCCGTCTGTTGGATAGAACTCAGCGAAAGCAGAGTTTTGGGGCCACAGATTGTTGAGGAGATGACCGCGAAGATCCAGTTGATTTGCGATAGGATGAGAGCAGCCTAGAGCAGGGAGAGATCTTATGCGGACCGTCGTCGGAGCAGACTTGAGTTTTCTGTTGGCGATCATGTTTTCTTGAGGGTCTCCCCAATGAAAGGTGTGATGAGATTTGGGAAGAAGGGGAAGTTTAGTCCCAGATATGTGGGCCCCTTCGAGATCCTCGAGCGTGTTGGTGCAGTCGCGTATCGGTTAGCTCTTCCGCCCAGTTTTCCTGACGTTCACACCGTCTTCCACGTTTCGATGCTCCGCAAGTATCTTCATGATCCTTCGCATGAGATTCAACACCCGACGATCCAGCTGGAGCGCGATCTTTCTTTTGCAGAGCAGCCGGTGGTCATCCTGGATCGGCAGGTGAAGAAATTGAAATCGAAGGTTATACCGTCCGTCAAAGTCCTTTGGCGTGGCCCGAGCAGCGAGGAGGTCACCTGGGAGATCGAGGGCGAGATGAGGAAGAAATTTCCCCATCTCTTTGAAGGTACGCGTAGCTAGATTTTTAAATTCGGGGACCGAATTTCTTTAAGGGGGGAAGATTGTAATGCTTTGAAATTCGTTAGATTAATTTTCGCGTTAATTAGCGGTAATGCGTGTTTTCACAAAACTTAGCTAATAGATTTTTCCACATTAACTAGATTAAATCAAGTTGTAATTGTGAAAATATGTGTTTTTATATATAAATGGGTTTTATTAATTATAATTTAGCTTAATGTTCACTTAATTAGCAAATTTTCTTAACTAATTTTCCTAAGCCAAATTTGGTTAGCATGCATAACCCTAATCACCTAGGTTAAGTGTTAACTTGTAGTCACTTTCTTTTTCCCTCTTGCATGGTTCTTATCCTCACAAAAATCAAGTCAAAACCCTTAATTAAAAATTAAAATAAAAGATATGGGAGGCATGGTTGAAGTTAGGTGAAGATAGCTTGACTTTTGACCATACTCCCTCACTCATTTCTCTCTCTCCCGTCTGCATTTCCAGCAGAGGCAACAGCAGCAGCAGCAACATATTCTTCTTCTTCTTCTTTTGCTTCTCTTGGTATTCAAACACAATCCCTACACAAAAACTCACATTTTCTTCATAAAAACCTTGCAAAATTCCTCTTTTGTGGGTCTTGGTGGCAAATCCGTGCCTTTGAAGGCAAGTGCTGCAAGTTAGACTTCCCTAAGATCATTTGGAGGTATTAAGCTCACCCAAACTCACTTTATTGTTTAACATGTAGTTTTATTAGCTAAAAATCGTGTTTTTATGCGTTTTAGTGCTAATGAGATGGTTTAGGTGAAGATTAAGATAAGTTAGGGTTTTTAGGGTTTGATTAACTTAATTAAGTGCTATTAATGTTGTTTAAACTAAGTTAATTTCTCAGGTTACACTAAAATACCATTTTGTACCAAATTAGTGTTTTTAAAACGTTTTTAAACAAAAGTGTAGGATACGGCGAATCTGCTACATCTGCGATTGTTTTCTTGAGTTGCAAACATATTCAGATTGATGTGCGGGCGTTTTAGAGTCGTGTATAGGAATACGAGCCCCTCCCCTTCCCACAAAACCGGCGACCTCCTCCCCATTTCCCATCTCGCCGGCCTCCAGAGGGAACTGGGGGTTGGTGCTTTGCAGAGGGGTGGCTGGGTGTATTTTTCTGTGTTTGGCCTTGTTTATTTTCTGGGTTTGGTTTCAGGTAAAAATCTGGGACCAATTACCCTTATTTGGTGTTTTGTGACTTTCGCGACATGCACATTCTGAGTCTGGGTCTGGTGTGTTCTGTGTGTCGCAGCACATCAGGTTAGTTCTTGGGTTTTTGCACACACGTTTTAGTGTATCAATTCCACGCGTTTAGCTTCCGATACTAGTGTTTCGTTTTGTCTCGATATCGCGTTTTTGTTGGATTCTAACCTTATGTGTGTTATTTTGTATAAACTCTAGGATCGCAGGCGGGGACTTCGGACGCCGCGAAGAAGGGGAAGTAGGTGGTCGGATACACGTAGATCGAGATCACGGTGAGTAGATTTAATATCTACGGAGAAATCGCCCATATGGCGTTAAGCATCAGGGCTTGATAGGATATTGTAGTTGCATATATATATATATATCGTTTGTGCATATGTACTATTGTAGCGTACCCCTCTTTGTTGCATGTAGAAATAGTAGTTTTGTAACACCGCACTGTCACTAACGGTTCAAGCTGCACGAGCACAATCTGTATGTTACACCCAGACCGTTAGTGATTGCCATGACACTCGCACTATAGAATTACTACGGACCATACATCATTTTGATTACTGCATCATTGATGATTTGACATGATTCTGTCCCATATTGTCACATATACATACTGTACATCCATACTTACATACATGCATATTTCACATACATGGATGATGCTGGCTTAATTTCTACAGAAATGGGGACCGCATAAGATATTTTCAAAACTGGATTCATTTAAAAGAGCGGTTTTCCCCTTTTACTCATAGTACGATTTTATGCGGCATACGACACCTTTCATGGATTTACGCAATGAGTTTGGATTCGTGCGATTTCTGGATTTGAGAACCGTGGTATTATTTTAAGAAAATGTGCACTGTTTTGAAAACCCGGTTTCTCTTGATATGATATTTCAGTGCCTCCACCATGCGTTTTTTCGGTTCTGAGACGTGTGATATGTGAACCCGAATCGAGGAGCTTGATGAGGCCGATTGTGGATACATGGTGGACCCAGTATGGTACCCCGGGGCGAGAATGGATCTGTCGTGCAGTAGGTGATGAGCCTGGTAGAGGGACCACTACCTACCGGTGATTGGTTGGATCTGGCGGTTATCCGGAGGATACTGACCAGAGTCGAGAGATGGATACGGGCCGACCCGTACTGCTGGGGCCGAGGGCCGATTCCGCAGACGGAGCCCGTGGGCCGATCCGGACTGACGGAGCCTGATATATGAGGATTTGCGTGTCGATGCTGGACACGAGTATTTCATGATGTTTTCGGGTGCCGATGTTGGGCACCCCGCTTCTATGAGATTTACAGGATTGAGGGCCGGATAGAGTGACGGCGCCTGAGTTATCGGGATTTTGGGGTGTTTTTGGTAGACACCGGGGTTTTCCACGCTGATGATCCGTGTAGATGATATTTTATCCCATGCTCAGCATTCATTGTTATGCATTGCATCATGTAGCCGTAGTACCTGATAGAGTACCTTGCATGGTTATTGCATACCCAGCTCATCATATAGATGTTATCTAAGTGCACATGTTAGAGTATCGCAGTACGTGCATACTCGCGATTACCTTTATATGTTATTTACTATTCACGAGTTGGCAACTCACCCCCGTTGTGCCACAGTGTTTGCAGGTCGACCCTCAGAGTAGTTGCGGCAGGGCTATCTCTTGTATCTTTTTGCTACGGATACCACCGCATTGGCGTGTGAGCCATTTTTCCGATAGGTGGGTTTGCGGTATCCGTTTATTTTCCATTTGTTCACACTATTGTATCTAGTACTCTCCATCTACTATATCATGTATTGACTTAGAGACCGGTTGAGAGGACGATGTTGTATATTATTTTATACTCTGGTGTCGAGCTCGTGTGAGCCGACTTTGTTTATGCAGTTTTATCTTTTATGCTGTTCTTTGTTTATTCTGTCCATTCTTCACTACGGCGTCGTAAACTTTTCTTATGCTGGTTGTTTCCACCGTGGGGCGTGATTGCTCTCGTTTGGGAATGTTTTATTCTTATTATCAGTCATTTTACTTATATCATGTTTTGTACCCGGTTTCGGGGCTAGTTTTGATAAAGAAGGTGCTGCCGAAATTTTTAAGAAAATAACTTAAACTTTAAAGATTTTTACTCAAGGTTTTCTAAATGTTTTACACTAATGTTTTCTTCACTCACTTTGTTAATGGTTTTGATTTCTGGGTTTCGGCTTACTTGATCGCGTTGCGCTTATAGACATTACGTGGTTAAGTGCCGGTCACGGGCCGAACTTTGGGTCGTGACAGCCGCCAAGGAGGGTATCTGGATGAAGAAGTTCATAACTGAACTTGGAGTGGTTTCATCCATTATGAATCCAATACCTTTGTATTGCGATAACAATGGAGTTGTGTCTTTAGCCGAGGAACCCAGGTCCCATCAGCGATCCAGGCATATTTTGAGGCGGTATCACCTGATCCGGGAGATAGTTGATCGCCGGGAGATCGAGGTCAGGAGAGTTGACATGAAGAATAACACGGCGGAACCACGCACGAAGGCCATTCCCCAGACACAATTTGAGAGACTCTTCGGGATGTTGGGTATGAGATACTACAACAACTGGCCTTAGTGCAAGTAGGAGATTGTTAGTTGTATGTATGCCCTAGATGCCATTATCGTACATGATTGTATATTATAATGGATACTTGGACATATATAGAGAGAACTTTGTTGCTCGACATGATAGTATGATATCTGGTTGCTCTTTATCTTAACATGTAGACTTGTATTGTGATACTGTCTTGCTCTCACATGTTGGTAAAGCCCTTAGGATGTACTTGACTACCAGGATTATGATGCAGATCATACTAGTGGGGCCAGGGTAGTCCACAAGTTCATCCTTTAATTGTTCCTAGTCGTGTGTGTATTGAGACGGGGCATCGATATACCAGAGTAGACTAGCGTATACGTTTCTTGACCCATTTGATGGGCGATGGATGATCCCATATCCATTGGTGTTTGACATCAAAGATTTTATACGGGTGCTTAGTGGAGACTGGGTACACTGAACATGACTCTCCGAGATCTCCTATATGGTATTATACCTAACGTCAGATAGCAGTTCTCTGGTGACACTGGTACAGGTTATTCTATAGACCCGAGATCGTCATTGAGTCTTGTGTGATTCCCACTGTGCTTTGATTTCCTCCCTACAACGCTCATGACAGCGTGCAAACAGGTGGATTTTGGGTACAGTCCCGATTCACATGGAGGCAATGAGCGATAGGAGGGGTTTCGTCTCTCCCGGTATTGGGGGTTGTTGTTGCGCTGTGCTCGATTGGCCATAACAGGAAGTTCCTGGCCCGGGCTGATACAGAGATTTACTGGTAAGTGTTATCAGTAGTTTCTCGACCCGTTATAAACCTCACACCGGCATGACTTATCAAGTTATTGGTGTTTAACGTTTACCACCCCCAGACTCGATATGCGACATATCAAACGAAGAGACCGGACTGTATGGTAGTGTTACTTATTAGATTCACGGAAGTATGGACAAGCTTGCATGTTGATATTCCGATTGTTCATTACCCGGGTAGCCATTACGTCCAGCTAGTAGCGCTGATGGTTTTTGGATGACTGATATGATCATCACCTACTGCCGGTGTATTGACGAGTCTTTAGAGTCCTACACAGAGGTTTTCTAGCTCAAGCGAAACGAAGTTGGGCACATTTGAGATATGTGCAGGACCGAGATTGATACTTGTATGTGATACAATATTCTGATCTCGCGATATAGGTTATATGTGATATAACCGGATTATTGAATCAAGTGTTGATTCAATAATTTTTTATATGTATATTTGATATACATGTAAATGATATTAGTCGGTTGTATATGATATAGCCCGGTTATTAAAGCAAGTGTTGCTTTAATAATTTAATGTATAATTATATATTTGATATATTAATATACATTAACTAATATTAGCTCACTTAAGAAAATGTTTTCTCCAAATACATTTAAATATATATATATATATGTGATATATATTAATGTATTTATTTTGTGTCATGCTAGATGATACATTGGACTTGGGTGTATGAGACTTATACCTATCTTAAGATAATTTGGGTGTTTAAATATTAAGGGAAAAATCAAAATTAGGTGGAAATTAGCATGGTTAAGATGCTTGTGGAAGCATGTAGAAGCCTTGACTTTAGTCCAGTAATTTTGTTTTACTCTAGATATTTATTAACCTAACCATTATCTTTAGCCATGGTTTAGTCTCGACATGAGTTAATACGAGATATTTTCTCACCCATGGTTCACACTTGATAACTTGTTCATTTCCTTCATTGTTCTCTAGCTCTCAAGAGAGAAGAAAAAGAAAAAGAGAAAAATAATTCTAAAGTGAGCAAAATCCCTACTTCACCAATCTATACAAAACTAGCCATATAGTATAGGTTGTTTCTTCACTAGTTCATCAATTAGTGAAGAGGTGGCTTGAGTTATCGATTCATTGACGTAGATCATCTTCGGCCTCGATGATCTTTGAGCAAGCTCGTTTCTTTCACCTAGTGGAGCTTAAGGACAATCCAGGAGATCACTACTTGGAGCAAAGGGACTACTACACGGAGCTTTAGAAGTGAAGGACCGGTCTATAAAGGTTGTATTCGTATATCACTTAGTGTAAAGTTTGTTTACATGTTATAAGAACCCTAATTCTCTAGTTAGATCCTTGGTTCGGGCTCACTCGGCACCCTAAAATTTTAAAATAGCATAGTTGATGCTTGCCGAAACCGTGTCGGGGTGCTTAGCGAACCCAAGACACAAACCAAGAATCGAACTGGAGAATTAGGGTTTTATGTGCATGTAAACAAACTTTGCACTTAGTGAAATAGGAATACAACCTTTGTAGACCGGTCCTTCATTTCTAAAGCTCCGTGTAGTTGTCCCTTAGCTTTAAGTAGTGGTCCCCCGAACTCTTCTTAGGCTCCACTAGGAGAAATGAACGAGCTTGATTAAAGATCTTCGAGGCCGAAGATGACCTACGTCGAAGAATCTCTAACTCAAGCTACCTCTTCACTAATTGAGGAATTAGTCAAGTAAACAAGCTATACTTAATGGCTGGTTTGGTATAGATTGATGAAGTAGGAATTTTTCTAACTTTAGAATTATTTCTCTCTTTTTTCTTTTTCACCTCACTCAAAAGCTAGAGAGCAAAGAAGGAGATGAAGAAGATGAACTAATGTGAACCCTTGGGTGAGAAAATATCTCAAATCATATTTGTAGAGACTTAACCATGGATAAAGATAATGGTTGGATTAATAAATATCTTGAGTAAAACAAAATTAGTGGACTAAATCAAGGCTTTTACATGCTTCCACAAGCATCTTAAGCCTTGACATTTTCCGCCTAATTTTGATTTATCCGTTAATTATTAATCATCCAAATTATCTTTAGTTTGGTATGAGTCTCATACACCCTTGTCCAATGTATCATCTTACATGACACAAAAATAAATACATTAATATATTTCTCATATATATTTATATGTATTTGTAGAAAAGAAATTCTTAAGTGAGTTAATATTAGTTAATATATATTAATATATCAAATATATGGTTATATATTAAATTATTAAATCAATACTTGATTTAATAATCCGGCTTTTTCACATACAACCGACTAATATCATTTATATGTATATCAAATATACATATAACAAATTATTGAATCAACACTTGATTCAATTATCCGGTTATATCACTTCTAACCTATATCGCGAGAATATAATACTGTATCACATACACGTATTAATCTCAGTCCCGCACATATCACATATGTGCCCTACTTCGTTTTGCTTGAGCTAGGAAACCTCCGTGTAGGACTCTAAAGACTCGTCAATACGCCAGCAGTAGGTAATGATCATATCAGTCACCCACAAGCCGTCAGCGGTACTAGCTGGACATAACGGCTACCCAGGTATTGAGCGATCAGAAGATCAACAAGCAAGCTTGTACAAACTCCCGTGAATCCAGTAAGTAACAATACCGTACAGTCCGGTCTCTTCGTCTGATATATCGCATATCGAGTCTGGGGGTGGTAAAACGTCAGACCCCAATAACTCGATAAGTCATGCCGATGTGAGACTCATAACGGGTCGAGAAACTACTGATAACACTTATCAGTAAATCTCAGAATCAGCCCTGGCCAAGGACTTCCTGTTATAGCCAATCGAGCATAGCGCAACATCAACTACCTATACCGGGAGAGACGAAACCCTTCCTATCACTCCATGTGACTCGGGACTTTACCCAAAATCCACATGTTTGCACGCTCTCATGAGCGTTGTAGGGAGGAAATCAAAGCACAGTGGGAATCACACAAGACTCTATGACGATCTCGGGTTTACAGACTAACCTGTACCAGTGTCACCAGAGAACTGCTATCTGACGTTAGGTATAATACCATCTAGGAGTTCTCGGTGAGTCATGTTCAGTGTACCCAGTCTCCACTAAGCACCCGTATACAATCTTTGATGTCAAACACCAATGGATATGGGATCATCCATCGCCCATCAAATGGGTCAAGAAACGTATACGCTAGTCTACTCTTGTATATCGATGCCCCGTCTCAATACACCCATGACTAGGAAAAATTAAAGGATGAACTTGTGGACTACCCTGGCCTCACTAGTATGATCTGCATCATAATCATGGTAGTCAAGTACATCCTAAGGGCTTTACCAACATGTGAGAGCAAGACAGTATCACAATACAAGTCTACATGTTAAGATAAAGAGCAACCAGATATCATATCATGTCGAGCAAGAAAGTTCTCTCTATATATGTCCAAGCATCCATTATAATATACAATCATGTACAATAATGGCATCTAAGGCATACATACAACTAACAATCTCCCACTTGTACTAAGGCCAGTTGTTGGAGTATCTCTTACCCAACATCCCGAAGAGTCTCTCAAATTGTGTCTAGGGAATGGCCTTCGTTCATGGATCCACCGTGTTATTCTTCGTGTCAACTCTCCTGATCTCGATCTCCCGGTGATCAACTATCTCCCAGATCAGGTGATACCGCCTCAGAATATGTCTGTATCGCTGATGGGACTTGGGTTCCTTGGCTAAAGCCACAGCTCCGTTGTTATCACAATACAAAGGTATTGGATATTCATTGGACGGAACCACACCAAGTTCAGTTATGAACTTCTTCATCCAGACAACCTCTTTGGCGGCATTGTTAGCAGCGATTTATTGAGCCTCCATCGTCGAGTCTGCCACGATATCTTTCTTGGAACTCGTCCAACATACCGCCCCTCCATTGAGGGTGAAGACAAAACCCGAGACCGACATACTGTCGTCCTTATCACTCTGGAAGTTCGAATCGTTAAAGGACTCCACTTGGAGTTCACCGTTACCATACACCAATAACATTTCTTTAGTCCTTCTCAAGTACTTAAGAATGTTCTTCACAGCTGTCCAGTGATTCTCCCCAGGATCTGATTGATACCTGCTTACAACACAAAGTGCGTAAGCAACATCCGGTCTGGTACATAACAACGCATACATGATAGACCCGACTGCCGAAGCATAGGGTATCCCTTGTTAGTTATGTGTATGCCCTAGAGGCCATTACTGCACATTGGATGTATATTGTAGTGGATGCTGGGACATATATAGGGAGGACTTTCTTGCTCGACAAGATAGTATGCTATCTGGTTGCTCTTTACCTTAACGTGTACACTGTTTGTCTCTCTGTTACATGTTGGTAAAGCCCTTAGGATGTGTACTTGACTATCTGGACTATGATGCGGATCATACTAGTGGGGACATGGTAGTCCATAAGTACATCCTTCAAAGTCCCTAGTCGTGGGTGTATCGAGACGGGGCATCGATATACCAGAGTAGACTAGCGTATACCTTCTCGACCCATACAGATGGGCGATGGATGATCCCATATCCATTGGTGTTTGATATCGGAGATGATATACGGGTGCTCAGTGGAGACTGGGTACACTGGACGGACTCGCCGAGAACTCCCAGATGGTATTATACCTTACGTCAGATGGCAGTTCTCTGGTGACACTGGTACAGAGTAGTCTGTTGACCCGAGATCGTCATAGAGTCTTGTGTGGTTCCCACTGTGCTTTGATTTCCATCTTACCACGTCCAAGAGGGCGTGCAAAACGGTGGTTTTTGGGTACAGTCCCGAATCACATGGAGGCAATGAGCGATAGGAGGGGATTCGTCTCTCCCGGTATAGGGAGTTGATGTTGCGCTGTGTTCGATTGGCTATAACCGGAAATCCCTGGCCAGGGTTGCTGAGATTTACTGGTAAGTGTTACCGGTAGTATCTCGAATTGTTATAGACCTCATATCGACACGACTTATCGAGCTATTGGGGTCTGACGTTTACCACCCCTAGGCAAGATATGCGACATATCAGACGATCAGACCGGACTGTACGGTAAGTGTTACTGGTTGGATTCACAGGAGTGTGAGCGGGTTTGCTCGTCGATCTTCTGATCGCTCAATACCCGGGTGGACGTTACGTTTAGCAGACCGCTTGCGGCTTGTGGGTGTTTGATATGATCATCGCCTGCTGCCGGCGTATTGACGAGTCTTTAGAGTCCTACACAGAGGTTTCCTGGCTCAAGCGAAACGAAATAGGAGCGCATATGGGATATGTGCGGGACCGAGGATAATACGTGTGTGTGATACCGTATTCCATTCTCGCGATTTGTAACATTGATCGGTTATATGCGTTATAGCCGGGTTATCGGATCAAGTGTTGATTCGATAAGTTGTTACTATTGATATTAGTCGGTTATATGCGATATGACCGGGTCGTTAAATCAAGTGTTGATTTAATGATTTAATGTATAATTATATATTTGATATATCACTTTACATTAACTAATATAGGTTCACTTAAAAAGGCTTTTCTCACTTGATGTGCACATTGTATATATGATATACTTTTGTGCATTTGATTGTATCATGTTTGATGATACATCATGGTTTGGTGTATAGTTTAAACCATGGTTGGTCAATGGTTAGGGTTTTTTTTGCTTCATTTACTTATTCATTTATTCATTTATTTATTCATTTTGTTTATTTTAGCAAAAGAAAATGATGAAGAGAAAATGGTGGCTTTCTTTGTTTGTTTTTGAAGCTTCTTGAAGCTTTGACCTAGTGACCATTTTGTCTTCATGTTTAACCCTAACCCTTCCAATTAACCATGGTCTATTCTCTACACCTAATCATGGTTGCCATATGATAAGTATTGATTTTATTATTCATTTTAGATATACTTATGATATTCTATCATCTTCTTCCTCTTCTTCTTCTTCATGAAGAAACCTTGCTCCATCAATGGCAACTTGAGCAAATGAGTGAGAAATCCAATTCTAAAGTGAACCCACTTCCTATTTCTTCATCCTCTACCTCTTGCCAAGTAGTATAGGGTGTTTCCTTCACAAGTTTTCATGGCTTAGTGAAGGTGGAGCTTGATCTAGTGATGCCTCGACGTAGATCATCTTCGGCATCGTCGTCGATGACCTAGCCCGCTCTTTCTCCGATGAAGCCGATGCTAGAATCATGGTTCGATTTGGACAGCGGAGAGGACTTCATCATGGAGCTATGGAGGTGGAGAAATGGATCTACAAAGGTTGTATTTCCGTTCTTTTAGTTTAGTTGTAAACTAGTTGCTTTTGTCGCCTAAAATATCTAGGTAACGATCTAGTCTAGGGTTTCTCGGCACCGTAATTTTTGAAATTTGCATGGTTGATGCCTTGTGAGACCTCTTGAGAGTGCCTAGGAACCCTACAGTGGTATCAGAGCCTAGCTAGAGCCTTACATGCGAGTCCTGTCCAAATCAGTCTTGGGGGACATCTCTTTGAAGAGAGTGATTCCTGAGATCGTGGGTAAATTTCCACGCTTGGAATCTTCCATACTAAAACTCTTTAGTATGGTATCAATGAACCTGGATTGGGACAATCCCAACATCTGCTTAGATCTATCTCTATAGATCTTAATCCCCAGGATGTAGGAGGCATCACCCAGATCCTTTATGGAGAACCTTTGTGATAAGAAGATCTTGACCGAGTGCAGCATAAGAACATCATTTCCAATCAAGAGTATGTCATCCACGTACAATACGAGGAAGACAATCTTACTCTCTAAAACCTTCTTGTATATACAAGGCTCATCTCATTTTTTATGAAGTCAAACTCGTTGACTGCCACATCAAAACAGATGTTCCAACTCCGCGATGCCTGCTTTAACCCGTAGATTGATTTAAGCAGCTTGCACACCTTTCCGCTGCTCCCACTATCTACGAAGCCCTCTAGCTATGTCATGTACACGCTATCTTCTAAATCACCATTTAGAAAAGCGGTCTTGACGTCCATCTGAAGGGATTCCTTAACACCATGCTTAGGGTTTGTCTTGCATCAAACATGCTATAACAAAAATTTAGGGGCGCTAAGCAATACCATCCATGAATCGAACTAGAAATTTAGGGCAACAAGAAGCAAGTATCACATACAAGCAATAGTCTAACACTAAGAGGATAGTAATACAACCTTTGCAGACCTCCTCTTTGTGACTCCTTGGATCAACTATGGTTTGAACCGGTTCATTTGAGTCCTTCCAAGTCTAAGACGATCCACCACGGGGTCGCTATGCTCAAGCTCCTAGCTTCACTTGATCTTTGAAGAAGTGGAGTAAACAACCTACACTAGTGGGCTAGACTTAAAACCTTTCCTTTTTATTTCCTTCACTCGCTTGAAAAGGGTAGAGAGCAAGAAGGAGTAAGAAGAAGGAGATGGCTAAGCTTGAGCTCTTTTAGTGATAATTCTCAAGAATAATGAGAAAATAAAATATAAATATAAGAGTCACACTCACATTCAACCATGGTAAATAAATATCTAGATATTTTGTTAAAGAGTTAAAAAAACAAATGGAAATTAAACCATGGTTAATATTAGGTCAACTAAAGAAGTGTGTAAAATATTTGCAACCATGATTTAATATCATTTTCTTTTCTCAATAACAAATATATATATATATATATATATATATATATTTATACCATATGAGTCTTGCATAGCCATCTCCAATGTATCAACAACCATGACACATGTATGCATGCTTGTGTGCATTCATATCAACATATATGTACATACATACATTCATTCATACATCCATAAAGAAAAGGTTTTAAATAAATGTGCTAAAAGTCAATAATATTAAATCAAAAGTTGATTTAATAATCCGGTCCTATCACATATGACCCGACCAATAGTAAACGCCTGATTAAAATACGGTATCAAATACACGCATTTAATCGAGCTCCCGCGCATATCCCATATGCACCTCACATCTTTTCTCCTGAGCTAGGAAACCCCTCTGTGGGACTCTAAGACTCGTCAATACGCTATTAGGCAGTGATCATATCACATACCCACAAACCATCAGCGGCACTAGCTGTACGTAACGGCTTCTAGGTATTGAGTGATCAGAAGAAAAACAAGCGAACCTGTCAAAACTCCCGGCGATCCAACTGGAAACACTTACCGTACAGTCCGGTCTCTTCGTCAGATATACTGCATATCGAGTCCAGGGATGGTATCGTCAACCCCAATAACTCAATAAGTCATGCCGGTATATGGCTCATAACAGATCGAGAAACTACCGATAACTCTTATCAGTAAATCTCAACAGCCCTGGCTAGGGACTTCTTATTATAGCCAATCGAGCATATCGCAACATCAACCCCCAATACTGGGAGAGACAAAACCCCTCCTATTACTCATTGCCTTCATGTGCCTCGGGACTGTAACTAAAATCCACCTGTTTGCACGGCTCAGTAGAGCCATGGTACGGTGGAGATCAAAGTACAGTGGGAGGACACACAAGACACTATAACGATCTTGGGTCTACAGACTAACCTGTACCAGTGTCACCTGAGAACTGTTATCCGACGATAGATATAATACCACATAAGAGTTCTCGGCGAGTCCGTTCAGTATACCCAGTCTCCACTGAGCACCCGTATACAATCTTTGGTGTCACCACACCAATGTATATGGGATCATCTATCGCCCATCATATGGGATAAGAAACGTATACGCTAGTATACTCTAGAATATCGATGCCCCGTGTCGATACACCTACGACTAGGAACATTTCAAGGATATACTTATAAACTACACATGTCCCACTAATATGATCTGCATCATAACCCCAGTAGTCTAGAAAATATCCTAAGGACTTTATCAACATGTACCAAATGAGTAATATGCATGATCAAGTGAACATGTCAAGATAAAGAACAACCAGATAGCATACTATCATGACGAGCAAGAATGTCCCCTGAATATATATATACACATACCGATACATCCACTATCATATAATGGCCTTTAGGCCATACATATATCCAACAATCTCCCACTTGCACTAAGGCCAATTATTGGCGTATCTCATACCCAACATCTCAAAAATTCGCTCATGTTGCGGCAGAGGGAGGGCCTTGGTGAGTGGATCCGTGGTGTTATTCTTTGTATCTACTCTCCGAATCTCGATTTCACGGCGATCAACAATCTCCCGGATCAAATGATATCGCCTAAAGATGTGTCTGGATCGCTGATGGGACCTGGGCTCTTTGGTCAACGCCATAGCCCCAATATTATCACAATATAATGGTATTGGATTAATAATGGTTGGAACTACTCCTAGCTCCGAGATGAACTTCCTCATCCTGACGGCTTCCTTGGCAGCATCATTTACAGCAATATACTTAGCTTCCATCGTGGAGTCTGCAACGGTATCCTGTTTGGAACTCTTCCAACATACCTCCCTTCCATTGAGGGTAAATACAAACCCTGAGATAGATTTGTTGTCATCCTTATCACTCTGGAAGCTTGAATAAGTAAAGGCCTCCATTTGGAGATCCCCGTTACCATACACCAAGAACATTTCTTTAGTCCTTCGCAAGTACTTAAGAATGTTCTTCACAGCTGTTTGGTGATTCTCCTCTGAGTTGGATTGATACCTGCTTACTACACCCAGTGCATAAGCTACATCAGGGCATGTACATAACATCGCATATATTATAGATCCTACGGCAGAAGCATAGGGTATAATGCTCATGCGAGCTCTCTCTTTATTAGTCTTTGGGCAAAAGTCCTTGGAGAGAGTGACTCCATGACAAGCGGGTAAGGCACCCCGCTTGGAGTCTTCCATACTAAACCTCTTTAGGATGGTGTTAATGTACCTGGTTTAGGATAATCCCAACAACCTTTTAGATCAATCCTTATAAATCTTCATGCCGAGTATGTATGAGGCATCACCCAGGTCCTTCATGGAGAACCTTTGTGATAAGAACAGTTTGACCGATTGTAGCATAGGGACATCGTTTCCTATCAGAAGAATGTCATCCACGTACAATACGAGGAATGTGACAGTACTCCCTACAATCTTCTTATAAACACAAGGTTCATCTGGATTTTTGATGAAATCAAACTCTTTGATGACATCATCAAAACAGATGTTCCAACTCCATGATGCTTGCTTCAATCCATAAATAGATTTAAGTAACCTATATGCTTTTCCGCTGCTCCCACTATCAATGAAGCCCTCTGGCTGATCCATATAAACGCATTCTTCTAAATGACCATTTAGAAAAGCAGTTTTAACGTCCATCTGCCAGATTTCATAGTCGTAGTGAGCAGCAACAACAAGTAGGATCCGAATTTAAGGATGGCTACAGGAGAAAAGGTTTCGTCATAGTCCAGTCCTGGCCGTTGACGAAATCCTTTCGCCACAAGCCTTGCCTTATAGGTCTCTACCTGCCCATCTACACCGATCTTTCTCTTAAAGATCTATTTGCACCCTACGAGTTTTACCCCAGAGGGTACAACATCCAAAGTCCATACTTTGTTGGTGTACATAGAATCCATTTCGGATCTCATGGAATCCAGCCACTTCACAGAGTCACCACTCGTGATAGCTTGCTGAAAACTGGTAGGTTCATCATCATCCATGATGCAATCTTCTCCATCACCATTAATGAGATAACCATAGTATCTCTCCGGTGGGCGAGAAGTCCTACATGATCTACAGAGTGGCTGAGGTTCATAAGATTCTGTTGCAACTTAAGGTTCAACCAAGTCGTCATTTGTAACTTGTGTCTCTAGAGGCTCTTCTAGATCTACCATATTTCCATCAGTATCATTTGGAAAAATCCCATTTTCTAAAAATGTGGCATGTTAAGAAACGAACACCTTTTGTTCCTCCTTGTGGTAGAAACGATATCCAAACGAATGTTTTGGATATCCCACAAATATACATTTGACCGATCGTGTCTCAAGTTTGTCTGGATTCTGCTTTTTGACAAAAGCCGGACAACCCCAAATCTTAACTCGTTTAAGAGATGGTCTCTTCCCATACCATATCTCATATGGAGTGGTAGGCACGGTCTTGGTTGGAACTTTGTTCAACAGAAACGCTGCAGTCTCCAATGCATGCCCCAAAAAGGAGAGAGGTAACTCAGTATCACTCATCATGGATCGTACCATATCTAATAGGGTACAATTCCGCCGCTCTGACACACCGTTGTGCTGTTGTGTGTAAGGGGGAGTGAGCTGAGAGAGATTCCCATTCTTTTTTAGGAAGTTCAAAAACTTTGTACTAAGATACTCTCCACCTCGATCTAATCAAAGTATCTTGATACTCATTCCTGTTTGTTTTTCTTCTTCAAGTTTGTACTCCTTGAATTTCTCGAAAGCTTCAGACTTATAATTTAATAAAAACACATGACCGAATCTTGAGAAATCATCAGTAAAAGTTATGAAGTAAGAAAAACTGCCTCTCGCATGTGTAGACATTGGCCCACATACATCACTATGTATGAGGCCCAAAAGCTCTGTAGCTCTTTCTCCGTGTCCTGTAAACGGAGTTTTGGTCATTTTCCCTTTGATACATGACTGGAAAGTCGCATAAGATTTATATTCAAAAGGATTTAAATATCCATCTTTATGAAGCTTGTTTAGTCTTGTTTCGTTAATATGACCAAGTCTACAATGCCAAAGAAAAGCTTCATTTATATCTGAAAATTTTCTTTTATTTGTGTGTTGTATGTTGAAAACTGTGTGTTGATTTGGGACGTATATCCCGTTATCTAGTGTACCATAACCAATCAACTCTTGATTCAGTTTAATGTTCATAATATTGTGCTGCAATACAAAATGTATCCTTCATTGTCTAACAAAGAAACGGATATTATATTACAAAGCATACTAGGTACATAATAACATGGGTTCAAAACCAATATACAATCCGACGACAACCCTAGGTGATACTTTCCCACTAAAACTGCATGTATATTGGAACCATTTCCAACTCGCAGAGTGTGACCACCGATCTTCAAAATACTGCAATTTCTCATGCCCTGCACAGAATTGCAGATATGAGAACCCGAACCAGTATCCAATACCTAGGAGGCAGAGTTTATAGAAAAACAGTTTTCAATCACGAACACACCTAAAGCAGAAGCATCACCATGCTTCTTTTTCTTGAGATCACGGTATTCAGTACAGTTCCGCTTCCAGTGCCCCATCTTCTTGCAGTGAAAACATTTTCTTTTTCCCGACTTCTCAACCTTGGATTTTTCTCTCCCTTGTGCCTTCTTGATTCCACCTCTCGGTTTGGTGGGTTTCTTCTTATTCCTTCTCTTGGCCTTGGCTTTTGGGATGGAAGAGGAAGCTTGTCCAACAATCAGAGAGGGAGACTTCACCTTAAGCATGCTCTCTGCACTTCTCAACATATTGAGAAGTTCAGATAGTGACTTCTCTAAGTTATGCAAGTTGAAGTTCACTATGAATGGAGCAAAGGCAGGGGGAAGAGACTGAAGAACAATATCAATATACTGTTCGTTCTCTATTGTCCATCCGATGTCCTCAAGCTCTTCAACAAGAGCTATCCTCTTCAAAACGTGATCGCCTACTAGTGTGCCGGGAGCCATCCGCATCTGCAACAACTTTTGAGCTGATTCGTATCTCAGGGTCCGAGATTGCTCCCTATACAACTCTTTGTATGGAGAAAGATGGATTTAACATCCATCTGCTCATGCTGCTTTTGATGTGTATGGTCCATCGATGCAAGCGCGAAGCATTTGGCAGTAGCACTATCAATATCCCACGTTTTGCGAATCTTCTTATCTGCAACAAAAGATTCAGGGTGTAACGCTTCGAAAATCATTTAGGCAGTTTTACGGTAATCGGCTAAATTAGCAGTCTTTTCCGCAAAAAGTCAAAATAGGTATTTTTCATTTTAGACCTAATTATACAAAATTTAGATAAGATATTACTATAAATTCGTCACTAAAATGTCACTTAAAATTTTCTAGTTAATTAAAAAATTTTCCTTAATTAATTATTTTTAATATTATGTTAAGCTTTTGAAAATACATTTAATTAGTGATAAATACAAATTTAATTGGGTAAATTACACACTTAGAAAACATTATAAACTAAAATTTAGTGTTAATAAAATTTTATCTAGACTTTTCAATATTTTTGTTCTATGGTTTAAAAATTTAATCAAAAATGGTTTAAAATTGGGTTTTTGTGTAAAAATTGATGTGATAGTCATTAATTGAGCTTGGGAAAAGCTTTTTATGTAGAATTTTCCACACCATGCTCACACACACACCCTCCTCTACCTCCAGGCCGAGCTCACAGCTGGAAACCCCATTTTCCCCTCTCTTTCTTGCTTCAAAATTGCTTCAAAAATCAACAAAAATCCACAAAAATACACAATTTTCTTCACTAATTCTAACCTAAATCCCATTCCACTTCTTCCCAAACCCTAATTTGTTTAAGAAGTGGAGAAAAGAGGTGTCTTAGAGGCTAGTGCAAACTAGGAATCATCACTTGTGAGGTATAATCCTAATCTAGTGTTTAACTGTGGTTCAAATTGGCTAGATTTAGTAGTTTTAGTGTGTAATTTGGTTATGAATTCTTGTTTACGAAATTCTATTAAAGGTTTGGTGTTGTAATTATGGTTTGTAGCATGGTTGATGGGTTTAAGTTAGGGTTTTGGCTATCTAGTTGGTTAGAATGGTTGTTTGTGCGATGTAGCGATCGCTACACCGTTAAATCGCGATAATTGCATTGATATTTCTATGCTAATGCTTACTAGATTTTCATGAATATTAGGAGGTGATATAATTACGATATATGGACTATATTTATAGCAACTCATACGACTTTTAGGGTGTGCGAATGCGGATTTTGATTTAGTCGGGTTTTAGTTTTAACGGTTGCCCCGAAACGGCGATTTTAGTGAAGGATTTAGCGATTTTCGTGTATTTCCCGCGCACCGAGCGCACGTTGTGTTGGAGATAGTGCCCTCAGAGTCAATTATTGAATCACAGGCACGTGATTGCAATGATTGAGGGAGGACCTATCCCGGTAGTATGCTATCTGGTTTATCTTGATCATCGTGTACTGCTTTAGGTGACAAGACAGGTCGCTATTACACGTTGATAGAGCCCCTAGGATTCATGCTTGACTTCCAGCAGTATGAGGACGATCATATACGTGGGAGCTAGTAGTCTATAAGCACATCCTTAAAAGGTCCCTAGTCGTGGGAGTTTCGAGACAGGGCATCGATACTCCAGAGTAGACTAGTGTATACAGTCGAGACCCCGACGAGGGGCGGTGGCCGGTCTCACAAGCCACTGGTGTCAGTTGGTTCACCTAAGATGTATACAGGTGCTCATTGGGTTATGAGTACACCGGACAGGACTCGCCGGGAACATGCTAGTTGGTCTTATACCTGACGTCAGATAGCAGTTCCCTGGTGACATGTGTACAGGTTAGTTCATCGACCTGAGGATCATCATTTGTCTCGTGTGAGTTCCCACTGTACTTTGATTACTACCCTACCACGCTCAAAGGAGACGTGCAAATAGGTTTTAGTTGGGTACAGTCCCGAGCCACATGGAGGCAGTGAGCAGATCTTCAGGGGTTCGTCTCTCCCGGTATTGGGGGTGAGGTCGCGCTGTGTCTAGGAGAGCCAGTATATGAAAAGTCCTTGGCCAAGGCAGGAGATTTACTGGTAGGTATTCCAGTAATATCTCAGGGTGTTCTGGGCTATACTTCGACACGACTTGTACCGCTTTTGGGGGTCTGACTTTTACCAACCCCCTAGGCCCGCCATGCGATGCTCATAGATGAACGGACCGGACTGTACGGATATTGTCACTGACAGGCTCAGTAGGGTGTCAGGATGAGTTCACTCACAGACGTCCTTTTTGGTCAATAGCTGGTGGCCCGTCACGTATGGCTAATACCTCTGACGTGCTAGTGGTTAAATCTACAGCCATAGTATTGACGAGTCTTTAGAGTCCCCCACATTCAGTTGCTCAAGTTTCAGTTGCTCATGTTTTCGGGCGAAACGCTGTAGAGGCCGTATGGAGATATGGCAGGGTTCGATCAGATACGTGCGGCATTGCACGGATCAGGATCGGACGGTTAATACTAGCAGGCTTTGGTTTAAGCCGGATCCTAGTATTGTACAGTGTAGATTTTGTCTCATTGCATTTGTATTTCGGTAGGAATACAAATACGGGTATGTATATACAGTAGCGGGGTTTTCCTGTAATTTATTACGGGATCAGTTTTTTGGAGTTGCCAGTTTGTTTTCCGTTTCGGCCATATTTCTTTGTGTCTTTCATTGGCCGAAGTTTGGTGGAGGAGGGCTTATTTGCATTTGTGCAAATTAGCATTGTGGAGGGTTGTCTTTGCATATTCTTGTGTCATGATGGTTGCACCATCATTTGACTTCATTTGATCATCATGGTTTGATTTGTGGAGATATGATGGCTTGACCTTTGGTGTCATGATTAGGTTTTGGAGTGTGGATTTGGTTCTAATGATTCTTGATCATGATCACTTTTCTCTCTCTCTCTCTTGTATCATTTGATCCACACCCCCCTTGGTATTATTCTCTCCACTCCTATTATGCATGGCCGGCCAAGGGAGTTTGGGGGCTGTCCAAATTCTTGTAGTGGGGATTTTGTTCTCTTGATGCTTGAAAAATCCCCAAGTTCCTCCACAAAAGTTCACACTTCATTTCCTCCACCAAAATGGCAACCTCCTACAACCCCAAATGAGACATAACACTCTACACTATATTCTAGAGCAAATCTTGGGCACGTCGACTCGCCAGCTTCGTGCCCGAGTTGCCTCGGTCCAGAGGTGGGAGCCCGTAAAAGAAGCCGGCGACGTGGTGCCCTTCCGGCGAGGAGGTGAAGACCGGAGATTCCGCGGGGGATCGGGACGACGACGAGAAGACCGAAGGACACGGATCACTCGGTATATCTCTACCCCCTTCTCTTGTTAGCTAGGACTAGTTTAATAGCACGATCCGGGTTTATAGTGCGCGGTGGTGCCGGTTCAAAAAGTTATTGTAAATCACCGCTTCCGCACTCCGGCGTCGGATTGACGGCCGGGGCGCTGCCGTGCACTTACAGTGGTATCAGAGCCTCGCAATTAACTTTGTCTAGCTTGGTCTAGTATGTTTACACTTTCGATCGAACAAAATTCCAAAAACCCGCGTTTACAATAGCATCAGTTTCTGTCGAAATTTTTTGAACTCAAAAAATTTTTCAGGTTGTTTCAGAATGATGTGCAGGGGATTATAAACTTCCTGTAAAAATTTGGTCGCGCGATCTCATTACCCCACCGCGGAACCGCGGCCAAACCCATGCTTGGGTCGCGGTTCCGCCGCTGTTTTAACTGTTCAATGCACCAAACATTTACAGAGAGCTCCTGTATGGAAAATGGGGTTTTTGGAATATTATTTTTTAGGCCCAGATTTCTTTGAGTGCTACAGTAGTGCTTGGGGCCCACTTGGTAAATTTGATCGATCGAAAATTTTAAACACATTAGTTCACAGTATTTACATTATATCTGCGACCGTGAATGTCACTTGATCGGTAAATCTTGTTTAACTGCTATAGCCCGGTTAGACGGATTTGCGAACGTGACATTCACGTTGATTTTCTGTGATTGTGCTGTGATGTTGCGGATTGGTCGTGGGGGATAGCCTGGATGCAATGCTAGTACAGTTTTTGTTGTATTATGTACATTTGATATTACGGGGCGAACGTCCGACATGTGGACTGCCGTCACTGCCCGTTTGTATATTATTCTTTTGGGGCATGACCAGGTTGCGGTCGATGTACCCGTTGTATGTATATTTTACTTTCTGTACTAGAATTACCCCAAGGTGGGGTGCACGGATAGCCGGGTTCTAGAGGGCAATGAGCCCGCATCTCATGGCATTGAGACGGAGGGGGCTTCACTCTAGAATTGGCGGGCTATTCGCCGCACTCGTAGGGGGTACAGGTTGACCCAGGAGGGGTGCCCAAGTTACCGGATTCCGTGAAGTGCTGGGTGGTCCATTCACGTTGCTGAAGGGGGCTGCCTCGCTTCAGGTTTTGGCGGGTAACTTGCCGCGCCCGTAGGGGTCTAGGATTTCATTGCACAGGCTATCCACACGACCAGGGGAACGTCGGGTTTCAGTAGCGGCTCTGTGAAACCCGGGGATCCCAGATATCTGTATTGTTCTGTGATGCTGATTACATTTCTGTGATGTTGCATTTTATCACGCCTTGAGCGAAATATTATATATTGATATATATACTAGTAGATGTTGTATATGTTTTGCATCCGCGCTAGTCCATTCCCCACTCTGTCGTTAGTTAACTAACCTAACGGGTAATGACGGGACCCAGTGGCGAATGCGGATGGCATATACGTACTTCATTATTTTCGTTCTTTATTGGTGTGATCAATTGATGGGACTGCGTTGATTCGGATCAATGCAAGTTAAAAACAAACCTAATCTGATGTTGTTGGAACATTTTTCAAAAAGCTGTTATTTGCAAGGACGTTCATTTTTTTTTTTGCATCGTGGTATTCAGTTGGAATATCCTGCTCCTCAGTCGACGAGGCAAGGGCCGAGATCCCTTCACCGGGAGTGACCCCTTGGACAAAAGTTTGTGTCAGGGAAATAACTTCACTATAGCCGATTACTTTTGCTTTGCATCGTGGTATTCAGTTGGAATATCCTGCACCTCATTCTACCGGGAAAGAGCCGAGATCCCTTCACCGGGAGTGACTTCTTTAGCAAAGGTTTTCGTCACTATATTTTTAAAAGCTATCCGGTTCCTTCAACGATATCAAGTTCATTACGTTAAAGGTTTTCGCCAGAAACCATTCGTAGCCCTCCATCATGTCGGTTAAATATTCGGTAGTATTCAAGCTATCTATTTTGACCTCACGCCAAGGCATAGTGATTGGTAGCTGCCTGATATTTAGCTGTTGCATAGATAGATGCGTTGGTTTGGGACAGTCGTACTACTATTTTGGCCTACGTCAAGGGTATGTACGGGTGGGTTCAAATTAACCAGGACAATGATGGGTAGAACTTGACATATGACTTATGATATTTTGACCTCACGCCAAGGTCATAAGAGCATGGGGCAAAAATCACATCGGGAGTTTCTAAAGAAACTGAAACTTGCCAGATATGCGCATACCTTCTGGAGTGTGATAGCATGAGCGTATTCCGTCACGTTATCTTGCGATGATAGTTGGATCTCGATTCCCACTGATGAGTTGGTTTACTCCTCGGGTGATCCCGACTAATTCTTCTTTCAGGTTTGGAGAAGAATTTGACGTTACAGTGGGAGGTTTTCAGATTAGATAAATTGGTAACCATTCTGATCTAGGATAGAGTGCACGCTGAGTGTTTCTTTTCTCTCTCTCTTTGGCAGCGACCATTGACCTGACCCTAGACTATGACTCAGTGACCAAGTTGACCGAACCTTCTTAAACACTGGCTTTTGGATTGTCAGAGTAGCAAACCTCATTGCCACTCTTACTTTTACCCTTTTCTCAAGGACACCCCGTATTACTACGAACGTCCACTTCCATTGGACAAAACCATCGTATGGTTATATACGAACTCGAAGGAATTTATTCGAGGATGGTTTCCGGTTCTGGAGAAAACGAATAGGACTATTCAGTTGTCTTTTCCTCTTACCTTCTCTCAGGTTGCGAGTACTCCTTACTTTAGGAGATAGTACACCAATTACGCAAATTGGATAGTCTTCTTCCAAACCATAGGCAGGTGCCGACCGGTAGGGAATGAAGAAAACCAATTAGCCCAACGATGGTGTACAGAAGGTATTATGTAAAGACAAAGAAAGGGATTAGAAGGAGGGCAAAGTAAATTGCGACTGCTATTCACGACCAAACCAAGTATTTCATTACCACACCAACTTCACCTTTGTATTTCTCCAGGACACTCCGTATCACTACGAAGATCCACAGTTTATTGGATACTCCATCGTATGGTTATATACGAACTCGAAAGGAACTTGTTCTAGTTCGGGGATGGATTCTGGTTCGGGAGAAATAGGAATAAGGTTTATTCGGTTGTCTTTTATCTTCACCTTCTTTTGCATTGTGAGTGCTCCTAGGATTGGGACAGAACACCCATTACGCTTATTGGATAGTCTTCTTCCAAACCATAGGCTGCTGCCAAACGGTAGGGAAAGAAGAAAACCATTTGGCCTAAAGGGGTGTGCAGAAGGTAATGACTAAAGACATATGAAGGGATTTGGAGAGATGGCAAAGAATTATACGGTTACAGTTGTGAATCTGATAATGGAAGAGGCATTACTAGGAATACCAGGATACCCCCCAAAACATTTCAATATTTCATTTTCACTGTGTACTGTTAAAGGAAAACTGATTTCCCAATTAAACACTTGCTCCAGGATATGTATTTACCAGGTATGATTCTCACATCTGTATGGTTTTACAGATGATGAGTGGGAGTAAGTTATTGGGAATTAGGTGATCATCCTCATTATATCGGAATTCGTTGTAATTGGTGATATTTGAGGAAGTCACCTGGGTTGTTTGCCGGACGGCGAATATTTGGTTTTGAATATCCGTTATAATGCACCAATTTCAAATTGATATATCTGTACGTCTATTTTTATAGAGTGAGATATACCTTTTTGAAATTATGTCGATGACATTTACCTATATCAGTTGATGGTTAGGTAAGGAGCATTAAACAGCGGTGTAATTCTTCTTAACCATAAGTACAGTTTTCAACCTACGACACACAGGGAGTGAGTTATTAGACTCAAGGGACTTGTACAGAGTATTGTATATTGTCCAGTGTCCATCAGGACAGAGGGGATGGTCCTCGTACTATATTCAGTTTACTTATGACTTCTTTAGTTCTAGACAGGTGTTTCGTAGAAACGCAAGGTCTAAGTTTTGAGAAGTTATAGGTATAAGAGTAAAGTAGAGAACCAGGTATTGCAAGTATCGGGATTCTTCAAAGTGATCGAAGATGTAGATACTTGTGTATGGTATTCAGTTGATAGTAATGATTAAGAGAACTTGCTTCTCTTTCAGGTTACTCATAATTGGAAGCATTCCTAAGTTGATTAACGCTGATCGGCCTCCTTCCATTTAGTTGACATGCACTAGAGACAGCTGCATGATTTGAATCTGGTTCAATTAAATCAGTGCCTCTGGTCCTATATTGGATATAGAACAGCTCGTATCTTAACGATGTTAAGGTACGGGGAGTTGTCCAGCTTATGCTTAAAACCAGACTCTGGATAACTTAAGGCATGTTTCTGTAATGGCTGTTTGTGGGTTGACCCAGGCTATGATGAGGGTCGGCTTTCTACCATCTGGAAGATCAATAGTGATATTGTTCTAGACTCGCCACAGTTTTAATAAAAATGGATTTTTTTCAGAAAACAGTAGTGGGAGTATGGTAGAACTGGAAGTGATTCCAGAACCACAAACGATTACTGAAGATTTTGATAGGAACCTAAAGATTCAATCTGGTTTGACATTCCATTGGCCACTCCGCAGATAAGGTGGGTAACTTCAGGCACCTGAGTGGTACTCCGGTAGCCTCAAGGACGGTGACAGGGAAGTTCTTGTTTACCCAGACTTGCCATTGCTGTTGTTCCAGACCGTGAGACCCGGCAGGAGGATGAGTATAGCGTCGTTCTAAACTAGCTTTAGAAGTGTACGTCTATATGACTCTGCCAGAGGGTTGTCGTGGTCAGTGGGAGCAGTGGAAGCATTGGTGGACAAGTGGCTTGTGTCTATTTATAGACTAAAGCAGATGTAGCGGAGATAGATCATCTATTTCTGACATAACAGTCATAGGTTTGACTTCATCAGAATAGGGGATGGATCTGTTAAGAAGGTAGTAGGGTGTGATGTCCTGGTATTTGGATGACATACACAGAGTAGGAAGTGATATTCCTATACTACGATCGGTTATACTTTGGTCGTCACACAGTAGTTTCTCCACATGGGACTTGGACATTATATCAGACATACTGGTTACTAGATCTAGATTTGGGTGGTTTCCCAATTAAGGGTACTTAGACAGCATTCTAAGAGTATTTAGAATGGACGACTCCTAGCACGATAGTGTACCTGCAGGTGATGGAGTCACCCTCTCTAAAGGTGTCTTACAGACTAAAGGGGAGAGGGATGTGCATGATTGGCAGATCACTTGCTTAGGCAATTGAGTCAATCATGAGATGTCAAGTACCACACCAGATGTTGTTTTTGCACTAGATGCAATAAGTTGACATTGATCCAATCCTGGAGAAACGGTCGGAAGCAGTTTTAGAATATAAGTGGATGTTCTAGGGATATGATAACGACAGCCTCATTCGGGAGACTGTTATCATTCCAGGCTTCCAAGGTGACTTGGACGATAGGGAGGTTGTCAGAGTTATAGTTTTCCCTCTGACAAGGGGCAGTGTTTTGGACAGGTGATCCAAGTGGACACTAAGGGAGGCATGGCGCAGGATACTGATTAAGTTCAGTTGACGATGTAGGGTTCCTAGGCACACTATAGAGGTCTCACAAGGCATCAACCATGCTAATTTCAAATTTTATGGGTGCCGTGAAACCCTAATACGGATCGTCGACTAGAAATTTAGGCGAAACAGTAAACTAGTTAACATCTTAACTAAAGGAGAGAGGTTACAACCTTTGTAGATCCGGTTCTCCACTTCCTTAGCTCCACGTAGGCGTCCTCTCGCTGTCCATCTCGAATCCCGAACTCAAACGTCGGCTTCATCGGAGAATAGGGCGGACTAGGTCGTCGGCTTCGTGCCGAAGATGATCCACGTCGAGGCATCACAAGTTCAAGCTCCGACTTCACAAATTTGTGAAACTTGTGAAGAAAACACCCAAAACAACTTGGCAAGAGGTAGAGGGTGAAGAAATAGGAGGTGGGTTCACTTTAGAATTGGATTTCTCACTTTAGATCTCAAGTTGCCATTGATGGCATCAAGTTTTCTATCTTGAAGAAGAAGATCAAGAAGAAGAAAGAATATGATAAGTGATTTTCAAATCAAAAAGAAAACAATACTTATCATATCCTAACTAAGGTTAAGTGTAGAGAATATACCATGGTTACTTTGATGGGTTAGGGTTAAGCATGAAGACAAGAATGGTTAAGAAGTCAAAGCTTCATGAAGCTTCAACTAAAAACAAATAAAGCCACCATTCTTATCTAAATCATTTCCAAATAAATAAATGAACAAATAAATAAATAAATGAATATGCAAAACCCTAATTATCAAATTAACCATGGTTTAATTCTATACACTTAACTATATGATCAAGTATCATCAAACATGATACAAATATGTGCACAAAAGTATATCACATATACTTCTTGCACATCAAGTGAGAAAATCCATTTAAAATGAACCAATACTAGTTAATGCAAAATAATATATAAAATATATAATTATACATTAAATCATTAAATCAACATTTGATTTAACGATCTGGTCATATCGCATATAACCGACTAGTATCCTATGTATCGGCTTATCGAATCAATCCTTGATTCGATATCTAGGTTATATCGCATATAACCAATCGATACATTCATTGCGAGAATGAAATACGGTATCACATACAAGCATTATTCTCGCTCCCGCACATATCTCATATGCGCTCCTATTTCGTTTCGCTTGAGCCAGGAAACCTCTGTGTAGGACTCTAAAGACTCGTCAATACGCCGGTAGCAGATGATGATCATATCAAGCACCCACAAGCCGCAAGCGGTCTGCTAAACGTAACGGCCACCCGGGTATTGAGCGATCAGAAGATCGACGAGCTAGCCCGCTCACACTCCTGTGAATCCAACCAGTAACACTTAACGTACAGTCCGGTCTGTTCGTCTGATACGTCGCATATCAAGTCTAGGGGTGGTAAACGTCAGAACCCAATAACCGATAAGTCGTGCCGATGTGAGGCTCATAACGGGTCGAGAAACTACTGGTAACACTTACCAGCAAATCTCTGATCAGCCCTGGCCAGGGACTTCCCTGTTACGGCCAATCGAGCACAGCGCAACATCAACTCCCAATACCGAGAGAGACGAAACCCCTCATATCGCTCATTGCTTCCATGTGACTCGGGACTGTACCCAAAGACCACCGTTTTGCACGCCCTCATGGACGTGGTAAGGTGGAGATCAAAGCACAGTGGGAATCACACAAGACTCTATGACGATCTTGGGTCTACAGACTAACCTGTACAAGTGTCACCTGAGAACTGCCATCTGACGTGAGGTATAATACCATCTGGGAGTTCTCGGCGAGTCCGTCCAGTGTACCCAGTCTCCACTGAGCACCCGTATACCATCTCTGATGTCAAACACCAATGGATATGGGATCATCCATCGCCCATCTCATGGGTCGAGAAGCGTATACGCTAGTCTACTCTGGTATATCGATGCCCCGTCTCGATACACCCACGACTAGGGACCTTGAAGGATGTACTTATGGACTACCATGTCCCCACTAGTATGATCTGCATCATAGTCCAGGTAGTCAAGTACACATCCTAAGGGCTTTACCAACATGTAACCATAAGACAGTTTAAAGAGACAAGTGTACATGTTAAGATAAAGAGCAACCAGATAGCATACTATCATATCGAGAAAGAAAGTCATCTCTATATATGTCCAAGCATCCAATATAATATACATCATCTGTACAATACTGGCCTCTAGGGCATACATACAACTAACAGACGATACAGTCTAAGAAGTTTGGATTTGGTGTTCATTTATGAGTAGGTCCCATCAGACATCCAGACACATTCTAAGACAAGTATTGCTCATTTTGGAAGATGGCATTCTCCGCGAACTTGAGATATAGAGAGACATAGATGTTAGTGTATATGCCCTAGAGGCCATTACTGTATCATACTAGTTTGTATATTACTTAATGGAAGCTTGGGATATTCACCTTGTATAAACAATCTTGCTCAATATAGTAGTTTGCTACTTGGTTTGTTTCTACTTCAATGTGTACTTGTGTTTATTTCAGTATATCACTTATACACATTAGTGGAGCCCTTAGGATCTTTGCTTGATTACCAGCGTTGTGATGGCAGTCACACTAGTGGGGGCTGGGTAATCTATAGGCACATCCTTATACAGGTCCCTAGTCGTAGGACTATCGAGACAGGGCATCGATACTCCGGAGTAGACTAGCGTATGCGCTTCTCATCCCAGTGTGGGAGATGGTCTGTCCCACAGCCATCAGTACGTCGTACTGGAGATAGTATACGGGTGCTCGTTGGGTTACGAGTACACTGGACAGGACTCGTCGGGAACTGAAAGGTTGGTATTATACCTATCGTCAGTTATCAGTTCCCAGGTGACATGAGTACAGCTTAGTCCGCTGACTTGACACTGGCACTTCGCCTCGAGTGTGTTCCCACTGCACTTTGATCACTACCCTACCACGGCTCAAAGGAGTCGTGCAAACAGGTGGTGGTTGGGTGCAGTCCCGAAGCACTTGGAGGCAGTGACGGTTAGACAGGATTCGTCTCTCCCGGTATTGGGGGTTGACATCGCGCTGTGTCTAGGAGAGCCATTACACGAGTAGTCCCTGGCCAGGGCAAGCGAGATATACTGGTAGGCTTCCAGTGTTATCTCAGGGTGTTTTGGGCTTCACTCCGACACGACTTGTACCGCTATTGGGGGACTGACGTTTTACCGCCCCCTAGGCCCGACATGCGATGTATCAGACGGACAGACCGGACTGTGCGGAGAATGTCACATTCAGACTCAGTAGGAGTTCAGATGGGGTCTCACCTCGTCAGCCTTCTTGTCGGCATCTACCTGGGGACCGTTACGCACAGCTAGTGCCGCTTGTGGTCTGTGGTTAAACCCACTGCCAGCGTAGTGTCTAGTCTTTAGAGTCCCACACAGAGGGTATTCGCCTCTGGGCAAAACAGAGTAGAGGTCGCACGGTTTTGCGACAGGGTTCGTTCTCATCCGCGCACTTGTGCACGTTTGGAGTCCGGACGGATTATACTGGCAGGCTCTGGTTTGAGCCAGATACTGGTATATGTTTTGGGGTTTGCTTTTATATCTTGGTATTCTTGTTCCTCGGAACGAGAATGCAGGTGTGTATGCACAGTTGCTTGAGGCGGAGAATGAGGTTTTTCATTAGGGTTTCGGAACGGGTGCGTATGCACAGTTGACAGTTATCATTTTCCAAACCCTAATGGATTTATGGATTATCTATTAATAATAGTAATTAAATGAGAATTTAGTTATGGTTGATTTTGTTGACTTGTTGACCATGGTTGACTTGTTGACCATGGTTGAATGTTGACCACCATCATGCTTTGAAAGATCCTCCTTGATTCATGCTTACACTTCATTTAAAGAAGCATGATAGTGGTCATTCCAAATTACCATCAACTATTCTTATTTTGAATTATTATCATTTAGATAATTCTTTTCTTTTGGTATTATGGTTGCAAGAAAGAAAAAGATTGCTCATTATCTCATTTAGCTTCTCTCTCCTCACTTCATCTTCTTCTTCCTCTAGCAAAAGAGAACCCTTCTCATGTGTTGAGAATCCTTCTCTTTAAAAAGAAAAGCAACCCATAGTCACTCTCTACTCATTCTAGGTTCAAGGTTTAGCAAGCCAGAAACCCTAGTTCACTCAAAGATCGAGGAAGAGCCCAAAGGTCGAACCTTCGAGGTGGATCCATCTTCGACGGAAGAAGGCAACGAGAAGAGAACCATCAACCTCTACAAGATTTCAAGAAGGAGTTCAAGTTTAGGTATAACCTTCATCCGAGTAGCTAACTCCCTTTAGCGTTTTTGCAAGTTTAGTTTAGTCACGATCCCGACCTTGTTTAGTCCATGTTGCCTCTTGCGATAAAAATTTGTTTTTTATACCGTTTCCGCCTCCCCGTAAGCACCGGGGGTCGCAATATGGACTTACAGTGGTAACATAGCAAAACTAAACTTAAACTAGCTTAGTAGCGAAGTGTAACGAAGTTCGGAACCGAAAAATCGCAAAACCGGAAAAACCAAAACCCTAAGTTTCTGTTGATTTTTTTTCTGCTCTAAATGAAAAACTTTATACTTGTAAATTCGGCTCAGGGTTTTGTGTGAACACCCAAGAAAAACGTTGCCCTAATTCATTCAAACCGCCGCTCTTCCGCCGCACGAGGTAGGCATGTGCCGCGGAAGCGCCGCGGTTTGTCGTCTTCTGTGCATCGTTTTTCGTGCAGTGTTCTTCTGTGTTGGTTTTGGGATTTTTAAGATATATTTTATGTGCCCAGATTTTCCTGAACAGAAATTCTCTTTTGGGGTCCTATAATTCCGTATTTTTTCCGAACTTCACTGCACTTTGGATATGTTGGTTATATCTGTGATGTTTGCATGTATTGAACGTCGGCTAATCGCTATAAGTCGATTAGTCGGGGTTATACATGATCTGTGTTTGATATTGGATTGTGTATATGAATCTGTTGGACTGTCGCGGGTGAATAGCCGGGGTGGATGTGAGATGAGCTTTTGTTTTTCTTTCATTCATTGTAAATGTAAATTGATGTAATAATATTATTTGTTTGGCCGCACAACCGGGTCGGGGTTGTAGCCGTCATTGTATAATTCTTTTTACTGTTTTTGCTCCTAGGATAGACCCATGGAGGGGTGCACAAACTGCCGAGTACTTGGCGGGTAGTTTGCCGCACCCGTAGGGGTCTTGGGTGGGGTATTTGGCTATTCACCGCGACCGTGTAATCCGCTTTTCATTGCAGGCTCGAAAGAATTGCGGATTGCTAGTATATCCAATATATTCATCTGTGATCTGTAATGTCTATCATTGCTTTCTATTTAGGCGTTGCTTATGTTTTACAGCCGCGCTAGCCCAGCCCCCGCTCTGTCGTTAGTTAAGTAACCTAACGAGTGATGACGGGACCCCGTGGCGAATGCGAATGGCATAAGCGTACGTCATATTTTGGTTGTTTTCTGCAATGGTAGGATTAAATGATGGGACGCATTAAAAGAACTAATGCAAGAATATCACGCATTTAAAGAACTAATGCAAGATAATAAACCAAGTTAAAGTCGTTGGAACACTTTCGAAAAACCACTCGGTTCTTTTCAAAACTAACTTTTAAATGCGGAGCTTGAGCCACTCCTTCTAAAAGCTATCTCGTTCCATCGATTATATCAAGTTCACTACGTTCACGGTTTTACCAAAACCATTCGTAGCCCTCCGTCGTTTCACATAAATAGTCAATAGTATTCAAGCTGTGTTTGTTGGCCAAAGTCAAGGCATAGTGATTGGTAGCTATTGGATATTCATGTGCAGCATAGGTAGATGCGTTGATTTGGAACAGTCGTACTGCCTTGTTGGCCAAAGTCTAGGGTATGTACGGGTGGATTCAAATTAACCTGGAGAACGACGGGAAGAACTTGACATGTGACTTATGATTTGTTGGCCAAAGTCAAGATCATAAGAGCATGGGGCAAAAATCCACATCGGGAGTTTCACAAGTACTGAAACTTGCTAGATTTGCATACCATTTGGAGTGTGATGATTATGGTAGGATTCCTTCATTTTCGTCACGCGATGATATTTGGATCCCGATCCTACTGTGAGTATATGCTACTCCTCGGGAAATTTCTCACTAAACGATCAATGCTATAAACCTAGTAGGTGCCTAGAAAGGTGTTAGCGGGGCTACGCCCCCAGGGAAAAGAGGTTCTTAAATTAAGGAACTTCGCGAAAGCGTTGGAAAACCTCCCTCGAAGTACCGACACTGGCCTGGCTGAACGGTTAAGCAAGTATTGTACGGTGGGATTGATCCCGACTAATTCTTCCTTTGTGGTTTGAGGAGGGATTCGAGAGACAGTGGGAGCCATCCTGTTTAGACAAATTAAAAACCATTCTAAACTTGCAAGAGCATCGTGCTAAGTGTTTCTTCTCTCTCCCTGCAGCGACCAAATCGAAATGAATGGACTTAAGTTACTTCTAGATAAAAACATACTGACAGGGCCAAACTACAAAGATTGGCTCAGGAATGTCAAATTGGCAATCGCTTACGACAAGCTGGGGTATCTTCTTACCACCAAAGCTCCCCCCGTCCCAGGTCCCACCTCCAGCGTCGCGGATAAGGAAATCCGTAAGACTTGGGAGATTGATTGCGCGAAGGCCAGGTGCCTCGTGCTTGCCTCTATGGACAATGAACATCAGAGGAGGCATGAGAATATGGACCTCGAGTCCATATTTCTCCATACAAAAGAACTGTATGGAGAGCAGTCTCGTATCGCAAGATACGAAGTGTCGAAGAAGTTATTTTCGACTAAGTTGGCCGTCGGATCATCGGTAGCGGACCACGTGCTTAAGATGATTGGCTACACTGAGGAGCTCGCGGAACTTGGGACCACGTTGGATAGTGAACTTTATACAGATTTAATTCTCCAGTCCCTTCCATCCACTTACGCCCAGTTCATACTGAATTTCAACTTGCAAGAAAAGGAAGTTGAACTTTCAGAACTCCTCAACCTGCTGAGGAGCGCAGAGGGCACCCTACAGAAGGGTAGGGAAACACCCGCTTTGTTTGTAGGAGGATCTTCTTCCTCTAGGTCCAAGACGAAAGCCAAGGGAAAGAGGAAGAAAGCCCCCGCCAAACCAAGAGGCGGTGTTAGTAAAGTGGGTACGAAGGGAAAGGAAAAGGCAACAAAGATTGCGGGGAAGCTTGTTGGAAAGGAAGAATGCTTCTATTGTCATAAGAGTGGACACTGGAAGAAAGATTGCAGGGCTTGGAAAGCCAGGACACAGGAACTGAAGCAGGTTGCGGCTTCAGCTTCAGGTGTGTATGTTATTGAAAACTGTCTTTCTATAAACTCTACTTCCTGGGTATTGGATACCGGATCAGGATCTCATATCTGTAATTCTTTGCAGGCGTTGAGAAACCGTAGGTTTTTGAAGGAAGGTGACATGACCCTCAGAGTTGTGAACGGAGCTAGCATGGATGCTAAAGCCGTGGGGGACTATCACCTGGGAATGTCAGAAGGACATGTTTTGGTTTTGCGTAATTGCTTTTTTGTACCCAACGCAACTTGTAATATCATTTCTGTATCTTTGGTTTCTAAAGAAGGTTATGAATTTGCGTTTGTAAGTAATGTTGTGAACATTTACCTTAATCAAGTTCTGATTGGGTCAGGTACATTGAGCAATGGTATATACGTATTAAACCAACCACAGATTTTCAATGTCCAGAATACACACAAAAGAAAGTCTCCAGATATCAACCAGACTTTCTTATGGCATTGTAGACTGGGTCACATCAATGAGAGAAGGTTGACTAAGTTACATACAGAAGGATATTTGGATCCGTTCGAATATCAATCATATGCCACTTGTCAATCCTGTCTCAAAGGAAAGATGACAAAGACTCCGTTCACTGGACACGGAGTAAGAGCGAGCGAGCTCTTAGGACTCGTACACAGCGACGTGTGCGGTCCAATGTCTACACATGCGCGAAGCGGTTATTCTTACTTCATTACTTTTACGGATGATTTTTCAAGATACGGTTATGTCTTCTTAATGAAACATAAGTCAGAATCTTTTGAAAAATTCCAGGAATTTAAGAATGAAGTAGAAAAACAAACCGGCAAAAGTATCAAGATTCTAAGATCGGATCGAGGTGGAGAATACTTAAGTGCCGAGTTCCTGAATTACTTAAAAGAGAATGGGATTCTCTCTCAGCTTACTCCTCCATACACTCCGCAACATAACGGTGTATCGGAGAGACGGAACCGGACCCTATTGGATATGGTACGGTCCATGATGAGTAACACTGAGTTACCGCGATCATTCTGGGGGTATGCACTAGAATCAGCTGCGTACCTATTGAACCGAGTTCCTACTAAGACTGTGCCTACTACACCATATGAGATGTGGTGTGGGAAGAGGCCCCATCTCAGTCACATCAAGACTTGGGGATGTCCAGCTTTTGTTAAAAAGCAGCATGCGGACAAGCTCGAGGCACGCTCAGTACAGTGTAAGTTCGTGGGATATCCAAGGAACTCTAAGGGATATTTCTTCTACTGTGAAGAGGAACAAAAAGTTCTTGTTTCTCGTCATGCCTACTTCTTGGAAACTGAGTTTTTGGAAAACCAGATAAGTGGGAGCACAGTAGAACTGGAAGAAATTCCAGAACCACGAGCTATTACTGAAAGCTTAGTAGAACCAGAGGGTTCAAATGAACAGGACATTCCTATGCCGCTCCGCAGAAGTAGTAGGCAGTCTCATCCGCCCGAGAGATACTACGGTTTTCTCATAGACGGGGATAGAGAGGATTGCATCATAGACTATGATGAGCCTACTAGCTTCCAGCAGGCCGTTCAGAGCGTAGACTCGGTAAAATGGCTGGATGCAATGCGGACCGAAATGGAGTCCATGTACACCAACAAAGTATGGACGTTGGACATTGCTCCAGACGGGGTAAAACCCGTAGGATGCAAGTGGATCTTCAAAAGGAAGATTGGTGTAGATGGACAGGTTGAGACCTATAAAGCTAGACTTGTAGCAAAGGGTTTCCGTCAAAGACCTGGCTTGGACTATGACGAAACCTTTTCTCCAGTGGCTATGCTGAAATCCATTCGGATCCTTCTTGCCATTGCTGCCTTCCACGATTATGAGATTTGGCAGATGGACGTAAAAACCGCTTTTCTAAATGGAAATTTAGAGGAGTGTGTCTATATGGATCAGCCAGAGGGTTTCATTCAGAGTGGGAGCAGCGGAAAGGTGTGCAAGTTGCTTAAGTCCATCTATGGACTAAAGCAGGCATCGCGGAGTTGGAACATCTGTTTTGATGAGACGGTCAAGGAATTTGACTTTATCAAAAATCCAGATGAACCATGCATCTATAGTAGATTTGTAGCGAGAACTGTAGTATTCCTTGTTTTATACGTGGATGACATTCTCTTAATAGGAAATGACATTCCTATGCTACAATCTGTCAAGGGTTTCTTGTCACACAGGTTCTCCATGAAAGACCTGGGTGATGCCTCATACATCCTGGGGATCCGGATCCATCGTGATAGATCCAAGAGGATATTAAGACTTTCACAGTCCAGGTACATCGACACCGTACTGAAAAGATTCAGTATGGAAGATTCCAAGCGCGGTAACCTACCGGCTTGTCACGGGATCACCCTCTCTAAAGAGATGTCTCCCAAGACTGATTTGGAGAGGGATCGCATGTCTATTATACCCTACGCTTCTGCGGTAGGCTCTATAATGTATGCGATGTTGTGTACCAGACCGGATGTAGCTTATGCACTGAGTGTAGTAAGCCGGTATCAGTCAAACCCTGGGGAGAAACATTGGATAGCAGTAAAGAACATTCTCAAGTACCTGAGAAGGACTAAGGAGATGTTCTTGGTGTATGGCGGAAAAGACCTCCAGATTGAGGCCTTTGCTGACTCCAGCTTCCAGAGTGACAAGGATGATTCCAAGTCCATGTCGGGTTTTGTCTTTACCCTCAATGGAGGGGCGGTGTGTTGGAAGAGTTCCAAACAGGAAACCGTTGCAGACTCGACTATGGAAGCGGAATACATCGCTGCATCTGATGCCGCAAAAGAAGCTGTCTGGATAAGGAAGTTCTTAAAAGAACTTTAGGTGGTTCCGTCCATTGTTGACCCAGTACCTCTGTATTGCGACAACAACGGGGCTATAGCTTTAGCAAAGGAACCCAGGTCCCATCAGAGATCCAGGCACATCTTGAGGCGGTATCACCTGATCAGGGAGATCGTGGATCGCAAGGAGATCGAGGTTCGGAGGGTTGCTTCAGAAGAGAACACTGCAGATCCATTCACCAAGGCCCTACCCCAGACTCAGTTCGAGCGGCTGATCGAGATGATAGGTCTTCGATATGCCAGTACATGGCCTTAGTGCAAGTGGGAGATTGTTAGTGTATATGCCCTAGAGGCCATTACTGTATCATACTAGTTTGTATATTACTTAATGGAAGCTTGGGATATTCACCTTGTATAAACAATCTTGCTCAATATAGTAGTATGCTACTTGGTTTGTTTCTACTTCAATGTGTACTTGTGTTTATTTCAGTATATCACTTATACGCATTAGTGGAGCCCTTAGGATCTTTGCTTGATTACCAGCGTTGTGATGGCAGTCACACTAGTAGGGGCTGGGTAATCTATAGGCACATCCTTATACAGGTCCCTAGTCGTAGGACTATCGAGACAGGGCATCGATACTCCGGAGTAGACTAGCGTATGCGCTTCTCATCCCAGTGTGGGAGATGGTCTGTCCCACAGCCATCAGTACGTCGTACTGGAGATAGTATACGGGTGCTCGTTGGGTTACGAGTACACTGGACAGGACTCGTCGGGAACTGAAAGGTTGGTATTATACCTATCGTCAGTTATCAGTTCCCAGGTGACATGAGTACAGCTTAGTCCGCTGACTTGACACTGGTACTTCGCCTCGAGTGTGTTCCCACTGCACTTTGATCACTACCCTACCACGGCTCAAAGGAGTCGTGCAAACAGGTGGTGGTTGGGTGCAGTCCCGAAGCACTTGGAGGCAGTGACGGTTAGACAGGATTCGTCTCTCCCGGTATTGGGGGTTGACATCGCGCTGTGTCTAGGAGAGCCATTACACGAGTAGTCCCTGGCCAGGGCAAGCGAGATATACTGGTAGGCTTCCAGTGTTATCTCAGGGTGTTTTGGGCTTCACTCCGACACGACTTGTACCGCTATTGGGGGACTGATGTTTTACCGCCCCCTAGGCCCGACATGCGATGTATCAGACGGACAGACCGGACTGTGCGGAGAATGTCACATTCAGACTCAGTAGGAGTTTAGATGGGGTCTCACCTCGTCAGCCTTCTTGTCGGCATCTACCTGGGGACCGTTACGCACAGCTAGTGCCGCTTGCGGTCTGTGGTTAAACCCACTGCCAGCGTAGTGTCGAGTCTTTAGAGTCCCATACAGAGGGTATTCGCCTCTGGGCAAAACAGAGTAGAGGTCGCACGGTTTTGCGACAGGGTTCGTTCTCATCCGCGCACTTGTGCACGTTTGGAGTCCGGACGGATTATACTGGCAGGCTCTGGTTTGAGCCAGATACTGGTATATGTTTTGGGGGTTGCTTTTATATCTTGGTATTCTTGTTCCTCGGAACGAGAATGCAGGTGTGTATGCACAGTTGCTTGAGGCGGAGAATGAGGTTTTTCATTAGGGTTTCGGAACGGGTGCGTATGCACAGTTGACAGTTATCATTTTCCAAACCCTAATGGATTTATGGATTATCTATTAATAATAGTAATTAAATGAGAATTTAGTTATGGTTGATTTTGTTGACTTGTTGACCATGGTTGACTTGTTGACCATGGTTGAATGTTGACCACCATCATGCTTTGAAAGATCCTCCTTGATTCATGCTTACACTTCATTTAAAGAAGCATGATAGTGGTCATTCCAAATTACCATCAACTATTCTTATTTTGAATTATTATCATTTAGATAATTCTTTTCTTTTGGCATTATGGTTGCAAGAAAGAAAAAGATTGCTCATTATCTCATTTAGCTTCTCTCTCCTCACTTCATCTTCTTCTTTCTCTAGCAAAAGAGAACCCTTCTCATGTGTTGAGAATCCTTCTCTTTAAAAAGAAAAGCAACCCCTAGTCACTCTCTACTCATTCTAGGTTCAAGGTTTAGCAAGCCGGAAACCCTAGTTCACTCAAAGATCGAGGAAGAGCCCAAAGGTCGAACCTTCGAGGTGGATCCATCTTCGACGGAAGAAGGCAACGAGAAGAGAACCATCAACCTCTACAAGATTTCAAGAAGAAGGAGTTCAAGTTTAGGTATAACCTTCATCCGAGTAGCTAACTCCCTTTAGCGTTTTTGCTAGTTTAGTTTAGTCACGATCCCGACCTTGTTTAGTCCATGTTGCCTCTTGCGATAAAAATTTGTTTTTTATACCGTTTCCGCCTCCCCGTAAGCACCGGGGGTCGCAATATGGACTTGCAATAGAAAGAAACATCAAAGCGGATCCACTCGCTGAGGCTATTCCTCGAACGCAATAGTTTCGTAAACGGGATTTGTGAGACTGACTAGTAGAGGAGTTGGGTGTTCGGTATCACACGGGCTGTGAGTATGCGACATCGCAATAATTAGCCTTGAGTGCAAGTGGGAGATTGTTGGAGATAGTGCCCTCAGAGTCAATTATTGGATCACAGGCACGTGATTGCAATGATTGAGGGAGGACCTATCCCGGTACGACAGTCTTACTCAAGATGATAGTATGCTATCTGGTTTATCTTTATCATCGTGTACTGCTTTAAGTGACCACACAGGTCGCTATTACACGTTGATAGAGCCCCTAGGATTCATGCTTGACTGCCAGCAGTATGAGGGCGATCATATACGTGGGAGCTGGTAGTCTATAAGCACATCCTTAAAAGGTCCCTAGTCGTGGGAGTTTCGAGACAGGGCATCGATACTCCAGAGTAGACAAGTTTATACAGTCGAGACCCCGACGAGGGGCGGTGGCCGGTCTCATAAGCCACTGGTGTCAGTTGGTTCACCTAAGATGTATACAGGTGCTCATTGGGTTATGAGTACACAGGACAGGACTCGCCGGGAACATGCTAGTTGGTCTTATACCTGACGTCAGATAGCAGTTCCCTGGTGACATGTGTACAGGTTAGTTCATCGACCTGAGGATCTTCATTTGTCTCGTGTGAGTTCCCACTGTACTTTGATTACTACCCTACCATGCTCAAAGGAGACGTGCAAACAGGATTTAGTTGGGTACAGTCCCGAGCCACATGGAGGCAGTGAGCGGATCTTCAGGGGTTCGTCTCTCGCGGTATTGGGGGTGAGGTCGCGTTGTGTCTAGGAGAGCCAGTACATGAAAAGTCCTTGGCCAAGGCAGGAAATTTACTGGTAGGTATTCCAGTAGTATCTCAGGGTGTTCTAGGCTACACTCCGACATGACTTGTACCGCTTTTGGTGGTCTGTCTTTTACCAACCCTCTAGGCCCGCCATGCGATGCTCATAGATGAACGGACCAGACTGTACGGATATTGTCACTGACTGGCTCAGTAGGGTGTCAGGATGAGTTCGCTCACAGACGTCCCTTTTGGTCAATAACTGGTGGCCCGTCACGTATGGCTAATACCTCTGACGTGCTAGTGGTTAAATCCACAGCCATAGTATTGACGAGTCTTTATAGTCCCCCACATTCAGTTGCTCAAGTTTTCGGGCGAAACGCTGTAGAGGCCGTATGGAGATACGGCAGGGTTCGATCAGATACGTGCGGCATTGCACGGATCAGGATCGGACGGTTAATACTAGCAGGCTTTGGTTTAAGCCGGATCCTAGTATTGTACAGTGTAGATTTTGTCTCATTGCATTTTTATTTCGGTCGGAATACAAATGCGGGTATGTATATACAATAGCGGGGTTTTCCTGTAATTTATTACGGGATCAGTTTTTTGGAGTTGCCAATTTGTTTTCCATTTCGGCCATATTTCTTTGTATCTTTCATTGGCCGAAGTTTGGTGGAGGAGGGCTTATTTGCATTTGTGCAAATTAGAATTGTGGAGAGTTGTCTTTGCATATTCTTGTGTCATGATGGTTGCACCATCATTTGACTTCATTTGATCATCATGTTTTGATTTGTGGAGATATGATGGCTTGACCTTTGGTGTCATGATTAGGTTTTGGAGTGTGGATTTGGTTCTAATGATTCTTGATCATGATCACTTTTCTCTCTCTCTCTCTTGTATCATTTGATCCACACACCCCCTTGGTATTATTCTCTCCACTCCTATTATGCATGGCCGGCCAAGGGAGTTTGGGGGCTGTCCAAATTCTTGTAGTGGGGATTTTGTTCTCTTGATGCTTGAAAAATCCCCAAGTTCCTCCACAAAAGTTCACACTTCATTTCCTCCACCAAAATGGCAACCTCCTACAACCCCAAATGAGATATAACACTCTACACTATATTCTACAGCAAATCTTGGGCACGTCGACTCGCCAGCTTCATGCCCGAGTTGCCTCGGTCCAGAGGTGGGAGCCCGTAAAAGAAGCCGACGACGTGGTGCCCTTCCGGCGAGGAGGTGAAGACCGGAGATTCCGCGGGAGATCGGGACGACGACGAGAAGACCGGAGGACACGGATCACTCGGTATATCTCTACCGCCTTCTCTTGTTAGCTAGGACTAGTTTAATGGCATGATCCGGGTTTATAGTGCGCGGTGGTGCCGGTTCAAAATGTTATTGTAAATCACCACTTCCGCACTCCGGCGTCGGATTGACGGCCGGGGCGCCGCCGTACACTTACACGTTGTGCCTAACTTGTGAACGTCGATCTTTTCATATTGTGAGTTGCGTCATTTCAGGAATCTGTAATCTTATATTGTCTGTTATGCAATTCTAGGATCGGTCGCGGAAACATCGGACGCGGCGCGCAAAGGCAACGCGGTGGTTGGATCGGATTAGCGAGGCATTCAACTGAGTAGATGTATTCATCTATGGAGGAAATCGTCTGGATGGCGCGAGACGCCCCCTAGTTAGGATTACTTTATTTCTTGCAACATATGCATTGTTAGTTAGCTAACCCCTCCATTCACATTTCATACATTTATAGCTACTCGTCTGCAAGATTTGCATAAGATATCCATATACACATGTGCGATATCACTTCGTAGGACACGAACACCATTACTATTGGCTCCTGTTGCACGGGCACTATTCATGTAACACACACGCCTTTGGTAATTGCCATGCCACGAGCACATAGAACCTGTTTAGCTTAGTATCACCACTTGCATCATACATGATATATGAAATCACATAGCATGTATATACCTCGCATCATCATCATACTTACATAGATTTCTAGCCACAAATCACATCGCATACCTTGATATCATAGACATTATCATATACAACATGTTGGGTATTATGATTTTCTTGACGATTTCAGTATAGCTGCGATTTCTGGATTTTGGGGAAAACCGCAAGAATTTAACAAAAGCTTATATTTATCAATTTTAAAACAAAGTTGCGGTTTTCTCGTGATGTATGTGTCGTCCACCATGAATTTTCATGTTTACTGTTGGATTTCGAGACCCGATTCGAGAAGTGGATGAACCGTCTCGGGTACATGGTGGGCCCGGTATGGTACCCTGGGGCAAGAAGATCAAGTTGTAGACGATGAGCCTGGCAGGGGAAGACTACCTAACGGTGATGTCTGGCGCGGCGGATATCCGGAGGATACCGACCGTTGTCGTGAGATTTGATGATATGGGCCGATACGGACTGACGGAGCCCGATGTATTGAGACATTGATACAGTGAGACATTGAGACAGATGTGTTTTCATATTTGGTGTCGATGCTTGACACGGGTTTCAGATGATTTCTTGATGGTATTTAGCTATTATACAGATACTCTTTTTCTAAAGTTAAGAATGCAGAACTAATAGCATTTAAAACACTTAAAGGTTTAGTATTGACATTGCATACATGTGCATGCATACTAGAGGTATTACATCATATCTGGACATACATGCTGTAACGCATTTGCGTGCATTCTTACGATAGCCTTACTAGATGTTATATTCTACTCACGAGCTGGTAACTCACCCCCGTTGCGCCACAGTGTCTTGCAGGTCGGACTCATCAGCCTAGTAGCGGCGGCTTATCTTATTAGTGATTTCTTTTCCTCAGACTCGCGACATAGCTCGTAGGTGGGTTGCGAGAGCACTTTTATCTCTTTTGTACTACTTTTGTATCTAGTATTCTCCATCTACCACTTCTTATGTGTATATGCGACCTAGTGATGAGACTGTTAGATTTGTGTATATGTCGTTTCTTTTGGTCGAGCTCACTTGAGCCGACGTTGTGTTTTCTTGTATTTTGCATTTCTTTATGCTCTTTTCTTGATATTACATATATATATTGCGCGTGGTTGTGATCCGCCTTGGGCGAAGAGCTAGCTCCCGCTTGGGGATGCCATTTTGTGATTACAGGTTATATATCTTGTTGTACCCATTTTGGGGGATAGAATTTACAGAGGAGACTCTGCCGAAATTTTCGGAAATTTTTGATGTTTTTTTAAAAGGGGTTCAATGCAACTAAATTGATTTCAAGTCGTTTTCATGAAAGGTTTCCTTCACTCTCTTTGGTTTTGGTTTAGATTTTCTGGGCTTTGGCTGACTTAGTTTACGTTACACCTTTAGACGTCTCGTAATCTAAGTGCCAGTCACGTTCCATACTTTCGGGTCGTGACACAGGGCCTGGGCTGGGAGGGGCTGAGGCAGTGATGACATACGATACCTTATCATATGTGAGAGCAATGTTAACGTTACTCAGCCAGTCTTTATAGTTCGGTCCGGTTAGCAAAAGCTTAAGTCCAGTCATGGTTATCTGCCATTAGGAGAGAGAAAAGAATACACTCAGCAAAAGCTCATGCAAAGATCAGATTGGTTAATTATCTTATCTAATCGATGTCTCCCACTGCTATTATCAAATTTTCCTCCAAACCTTAAAAAGAAAATTAGCCAGGATTAATTACATTCTACAACTTCTCTAACCGTTCAGCCAGGCTAGTGCTGGTACTTTGAGGGAGGTTCCTTGTTCTTTCGCACGGACCTAATTAAAATAAACCTCGTTATCCCAGAGGCGTAGCCCCGTTGACACCTTTCTAGACACCTAATGAGTTAGCTAATTGTAAAGTGCAAAACTCTCCCGGGAGCAACTCTTGCTCACAGTGATTGGGATCCTACTATCATATAGAAGGTATGCAATCTCATTGCAAATTTCAACTCTTGAAACTCGCGATATGGTTTTTACCCCTAGCCCTCATGACCTTGGCTATGGTCAACATATTATAAGCACTAGTCAAGTTCTACCCGTCATTTCATGATTAATTAGACCTACAACATGACCCTTAGCAATGGTCAACATAATCATATGACTGTCCTAATTAATCGCATCATATGTTATGTAGGAAGACATCACTTAGCTACCGTACACTACGCCTTGGTTATAGTCAACATACGTAGCACGGATACTAAGTACTCTACTTCCTAAAATGACGGAGGGCTGCGAATTGTTTTTAAGAAAACCTTTAACGCTTTGAACTTGATATCGTTGTAGAATCTAATGGTTTTAAAAGGAGTGGCTTAAGCTCCGCGCTTTGAAAACTTGCTTTCTTACAAAAAACCGAGTAGGTTTCAAATCCGATTCTACAACATCTTTTAGGTTCCTTTTTCTTTACATTAATCTCATTAATGTAGTCCCATCATTTAAGTCCTTAAGCCATCACAGAAAAGAAATGAATATAGAACGTACGCTTATGCCATCCGCATTCGCTACAATGTCCCGTTATGTACCGTTAGGTTACTTAACTAAAGGCATAGCGAGGCGGGACTAGCACGGATGCAAAACATAAGCAACGTTTATTATATATCATATATATATAATACACCATTCGTCTCAGCATATATATGTAAGTCTATGTCGCTCACCCCGCAAGCTAGCGAGGAAGCAGAACAAGTAAAAATCGAAACTTTCATACATAGCAACATAGACTAAAGCTAAAGGATCTTTGCCAAACCATTGCTAACAAACTACAAGAGGTTCTATCTACTATGCAAGAAGATTATACCTGATGCTACTAGTCCTTCGGGACTTCTCCGCTAGCCACCTCGTCTCCGTAGGAGCTCCGAGGATCGATTCGGATCTTGGTCACCTCCGCGGTCTCCTAGAGTCGAAGACGATCCACCCGAGAGTTTATAGTCCGAGCTCCACCTCACACCGAGGTAACTAGGGCAACAAGTTTGCTACTCTTGATGTCCTAGGTGATGTAGAGGAAGAGGATGGATTTGTTTGTCTATTTAGTTTCTATTTTTCTCAACACATGAAAGCTATAGAAAAAACTAGAGAGGAGGATGAAGAAGAACCATGGGAGCTTTCTTTTGATGAGAGAGAAAGCAAAAGAGATAATGATCCATAGAAATTATATTTACTAATCTTTTATCATGATAATGTGTGATGGCTACTTGATTTGACCATTATCATCTCAAAATAAATCCAAAACAATAAGAAGGATCTAGTGCTCTAAAAAATATTCAAGTTAACAATGGTCAATTAGGCCAAATGGTCAACATGGTCAAATGGTCAAAGCAATTAGCCATAATAAAATTATCATTAAAAAGATTAATAAACATTTTTCCCACCTCATAATGGTTTTGACCAAATCAATGGTCGAAACCCTAATGAGGCAACTTCTTCTTCGCTCCTCACAATTGTGCATACACACCCGCATCCGCATTCCGTAGAATATGAATGCACAGAAAACAAAACTAATCCATCCGTACAATATTAGGATCCGGCTTAAACCAAAGCCTACTAGTATTGCCTGCCCGAACATCATACGCACACAAGTGCACGTAAGTGATTGTAGCCCTGCCGTAAAACCATACGGCCTCTACACCTTTTGCCCAGAGTAGGGAAACTCTCTGTGTGGGACACTAAAGACTCGACACTATGCTGGCAGTGGGTTTAACCACAGACCGCAAGCGGCACTAGCTGTACGTAACGGTCTCCAGGTAGATGTCTACAAGAAGGCCGATGAAGTAAACCCATCCGAACTCCTACTGAGCCTGAATGTGACAATCTCCGTACAGTCCGGTCTGTTCGTCTAAGAGTATCGCATGTCAGGCCTAGGGGGACGGTAAACGTCAGACCCCTAATAGCGGAACAAGTCATGCCGAAGTGTAGCCCAGAACACCCTGAGAAACTACTGGAAACACTACCAGTAAATCTCGCTTGCCCTGGCCAGGGACTTTGTGTAATGGCTCTCCTAGACACAGCACGATATCAACCCCCAATACCGGGAGTGACGAATCCTATCTAACAGCTACTACCTCCAAGTGCTTCGGGACTGCACCCAACTACTACCTGTTTGCATGACTCCTTTGAGCCGTGGTAGGGTAGTAATCAAAGTACAGTAGGAACACACTTGAGGCGAAATAGCAGTGTCAAGTCGACGGACTAAGCTGTACTCCTGTCACATGGGAAATGTTATCTGACGATAAGTATAGTACCAACCAACAGTTCCCGACGAGTTCTGTCCAGTGTACTCGTAACCTAACGAGCACCCGCATACTATCTCCAGTACGACGTACTGATGGCTGTGGGATAGACCGTCTCCCCTGCTGGGATGAGAAGCGTATACGCTAGTCTACTCCGGAGTATCGATGCCCCGTCTCGATAATCCTACGATTAGGGACCTGTATAAGGATGTGCTTATGGATTACCCAGCCCCCACTAGTGTGACTGCCATCACAACGCTGGTAATCAAGCAAAGATCCTAAGGGCTCCACTAATATGTATAAGCGATATGCTAAAAGAAACACATGCACATATTGAAGTAGAAACAAACCAAGAAGCATACTACCATTTTGAGCAAGACTGTCTATACAACTGTGAATATCCCAAGCTTCCATTAAGTAATATACAAACTAGTATGATACAGTAATGGCCTCTAGGGCATTTACACTAACAATCTCCCACTTACACTAGGGCCATATACTGGCGTATCGAAGACCGATCATCTCGATCAGCCGCTCGAACTGAGTCTGGGGTATGTCCTTCGTGAGTGGATCTGCAGTGTTATTCTCCGAATCTACTCTCCTCACCTCGATCTCATGGAGATCTACGATCTCCCTTATCAGGTAGTACCGCCTCAAGATATGTCTGGACATCTGACGGGACTTGGGTTCCTTTTCTAAAGCTATAGCGCCGTTGTTGTCGCAATACAGCGGTATTGGATCAACAATGGTAGGAACCACCTGAAGCTCCGTGAGGAACTTCTTCATCCAGACAGCTTTCTTTGCGGCATCGCAAGCAGCTTTGTACTCCGCTTCCATAGTCTAGTTAGCAACGGTTTCCTGCTTGGAGCTCTTCCAGTAAACCGCCCCTCCATTGAGGGTAAAGACATAACCCGACATGGACTTGGAGTCATCCTTGTCACTCTGGAAGCTGGAGTCAGCAAAGGCCTCGATCTGGAGGTCTTTTCCGCCATACACCAAGAAAATCTCTTTAATCCTTCTCAGATAGTTGAGAATGTTCTTTACTGCTATCCAGTGTTTCTCCCCTGGGTCCGACTGATACCGGCTTACAACGCTCAATGCGTATGCTACATCTGGTCTGGTACATAATATCGCATACATTATAGAGCCTACCGCAGATGCGTAGGGTATAGATGACATGCGATCCCTTTCCAAATCAGTCTTGGGAGACATCTCTTTGGAGTGGGTGATTCCGTGACAAGCCGGTAGATTACCGTGCTTAGAATCTTCCTTACTGAATCGTTTCAGTATGGTGTCGATGTACCTAGACTGCGAAAGTCCCAACATCTTCTTAGATCTATCACGATAGATCTGGATCCCCAGAATGTAGTTGGCATCGCTCAGGTCGTTCATTGAGAATCTCTGTGACAAGAATCCTTTGACTGACTGTAGCATAGGAATGTCATCCACGTACAAAACGAAGAATACCACAGTTCTCCCTACAATCTTACTGTAAATGCCTGGTTCATCTGGATTTTTGATAAAGTCGAATTCTTTGACAGTATCATCAAAGCAGATGTTCCAACTCTGCGATGCCTGCTTCAGTCCATAAATGGACTTAAGCAACTTGCACACTTTACCGCTGCTCCCACTCTGAATGAAACCCTCTGGCTGATCCATAGAGACGCACTCTTCCAAATTTCCATTTAGAAAAGCCGTCTTTACGTCCATCTGCCAGATCTCATAATCGTCGAAGGCAGCAATGGCAAGAAGGATCCGAATGGATTTGAGTATAGCCACTGGAGAAAAGGTTTCGTCATAGTCCAAACCAGGTCTTTGACGAAAACCCTTTGCAACAACTCTAGCTTTGTAGGTTTCAACCTGTCCATCTACACCAATCTTCTTTCTAAAGATCCATTTGCAGCCTACGGGTTTTACCCCTTCTGAAGCAATGTCCAAAGTCCAAACTTTGTTGGTTTACATGGACTCCATTTCGGTCCGCATTACATCCAGCCATTTTACTGAGTCGCCGCTCTGAATGGCTTGCTGGAAGCTAGTAGGCTCATCATTTTCAATAATGCAATCCTCTCGATCCCCGTCTATGAGAAAACCGTAGTATCTCTCATGCGGATGAGACTTCCTACTACTCTTGCGGAGTGGCGCTGGGATGCCCGGTTCTCCTGAAACCTCTGGTTCTACCAAGCTTTCAGTAATAGTTTGTGGTTCTGGAATTTCTTCCAGTTCTATTGCGCTCCCACTTATCTGATTTTCTAAAAATTCAGTTTCCAAGAAGCGGGCATGACGAGAAACAAAGACCTTTTACTCCCCTGCGTAATAGAAAACATACCCCTTGGAGTTCTTTGGGTATTCCACAAACTTACACTGTACTAAGCGTGCCTCGAGCTTGTCCGCATGCTGCTTTTTAACAAAAGCTGGACATCCCCATGTCTTAAAATGTCTAAGACAGGGTTTCTTTCCACACCACATCTGATATGGTGTGGTAGGCACTAACTTAGTAGGAACCTGGTTCAAAAGATATGCAGCTGATTTTAATGCATAACCCCAGAAGGATCGCGGTAACGCAGCCTTACTCATCATGGAACGAACCATATCCAATAGGGTTCGAATCCGCCTTTCCGATACACCGTTGTGTTGTGGTGTGTATGGAGGAGTACGTTGAGAGAGAATTCCATTCTCTTTTAAGTAGTCCAGGAACTCGGCACTCAAGTATTCACCACCTCAATCAGATCTCAGTGTCTTGATACATTTGCCTGTTTGTTTTTCTACTTCATTCTTGTATTCCCGGAATTTCTCAAAGGCCTCGGATTTGTGCTTCATCAAGAATACATGTCCATACCTAGAGAAATCATCCGTAAAAGTAATGAAGTATGAATAACCACTTCGCGCATGTGTAGACATTGGACCACACACGCCACTGTGTATGAGTCCTAAGAGCTCGCTCGCTCTTACTCCGTGTCCAGTGAATGGAGTCTTTGTCATCTTTCCCATGAGACAAGAATCACAAGTAGCATAAAATTAATATTCGAACGGATCCAAATATCCTTCTTTATGTAACTTCGTCAACCGTGTTTCATTGATGTGACCCAGTCTACAATGCCATAGGAAAGCCTGATTTAATTCCGGAGACTTTCTTTTAAGTGTGTTCTGGACACTGATAACCTGAGCTTGATTTAATACGTATATTCCGTTTTCTAATGCACCTGACCCAATCAGAACTTGATTTAGGTGGATGTGGACCACATCGCTTACAAAAGTAAAATCATATCCTTCCTTAGAAAGTAAGGATACAGATATGATATTACAAGCTAGACTAGGTACATACAAACAGTTACGTAGAATCAATATCTGCCCACTTGTCAATCCAAGGTGATATTCCCCTATGGATTCAACGTCCACGCTCATTCCGTTAGCAACCCTGAGAGTCATATCACCTAACCTGATAACTCTACGGTTTCTCAAAGCCTGTAATGAATTACAAATGTGAGATCCTGATCCGGTATCTAGTACCAGGAAGTAGAGTTAATTGACATACAGTTTTCTATTACAAACACACCTGAAGTCGAAGCCACAACATGCTTCGAATCCTGGCTACTGGCTTTTAAAGCCCTGCAGTCCTTCTGCTAATGACCTTTCCCATAACAATAAGAACGTCCCTCATTTACTATATCTAGTCCCGAAACTTTTTCCCTTCCCTTTCCTTCTACCTTCCTGGTTTCCTTCAGGGTGTCAGTAGAAGGTAGAGACTATAGAATCAAGTCAGTACGTGACTGGTTCTTCAACGTGGTCCTCAGGTCCGTGAGCTCATTAATATAGGTAGTCACTGTTGGGATGTTGTCCCCTACAGATGACCCAATAGCCAATCTCGCTTGAAGCAATTCGTTCGAGGTCTCATATCTTGCGATACGAGATTGCTCTTCGTATAAATCCTTGTTATGGAGGAAGACAGAAACTAGGTCCATCTTCTTGTGTTGCCTCTGGTATGCACCATCAACTGAGACCAACACGAGGCACTTGGCATTCGCACAGTCTTTTTCCGATGTCTTACGGATATCAGTATCCGTGACGATGGAAACTGGTCCTGAGACGGCAAGGGTTTGATTAGTGAAGATGTGTCCCAGTTCGTCATGGGTAATGGGCATTTGGACAGACCTTTGCCAGTCATTACAGTCAGATTCAGTCATTTTATTATCTAGATGTAACCTATGTCTGGTCACTTGGTCGCTGCAATTAAGAGAGAGAGAAGAAAACACTTAGCATGATGCTCTTGCAAGTTTAGATTGATTTTTAATTTATCTAAACAGGATGGCTCCCACTGTTTCTCGAATCCTTGCTCAAACCATAAAAGAAGAATTAGTCAGGATTAATCTCACCGTACAATACTTTCTTAACCGTTCAGCCAGGCTTGTGTCGGTACTTCTAGGGAGGTTTTACGACGCTTTCGCGAAGTTCCTTAATTAAATAACCTCTTTTCCCTGGAGGCGTAGCCCCGCTAACACTGTTCTAAACACTTACTTGGTTTATAGCATTGATCGTTAAGTGAAGAGTCTCCCGAGAAGTAGCGGATACTCACAGTATGATCGGGATCCAAATATCATTGTAAGATAATGCTGAAGGAATCCTACCAATATTATCAAACTCCAAATGGTATGCAGCACTAGCAGGTTTCAGTTTCTTTAGAAAATCCCGATGTGGATTTTTGCCCCATGCTCTTATGACCTTGACTAAGGCCAACAAATCATAAGTCACATGTCAAGTTCTACCCGTCACTGTCCAGGTTAATTTGAACCCACCCGTATATACCCTTGACTAAGGCCAACAAAGTAATACGACTGTCCCAAACCAACGCATCTATCTATACAACATATGAATACCCAGCAGCTACCAATCACCATGCCTTGACTAAGGCCAACAAACATAGCTTGAATATTATTGAATGTTCATATGAAATGACGGAGGGCTATGAATGGTTTTGGCGAAACCGTGAATGTAGTGAACTTGATATAATCGAAGGAACCTCATAGCTTTTAAAAGGAGTGGTTTAAGCCCTGCATTTAAAAGTTTTGCTGTTTTGAAAAAAACCGAGTGGTTTTTGAAATTGTTCCAACGATCCAACTTTGGTTTGTTTTCTTTGCATTAATTTAATGCGTCCCATCAATTAATCCTACCATTGCAGAAAACAACGAAAATATGACGTACGCTTATGCCATCCGCATTCGACACCGGGCCCCGTCATCACCCGTTAGGTTACTTAACTAACGACAGAGCGGGGGCTAGACTAGCGCGGATGCAAAACATAAGCAACGCCTACTAGATATCATATATAGATATATACATTCTTCAGATGCAATGATAGCCATTCCAGATCAAAGATGAACACATTGGATATACTAGAAATCCGCACTTCGTTCGAGCCTGCAACGAAAGACGGATTACACAGTCGTGATGAATAACCAAACCCCACCCTAGACCCCTACGGGTGCGGAAAACTACCCGTCAAATACCCGAAGTGAAGCAGCCTCCCTCAACAAAGTGAGTAGGCCACTCGGCACTTCAAAGTACCCGGTAGTTTATGCACCCCACTTTGGTTCTATCCTAGGAGCAGAAAACAGTAAAAGAAGTAATATACAAAGGCAGCTACATCCTCAACCCCGAAGTGCGACCCAAAAATAATATTACATCAATTTAGAATTTGCATCGAATGAAAAATGAAAAACCCTCATCTTACATCCCCGGCTATTCATCCACGACGATCCAACAAGTTCATATACACAATCCAACATCACAGATCACAGATATGTACAACCCCCATTAATCGACGTATAACGATTAGCAGACGTTCAGTACATATATCACATCATAGAAGATCCGATTAGCTAAAGTACTTAGAATTTCGATCGATTACCAGATTTGAATCTACCCCAAGCACAACACAGTACTCAATAAAATCTGGGCAGAAACAAAGTATCAGAAAAATCATAAAACACAAAACTGGATACACTGCAGGAAAAACGAGTCGACTCGGCGTCGACTCGGCCGTGGATCCGCGGCGAAACGCATGGTTTCGCCGCGCTTCCGCGGCGGTCTGACCGATTCATGACCTTGTTTTTCTTGGGTGTCCTTCAAAAAGCCTGCACATATTTTTAAGGTCCCTGAAATAATTTTTGGACCAGTTTTAAAATCGACAGAAAACTTGCATTTTTGACGTATTTTTGCGATATCTCGGGCGATCGAATTTCTAACACTTTGCTAACATGTTAGTAATGGTTTAGCTAGGCTCTGATACCACTGTAAGTCTATGTCGCTCACCCCGCAAGCTAGCGAGGAGGCGGAAGAAGTAAAAATCGAAACTTTCATACATAGCAACATAGACAAAAGCTAAATGATCTTTTCCAAACCATTGCTAACAAACTACAAGAGGTTCTATCTACTATGCAAGAAGATTATACCTCATGCTACTAGTCCTTCGGGTCTTCTCCGCTAACCTCCTTGTCTCCGTAGGAGCTCCGAGGATCGATTCGGATCTTGTTCACCTCCATGGCCTCCTAGAGTCGAAGACGATCCACCCGAGAGTCTATAGTCCGAGCTCCACCTCAAACCGAGGTAACTAGGGCAACAAGTTTGCTACTCTTGATGTCCTAGGTGATGTAGAGGAAGAGGATGGATTTGTTTGACTATTTAGTTTCTATTTTTCTCAACACATGAGAGCTATAGAAAAAACTAGAGAGGAGGAAGAAGAAGAAGAATGGGAGCTTTCTTTTGATGAGAGAGAAAGCAAAAGAGATAATGATCCATAGAAATTATATTTACTAATCTTTTATCATGATAATGTGTGATGGCTACTTGATTTGACCATTATCATCTCAAAATAAATCCAGAACAATAAGAAGGATCTAGTGCTCTCAAAAATATCCAAGTCAACAATGGTCAACTAGGTCAAATGGTCAAAGCAATTAGCCATAACACAATTATCATTAAAAAGATTAATAAACATTTTCCCTACCTCATAATGGTTTTGACCAAGTCAATGGTCGAAACCCTAATGAGGTAACTTCTTCTCCTCACAACCGTGCATACACAACCGCATCCGCATTCCTAAAAAATGAATGCACAGAAGACAAAACTAATCCATCCATACAATACTAGGATCCGGCTTAAACCAAAGCCCACTAGTATTGTTTGCCCGAACATCATACGCACACAAGTGCACGTAAGTGATCGTAGTCCTGCCGTAAAACCATACGGCCTCTACACCTTTTGCCCAGTGTAGGGAAATTCTCTGTGTGGGACTCTAAAGACTCGACACTATGCTGGCAGCGGGTTTAACCACAGACCGCAAGCGGCACTAGCTGTACGTAACGGTCCCTAGGTAGATGTCGACAAGAAGGCCGATGAGGTAAACCCATCCGAACTCCTACTGAGCCTGAATGTGACAATCTCCGTACAGTCCGGTCTGTTCGTCTAAGAGTATTGCATGTCAGGCCTAGGGTGGTGGAAATGTAAGTGCACGGCGGCGCCCCCGGCCGTCGATCCGACGCCGGAAATGCGGAAACGAAAAACTTTGCGAAACTTGCAAACCGGCACCACCGTGCACTATCAACCCGGATCGGGCCATTAACCTAGCTACTAGCAAACTAAAAGATGGGTAGAGAGATATACCGAGCGATCCGTGTCCTTCGGTCTTCGCCTCCACTCCGATCTCCTCGCGGAATCTCCGGTCGTCGCCTCCTCGCCGGAACGGGCACCACATCGCCGGGTTCTTTTACGGGCTCCCACCTCTGGACCGAGGCAACTCGGGCACGAAGTTGGCGAGTCGACGTGCTCAAGGATGCTGTAGGTGTAGTGTAGAAACCATTGTCTCATTTGGGTTTCAAGTTGCCTTTCATGGAGGGATGAGTGAACTTTGGAGTGATGTGTAGAATTTTGTAGCAAGAAGAATGAGATGAAATGAAAATTCCTCATACTAGAAATGAACCCTCTCCCTCTCCCACAAGTGGCTGGCCCCTCTTGGATCAAAATGGTGGAGGGAAAAAGAATAAATCATGAAGGGAGGTGAGTGTAGGAATCAAAAGAGGTGACTACATCCAAAAGCAAGCCTCACATCAACTTCTAATCCATTCTAATCTCAATTAATGCAAGCTAGTGATGGAAAAAGAATCTCAACATGCAAGAACCATCATGATGCCACCATTTCACAAATAAACCCTCCATAAAAGATAATTTGCACAACTGAAAATAACCCCCTCCATCGGAAAAGTCCGGCCGGGAAGGAACAAAGGAAAACTGGCCGGAACGGAATGCAAACTGGCAACTTCAGAAAACTGATCCCGTAATAAATTACAGGAAAACCCCGCGACTGCATATACATGCCCGCATTTGTATTCCCACTGAACACAAATGCAAAGAGACAAAATCTACACTGTCTAATACTAGGATCCTGCTTAAACCAAAGCCCGCTAGTAAAATCCGTCCGATCATGATCCGTGCAATACCGCGCGTATCTGATCGAACCCTGCCATATCTCAATACGGCCTCTACAGCGTTTCGCCCGAAACTTGAGAAACTGGTCTGTGGGGAACTCTAAAGACTCGTCAATACTTTGGCTGTGGATTTAACCACTAGCACGTCAGAGGTATTAGCCAATACGTGACGGGCTACCAGGTATTGACAAAAAGGGACGTCGATGAGCGAACTCATCCTGACACCCTACTGAGCCTGTCAGTGACAATATCCGTACATTCCGGTCCGTTCGTCTATGAGCATCGCATGGCAAGCCGAGGGGGTTGGTAAAAGTCAGACCCCCAAAAGCGGTACAAGTCGTGTCGGAGTATAGCCCAGAACACCCTGAGATACTACTGGAATAACTACCAGTAAATCTCCTGCCTCGGCCGAGGGCTTTGTGTAATGGCTCTCCTAGACACAGTGCGACCTCACCCCCAATACCGGGAGAGACGAACCCCTGCAGATCCGCTCACTGCCTCCATGTGGCTCGGGACTGTACCCAACTAAAACCTGTTTGCACGTCTCCTTTGAGCGTAGTAGGGTAGTAATCAAAGCACAGTGGGAACTCACATGAGACAAATGACGAACTCAGGTCGATGAACTAACCTGTACACATGTCACCCGGGAACTGCTATCTGACGTCTGGTATAATCCCAACGAGCAGGTTCCCGGCGAGTCCTGTCCGGTGTACTCATAACCCAATGAGCACCTGTATACATCTTAGGTGAACCAACTGATACCAGTGGCTTGTGAGACCGGCCACCGCCCCTCGTCGGGGTCTCGACTGTATACACTAGTCTACTCTGGAGTATCGATGCCCTGTCTCGAAACTCCCACGACTAGGGACCTTTTAAGGATGTCCTTATAGACCCCAGCTCCCACGTATATGATCGCCCTCATACTGCTGGTAGTCAAGCAAGAATCCTAGGGGCTCTATCAACGTGCAATAGTGACCTGTAAGGTCACTTAAAGCAGTACACGATGATAAAGATAAACCAGATAGCATTCTATCATCTTGAGTAAGACTGTCCTACTGGGATAGGTCCTCCCTCAATCATTGCAATCACGTGCCTGTGATCCAATAATTGACTCTGAGGGCACTATCTCCAACAATCTCCCACTTGCACTCATGGCTAATTATTGCGATGTCGCATACTCACAGCCCGTGTGATACCGAACACCTAATTCCTCTACTAGTCAGTCTTACAAAGTTCGTTTGCGAAACTATTGCATTCGAGGAATAGCCTCAGTGAGTGGATCCGCTGTGATGTTTCTTTCTATGTCTCTCTTTATCTCAAGTTCGCGGAGAAACCCATCTCCCGAAATGAGCAATACCTGTCTTAGAATATGTCTGGATGTCTGATGGGACCTAGTTCATAAATGAACTCCAAATCCAAACCTCTTAGACTGTATCGTCAACTGAACTTAATCAGTATCCTGCGCCATCCTTCCCTCAGTATCCACCTGGACCACCTGTCCAAAATACTGCCCCTTGTCAGAGGGAAAACTATAACTCTGACAGTCACTCTGTCATCCAGGTCACCTTGGAAGCCTGGAATGATAACCGTCTCCTAAAGGAGGCTGTGGTTATCAAATCCCTAGAATATCCACTTATGTTCTAAAACTTCTTCCGAATGTTTTTCCAGGATTGGATCAATATCAACTTATTGCATCTACTGCAAGAACAACATCTGGTGTGGTACTTGACATATCATGCTTGACTCAATTGCCTAAGCAAGTGATCTGCCAATCAAGCACATCCCTCTCTATTTTAGTCTGTAAGACACCTTTAGAGAGGGTGACTCCATTACCTGCAGGTACACTACCGTGCCAGAAGTCGTCCATTCTAAAAACTCTTAGAATGCTGTCTAAGTACCCTGATTGGGAAACCACCCAAATCTAGATCTAAAACCATAGATCTAGTAACCAGAATGTCTGATATAATATCCAAGCCTTATGTGGAGAAACCACTGTGTGACGACCAAAGTATAACCGATCGTAGTATAGGAATATCACTTCCTACTCTGTGTATGCATCCAAATACTAGGACATCACACCCAACTACCTTCTTAACAGATCCATCCCCTATTCTGATGAAGTCAAATCTATGACTGTCACATCAAAAATAGATGATCTATCTCCGCTATATCTGCTTTAGTCTATAAATAGACATAAGCCACCTGTCCACCAATGCTTCCGCTGCTCCCACTGACTACGACAACCCTCTGGCAGAGTCATATAGACGTACACTTCTAAAGCTAGTTTAGAACGACGCTATACTCATCCTCCTGCCGGGTCTCACAGTCTGGAACAACAGCAATGGTAAGCCTGGGTAAACAAGAACCTACCTGTTACCGTCCTTGAGGCTACCGGAGTACCTCACGGGTGCTTGAGATTACCCACCTTATCTGCGGAGTGGCTAATGGAATGTCAAACCAGATTGAATCTTTAGGTTCTTATCAAATCTTCAGTAATCGTTTGCGGTTCTGGAATCACTTCTAGTTCTACCATACTCCCACTTCTGTTTTCTGAAAAAATCCATTTTTGTTAAAACTGTGGCGTGTCAAGAACAATATCACTATTGATCTTCCAGATGGTAGAAAGTCAACCCTCATCATAGCCTGGGTCAACCCACAAACAGCCATTACGGAAACGTGCCTTGAGTTATCCAGAGTCTGGTTTTAAGCATAAGCCGGACAACTCCCCGTACCTTAACATCGTTAAGATATGAACTGTTCTATATCCAATATAGAACCAGAGGCACTGATTTAATTGAACCAGATTCAAATCATGCAGCTGTCTCCAGTGCATGTCAACTAAATGGAGAGAGGCCGATCAGCATTACTCAACTTAGGAGTGCTTCCAATTATGAGTAACCTGAAAGAGAAGCATGTTCTCTTAATCATTACTATCAACTGAATACCATACACAAGTATCTACATCTTCGATTACCTTGAAGAATCCCGATACTTGTAACATCTGGTTCTCTACTTTACTCCTATACTTATAACTTCTCAAAACTCAGAACCTGCATTTCTATAAAACAAATGTCTAAGAACTAGAGAAGTCAAAAGTAAACAGAATATAGTACTAGTACCAACCCCTCTGTCCTAATGGACGCTGGACAATATACAATACTCTGTATAAGTCCCTTGAGTCTAGTGACTCATTCACTGTGAGTCGTAGGTTGAAAACTGTACTTATGATTAAGAAGAATTACACCGCTGTTTAATGCTCCTTACCTAACCATCCAGTGATATAGGTAAATGTCAAAGACATAATTTCAAAAAGGTATATCTCACTCTATAAAAATAGACGTACAGATATATCAATTTGAAATTGGTGCATAATAACGGATATTCAAAACCAAATATTTGCCGTCCGGCAAACAACTCAGGTGACTTCCTCAAATATCACCAATTACAACGAATTCCGATATAATGAGGATGATCACCTAATTCCTAATAACTTACTCCTACTCATCATCTGTAATACCATACAGATGTGAGAATCATACCTGGTAAATACATACCCTGGAGCAAGGGCTAATTGGGAAATCAGTTTTCTTTTAACAGTACACAGTGAAACTGAAACATTGAAATGTTTCGATGGGGTATCCTGGTATTCCTAGTAATGCCTCTTCCATTATCCAGATTCACAACTGTAACCGTATATTTCTTTGCCACCTCTCCAAATCCCTTTATATGTCTTTAGTCATTACCTTCTGCACACCCCTTTAGGCCAAATGGTTTTCTTCCTTCCCTACCGTTCGGCACCAGCTTATGGTTTGGAAGAAGACTATCCAATAAGCATAATGGGTGTACTGTCCTAATCTTAGGAGCACTCGCAATGCGAGAGAAGGTGAAGATAAAAGACAACCGAATAAACCTTATTTCTATTTCTCCTGAACCAGAACCCATCCCCGAACTGGAACAAGTTCCTTTCGAGTTCGTATATAACCATACGATGGAGTATCCAATAAACTGTGGATCTTCGTAGTGATACGGAGTGTCCTGGAGAAATACAAAGGTGAAATGGGAGTGGTAAAGAAACACTTGGTTTGGTCGAGAATATCAGTCGCAATTTACTTTGCCCTCCTTCTAATCCCTTTCTTTGTCTTAACTTAATACCTTCTGTACACCGTTTAGGCTAATTAGTTTTCTTCATTCCCTACCGTTCGGCACCAGCCTAAGGTTTGGAAGAAGACTATCCAATAGGCGTAACGGGTGTACTATCCCCTAATCCAAGGAGTACTCGCAACCTAAGAGAAGGTAAAAGGAAAAGACAACTGAATAGTCCTATTCGTTTTCTCCAGAACCGGAAACCATCCTCGAACAAATCTCTTCGAGTTCGTATATAACCATATGACGGTTTTATCCAATGGAAGTGGACGTTCGTAGTAATACGGGGTGTCCTGGAGAAAAGGGTAAAAGTAGGAGTGGCAATGAGGTTTGCAACTCTAACAATCCCAAAGCCAGTGTTTAAGATGGTTCGGTTAATTTTGGTCACTGAGTCATAGTCTAGGGTCGGGTCAATGGTCGCTGCCAAAGAGAGAGAGAAAAGAAACACTCAGCGTGCACTCTAACCTAGATCAGAATGGTTGTCACTTTATCTAATCAGGAAACATCCCACTGTACCGTCAAATTCTTCCCCAAACCTGAAAGAAGAATTAGTCGGGATCACCCGAGGAGTAAACCAACTCATCAGTGGGAATCGGGATCCAACTATCATTGCATGATAACGTGACGGAATCCTCTCACGTTATCACACTCCAGAAGGTATGCGCATATCTGGCAAGTTTCAGTTTCTTTTGAAACTCCCGATGTGATTTTTACCCCATGCTCTAATGACCTTGACTTTGGCCAACAAATCATAAGTCACATGTCAAGTTCTACCCGTCATTCTACAGGTTAATTTGAACTCACCTGTACAAGCCTTTGACTTTGGCCAACAAGGCTATACGACTGTCCCAAACCAACGCATCTATCTATGCAGCACATGAATACCCAATAGCTACCAATCACTATACCTTGACTTTGGCCAACAAACATAGCTTGAATACTTATTGACTATTCATATGAAACGAAGGAGGGCTACGAATGGTTTCTGGCGAAAACCTTTAACGTAATGAACTTGATATCGTTGAAGGAACCAGATAGCTTTATAAAAATATAGTGACGAAAACCTTTGCTAAAGAGGTCACTCCCGGTGAAGGGATCTCGGCTCTTTCCCCGTAGAATGAGGTGCAGGATATTCCAACTGAATACCACGATGCAAAGCAAAAGTAATCGGCTATAGTGAAGTTATTGCCCTGACGCAAACTTCTGTCTTAGGGGTCACTCCCGGTGAATGGATCTCGGCACTTGCCTCGTCGACTGAGGAGAAGGATATTCCAACTGAATACCACTGTGCAAAACAAAAGAGAACGTCCTTGCAATAACAGCTTTTGAAAAGTGTTCCAACAACATCAGAATAGGTTTGTTTAGCTTGCATTGATCCGAATCAACGCAGTCCCATCAATTGATCACACCACAAAAGAACGAAAATAATGATGTACGTATATGCCATCCGCATTCGCCATTGGGTCCCGTCATCACCCGTTAGGTTACTTAACTAACGACAGAGCGGGGACTGGACTAGCGCGGATGCAAAACATATACAACATCTACTAGTATATATATCAATATATAATATTCTCTCAAGGCGTGATAAAATGCAACATCACAGAGAGTAATCAGCATCACAGAACAATACAGATATCTGGGATCCCCGGGTTTCACAGAGCCGCTACTAAAACCCGACGTTCCCCTGGTCGTGTGGATAGCCTGTGCAATGAAATCCTAGACCCCTACGGGCGCGGCAAGTTACCCGCCAAAACCTGAAGCGAGGCAGCCCGCTTCAGCAACGTGGATGGACCACCTAGCACTTCACCGAATCCTGTAACTTGGGCACCCCTCCTGGGTCAACCTATACCCCCTACGAGTGCGGTGAATAGCCCGCCAATTCTAGAGTGAAGCCCCCTCCGTCTCAATGCCATGAGATGCGGGCCCGTTGCCCTCTAGAACCCGGCTATCCGTGCACCCCTCCGCGGGGTAATCCTAGTACAGAAAGTAAAATATACATACAACGGGTACATCGACCTCGACCCGGTCGTGCCCCAAAAGAATAATAAAAACAGGCAGTGACGGCAGTCCACATGTCGGACGCTCGCCCCGCAATTTCAAATGTACATATAAAACAAAACTGTACTAACATTGCATCCAGGCTATCCCCCACGAACAATCCGCAACATCACAGCAATACACAGAACATCAACGTGAATGTCACGTTCGCAAATCCGTCTAAAAGGGCTATAGCAGTCAGACAGGATTTACCGATCAAATGACATTCACGGTCGCAGATATAATGTAAATACTGTGAACTAACATGTTTAAAATTTCCGATCGATCAAATTTACCGAAGTAGGCCCCAAGCACTACTGTAACACTTAAAGAAAATCTGGGCCCAAACAGAATATCCCAAAACCCCCATTTAATAACCATAAGCTTACTGTGAAAATTTGGTGCAACGATAGCACTTTCCCACCACGGAACCGCGGCCAAACCAGGGGTTTCGCTGCATTTCCGCGGTCGTACTAAGGAATCATTGCATCGAATTTTCCCAGAATGCTTAGAATTTCCTGTATGTGTTTCTGCAATGACCTGAAAAAATTTTTGGAGCCAAAATAAAAAATTTCGACAGAAACGCAATGCACTAGAAAATACGGTTTTTGGGGTTTTATTGTTCGATCGAGTTCTAAACACGTTAGAGCAAGCTAGGCTAAGTTAATGGCATGGCTTTGATACCAATGTAAGTGCACGGCGGTGCCCCGGCCGTCGATCCGACGCCGGAAATGCGGAAACGAAAAAATGTGCGAACATGCAAACCGGCACCACCGCGCACTATCAACCTGGATCGGGCCATTAACCTAGCCACTAGCAAACTAAAAGATGGGTAGAGAGATATACCGAGCGATCCGTGTCCTTCGGTCTTCGCCTCCACTCCGATCTCCTCATGGAATCTCCGGTCGTCGCCTCCTCGCCGGAACGGGCACTACATCGCCGGGTTCTTTTATGGGCTCCCACCTTTGGACCGAGGCAACTCGGGCACGAAGTTGGCAAGTCGACGTGCTCAAGGATGTGATCGCACGCGAAAAGCATGTCGGATGTTCAAAGTTCTAAAGTTTACCACGATCAGGACGGTGTCGCTATGCAGCTAGCCGGTTGAGCACGGGTCGATCCACAGGGAGATGGTTGTATGTTCGTTGTTGTTTTAGACTAGTCAATAAAGAATGTGTATATGTTTGTTCAATTCTATCCTAACTGTTTTATATGCAAGTATAAAGTTTTTAAGAAAAAGATACGAAAGTGTAAGCTAAAGAAATCCGCACTCAAAACCTTTGAGCCGAGTCTTGACCAATTGAAGTTAGAGCAATTGGCAACAACGTTGATTAGGGGATTTAAGCACGGTATTCGTGGAATCCGACTTATGTACCCTTGTCCTTCCGTTCTTGTCTCTTGCTTTTGTTGCGCCACGGCAGCGCCCCGGCCTCGTACTCGAGGCCAAAATGCGGAATTAAAATTTTTCCTTACTCGGAAACCGGCGCTACCGCGGACAATGAAAACCCGGATCGTTTACCATTAACCTAGTGCTAGCAATCAAGAGATAGGGTGAGAAGTATACCGAGTGATCCGAGTCCTCCGGTCTTCTCTTCATCGTCCCGATCTCCCGCGGAAAGTCTTGTCTCCATATCGTCGCCTCCTCGCCGGAAAGGGCACCACATCGCCTGCGTCTTTTACGGGCTCCCGCCTCAATACCGAGGCAACTCGAGCATGAAGCCGGCAACTCGACATGCTCAAGATGTGCTGTAGAATGTAGTGTAGAAGATGCTTGTCTCTCTTTAGGGTTTGTAGTTGCCATGATGGAGGAATGGGATTAGGAAAAATGGTGCTTTCATTTTTCCAAAACAAGAAGAAGAAGGAGATGAAGAATTCCTTCCAAACTAAGATGAACTCTCTCATTCTTTTTCTTTCTCTCTTTTCTTTTTCTTCTTCTCTCTTTTCTTTTTCTTCTTCTCTCTTTTCTAATGAAAAACTTATTATATCAAATGAGAATGGTGGAGGAGATAATATGAAGCATGAAGGGAGGTGAGTGTAGGGTAAAGGAAGTGGTGACCATATCAAGACATAATCATCACAAACTCACATCAACTCTAATCCACATCTTATCTTCATAAAGCATGAAATGAATGGTATCTAAAAAGGTTATCATAATAAATCATCTTACAAATAAAACCTCCACCAAATGTAATTTGCAAAACTGCAAATTACCCCCTCCATCAGAAAAGTCCGGCCGGAAAAGAACAAAGGAAAACCGGCCGGAACGGAATGCAAACTGGCAACTCCAGAAAACTGGTCCCGTAATAAATTACAGGAAAACCCCCATACTGTGCATACACACCCGCATCTGTATTCCGTCCGGATACATATGCAATGAGACAAAATCTACACTGTACTAGACTAGGACCGGCTTAAGCCAAAGCCGGCTAGTAATATCCGTTCGATCCTGATCCGTGCAATACCGCACGTATCTGATCGAACCCTGCCATATAACCATACGGTCACTAGTACAAACTGTCCGATCCTGATCCGTGCAATACCGCACGTATCTGATCGGACCCTGCCATATCTCCATACGGCCTCTACAGCGTTTCGCCCGAAAGCTTGAGTAACTGTAAGTGTGGTGGACTCTAAAGACTCGTCAATACTAAGGCTGTGGATTTAACCACTGGCACGTCAGAGGTATAAGCCAATACGTGACGGGCCACCAGCTATTGACCAAAAGGGACGTCGATGAGGAAGCTCACCCTGACACCCAACTGAGCCTATCAGTGACAATATCCGTATAGTCCGGTCCGTTCGTCTATGAGTATCGCATGGCGGGCCTAGGGGGTTGGTAAAAGTCAGACCCCCAAAAGCGGTACAAGTCGTGTCGGAGCGTAGCCCAGAACGCCCTGAGATACTACTGGAATACCTACCAGTAAATCTCCTGCCTCGGCCGAGGGCTTTGCGTAATGGCTCTCCTAGACACAGCGCGACCTCACCCCCAATACCGGGAGAGACGAACCCCTGAAGATCCGCTCACTGCCTCCATGTGGCTCGGGACTGTACCCAACTAAAACCTGTTTGCACGACTCCTTTGAGCCGTGGTAGGGTGGTAATCAAAGCACAGTGGGAACTCACACGAGACAAATGACGATCCTCAGGTCGATGAACTAACCTGTACACATGTCACCAGGGAACTGCTATCTGACGTCAGGTATAAGACCAACTAGCATGTTCCCGGCGAATCCTGTCCGGTGTACTCATAACCCAATAAGCACCTGTATACATCTTAGGTGAACCTACTGACACCAGTGGCTTGTGAGACCGGCCACCGCCCCTCGTCGGGGTCTCGATTGTATACACTAGTCTACTCTGGAGAATCGATGCCCTGTCTCGAAACTCCTACGACTAGGGACCTTTTAAGGATGTGCTTGTAGACTACCAGCTCCCACGTATATGATCGCCATCATACTGCCGGCAGTCAAGCAAGAATCCTAGGGGCTCTATCAACGTGTAATAGCGACATGTCAGGTCACCTAAAACAGTACACGATGATAAAGGTAAACCAGATAGCATACTATCATCTCGAGTAAGACTGTCCTACCGGGATAGGTCCTCCCTCAATCATTGCAATCACGTGCCTGTGATCCAATAATTGACTCTGAGGGCACTATCTCCAACAATCTCCCACTTGCACTCAAGGCTAATTATTGCGATGCCACATACTCACAGCCCGTGTAATACCGAACACCCAACTCCTCTACTAGTCAGTCTCACAAAGCTCGTTTGCGAAACTATTGCGTTCGAGGAATAGCCTCAGTGAGTGGATCCGCTGTGATGTTTCTTTCTATGTCTCTCTATATCTCAAGTTCGCGGAGAAAGCCATCTCCCGAAATGAGCAATACCTGTCTTAGAACGTCTGGATGTCTGATGGGACCTAGCTCATAAATGAACTTCAAATCCAAACTTCTTAGACTGTATCGTCAACTGAACTTAATCAGTATCCTGCGCCATGCCACCCTCAGTATTGCCTTGGACCACCTGTCCAAAATACTGCCCCTCGTCAGAAGGAAAACTATAACTCTGACAACCTCCTTGTCGTCTATGTCACCTTGGAAGCCTGGAATGATAACTGTCTCCCAAATGAGGCTGTCGTTATCATATCCCTAGAACATCCACTTATGTTCTAAGACTGCTTCCGACTGTTTCTCCAGGATTGGATCAATATCAACTTATTGCATCTAGTGCAAGAACAACATCTGGTGTGGTACTTGACATCTCATGATTGACTCAATTGCCTAAGCAAGTGATCTGCCAATCATGAGTATCCCTCTCCCCTTTAGTCTATAAGACACCTTTAGAGAGGGTGACTCCAATACCTGCAGGTGTACTACCGTGCCAGGAGTCGTCCATTCTAAATACTCATAGAATGCTGTCAAGGTACCCAGATTGGGAAACCACCCAAATCTAGATCTAAAACCATAGATCTAGTAACCAGTATGTCTGATATGATATCCAAGTCCCTTGTGGAGAAACCACTGTGTGACGACCAAAGTATAACCGATCGTAGTATAGGAATATCACTCCCTACTACCTTCTCAACAGATCCACCCCCTATTCTGATGACGTCAAACCTATGACTGTCACATCAGAAATAGATGATCTATCTCCGCTACATCTGCTTTAGTCTATAAATAGACATAAACCTGATGTCCTACCAATGCTTCCGCTGCTCCCACTGACTACGACAACCCTCTGGCAGAGTCATATAGACGTGCACTTCCAAAGCTAGTTTAGAACGACGCTATACTCATCCTCCTGCCGGGTCTCGCAGCCTGGAACAACAGCAATGGTAATTGTGGGTAAACAAGAACTTCCCTGTCACCGTCCTTGAGGCTACCGTAGTACCTCTCGAGTGCCTGAAGTTACCCACCTTATCTGCGGAGTGGCCAATGGAATGTCAAATCAGATTGAATCTTTAGGTTGCTTATCAAATCTTCAGTAATCGTTTGCGGTTCTGGAATCACTTCCAGTTCTACCATACTCCCACTACTTTTTCTGAAAAAATCCATTTTTAATAAAAACTGTGGCGAGTCTAGAACAATATTGCTATCGTTCATCCAGATGGTAGAAAGTCAACCCTCGTCATAGCCTGGGTCAACCCACAAACAGCCATTACAGAAACGTGCCTTGAGTTGTCCAGTGTCTGGTTTTAAGCATAAGTCGGACAACTCCCCGTACCTTATCAATGTCAAGATATGAACTGTTCTATATCCAATATAGAAACAGAGGCACTGATTTAATTGAACCAGATTCAAATCATGCAGCTATCTCCAGTGCATGTAAACTAAATGGAAGGAGGCCGATCAGCGTTACTCAACTTAGGAATGTTTCCAATTATGAGTAACCTGAAAGAGAATCCAGTTCTCTTAATCATTACTATCAACTGAACACCATACACAAGTATCTACATCTTCGATCTCTTTGAAGAATACCGATACTTGCTATACCTGGTTCTCTACTCTATTCTTATACCAATAACTCCTCAAAACTCAGACCCTGTGTTTCTACGAAACACATGTCTAAGAATTAGAGTAGTTAAAAGTAAACAGAATATAGTATGAGGACCAACCCCTCTGTCCCAATGGACACTGGACAACATACAATACTCTGTATAAGTCCGCTGAGTCTAACAACTCTTTTACTGTGCGTCGTAGGTTGAAAACTGTACTTATGGCTAAGAAGAATTACACCGCTGCTTGATGCTCCTTACCTAACCATCCACTGATATAGGTAAATGTCATCGACATAATATCAAAAGGTATATCTCACTCTATAAAAATAGGCGTACAGATATATCGATTTGAAATTGGTGCACAACAGCGGATATTCAAAACCAAATATTTGCCGACCGGCAAACAACCCAGGTGACTTCCTCAAATATCACCGATTACAACGAATCCCAATATAATGAGGATGATCACCCAATTCCCAATAACTTACTCCCACTCATCATCTGTAAAACCATACAGATGTGAGAATCATACCTGGTAAATACATACCCTGGAGTAAGTGTTTAATTGGGAAATCAGTTTTCCATTAACAGTACACAGTGAAACTGAAATATTGAAATGTTTCGATGGGGTATCCTGGTATTCCTAGTAATGCCTCTTCCATTATCCAGATTCACAACTATAACCGTATATCACTTTGCCATCTGTCCAAATCCCTTTATATGTCTTTAGTCATTACCGTCTGCACACCCCTTTAGGCCAAATGGTTTTCTTCCTTCCCTACCGTTCGGCACCGGCCTATGGTTTGGAAGAAGACTATCCAATAAGCATAAAAGGTGTACTGTCCTAATCCTAGGAGCACTCGCAAAGCGAGAGAAGGTGAAGATAAAAGACAACCGAATAAACCTTATTCCTATTTCTCCTGAACCAGAATCCATCCCCGAACTGGAACAAGTTCCTTTCGAGTTCGTATATAACCATACGATGGAGTATCCAATAAACTGTGGATCTTCGTAGTGACACGGAGTGTCCTGGAGAAATACAAAGGCGATTTAGGGTTGGCGAAGGAATACTTGGTTTGGTCGTGAATAGCAGTCGCAATTTACTTTGCCCTCTTACTAATCCCTTGCTTTGTCTTAACTTAATACCTTCTGCACACCATCGTTATGCTAATTGGTTTTCTTCATTCCCTACCGGTCGGCACCAGCCTAAGGTTTGGAAGAAGACTATCCAATTTGCGTAATAGGTGTACTACTCCTAAACCAAGGAGTACTCGCAACCTGAGAGAAGGTGAAAAGAAAGGACAACTGAATAATCCTATCCGTTTTTCTCCAGAACCAGAAACCATCCTCGAAGTCCTTCGAGTTCGTATCTAACCATACGATGGTTTTGTCCAATGGAAGTGGACGTTCGCAGTAATACGGGGTGTTCTGGAGAAAAGGGTAAAAGTAGGAGTGGCAATGAGGTCTGCAACTCTGACAATCCAAAAGCCTGTGTTAAGAAGGTTCGGTCAACTTGGTCACTGAGTCAAAGTCCAGGGTCGGGTCAAAGGTCGCTGCCAAAGAGAGAGAGAAAAGAAACACTCAGCGTGCACTCTAACCTAGATCAGAATGGTTATCACTTTATCTAATCTGGAAACCTCCCACTGTACCTCAAATTCTCCTCCAAACCTGAAAGAAGAATTAGTCAGGATCACCCGAGGAGTAAACCAACTCATCAGTGGGAATCGGGATCCAACTCTCATCGCATGATAACGTGACGGAATCCACTCACGTCACCACACTCCAGAAGGTATGCGCATGCCTGGCAAGTTTCAGTTCTTTTGAAACTCCCGAGGTTGTTTTTTTACCCCAAGCGGTTTATGACCTTGACTAGGTCAACAAACCATAAACCGCCAGTCAAGTTCAACCCGTCATTATTCTGGATTGCATCAAACCCACCCGTACGTGCCCTTGACTAGGTCAACAAGGCCGCACGACTGTCTTAACCAATCCCACTTATGCAACAAACAAGTACCACTTAGCTACCGAACACTACGTCTTGACTAGGTCAACAAACGCAGCACGAATACCAAATAATACCTGTAGGAAATGACGGAGGGCTACGGCTGGTTTTTGGCGAAAAACCTTTAACGTAATGAACTTGATATCGTTGAAGGAACTGCATAGCCTTTTATAAAAATATAGTGACGAAAACCTTTACTAAAGAGGTCACTCCCGGTGAAGGGATCTCGGCTCTTTCCCCGTAGAATGAGGTGCAGGATATTCCAAATGAATACCACGATGCAAAGCAAAAGTAATCGGCTATAGTGAAGTTAATGCCCTGACGCAAACTTCTGTCCAAGGGGTCACTCCCGGTGAAGGGATCTCGGCCCTTGCCTCGTCGACTGAGGAGCAGGATATTCCAAATGAATACCACGATGCAAAACAAAAGTGAACGTCCTTGCAATAACAGCTTTTTGAAAAATGTTCCAACAACATCAGAATTAGGTTTGTTTATCTTGCATTGATCCGAATCAATGCAGTCCCATCAAATGATCACACCACAAAGAACGAAAATATACTGACGTACGTATATGCCATCCGCATTCGCCACTGGGTCCCGTCATCACCCGTTAGGTTAGCTAACTAACGGCAGAGCGGGGACTGGACTAGCGCGGATGAAAAACATATACAACATCTACTAATATATATACCAATATATAGTATTTCGCTCAAGGCGTGAATAAAATGCAACATCACAGAAATGTACAGCATCATAGAACAATACAGATATCTGGAAGCCCCGGGTTTCACAGAGCCGCTGCTGAAACCCGACGTTCCCCTGGTCGTGTGGATAGCCTGTGCAATGAAATCCTAGACCCCTACGGGTGCGGCAAGTCACCCGCCAAAACCTGAAGCGAGGCAGCCCCCTTCAGCTCCGTGAATGGACCACCCAGCACTTCACGGAATCCGGTAACTTGGGCACCCCTCCTGGGTCAACCTGTACCCCCTACGAGTGCGTCGAACAGCCCGCCAATTCCAGACTGAAGCCCCCTCCGTCCCAATGCCATGAGATGCGGGCTTGTTGCCCTCCAGAACCCGGCTATCCGTGCACCCCCCCGCGGGGTAATCCTAGTACAGAAAGTAAAATATACATACACCGGGTACATCGACCGCAACCAGGTCGTGCCCCAAAAGAATAATACAAACAGGCAGTGACGGCAGTCCACATGTCGGACGCTCGCCCCGCAATATCAAATGTACATAATACAACAAAACTGTACTAGCATTGCATCCAGGCTATCCCCCACGACCGATCCGCAATAACACAGCATAAACATAGAACATCAACGTGAAAGTCACGTTCGCAAATCCGTCTAACCGGGCTATAGCAGTTAGACGGGATTTACCGATCAAGTGACATTCACGGTCGCAGATATAATGTAAATACTGTGAAATAATGTGTTTAAAAATATCCGATCGATCAAACTTACCAAGTGGGCCCCACAAGTAATACTGTAGCACTTACAGAAAATCTGGGCCCAAAAATAATATTCCAAAAACCCCATTTTCAAGTGCAAGACAATCTGGAAAAAATTTGGTACAGTGAAGAATTGAACTGGCGGCGGAAGCGCGGCCAAAGCACTGATTTGGCCGCTCTTCCGCGGTGCTATGAAGGATTCAGGCTACCAATTTTTACCAGATCTCTTATATTTCCCTGCACATCATTCTGCAACCACCTGAAAAAATTTTCGAGCCCGGAAAAAATCGACAGAAAACTGATGTACACAAAATGTGGTTTTTGGGATTTTGTTCGATCGGAAATGTAAAACACACTAGAACAAGCTAGGTAAGGTTAATGGCGTGGCTCTGATACCATGTTGCGCCACGGCAGCGCCCCGGCCTCGTACTCGAGGCCAAAATGCGGAATTAAAATTTTTCCTTACTCGGAAACCGGCGCTACCGCGGACAATGAAAACCCGGATCGTTTACCATTAACCTAGTGCTAGCAATCAAGAGATAGGGTGAGAAGTATACCGAGTGATCCGAGTCCTCCGGTCTTCTCTTCATCGTCCCGATCTCCCGCGGAAAGTCTTGTCTCCATATCGTCGCCTCCTCGCCGGAAAGGGCACCACATCGCCTGCGTCTTTTACGGGCTCCCGCCTCAATACCGAGGCAACTCGAGCATGAAGCCGGCAACTCGACATGCTCAAGATGTGCTGTAGAATGTAGTGTAGAAGATGCTTGTCTCTCTTTAGGGTTTGTAGTTGCCATGATGGAGGAATGGGATTAGGAAAAATGGTGCTTTCATTTTTCCAAAACAAGAAGAAGAAGGAGATGAAGAATTCCTTCCAAACTAAGATGAACTCTCTCATTCTTTTTCTTTCTCTCTTTTCTTTTTCTTCTTCTCTCTTTTCTAATGAAAAACTTATTATATCAAATGAGAATGGTGGAGGAGATAATATGAAGCATGAAGGGAGGTGAGTGTAGGGTAAAGGAAGTGGTGACCATATCAAGACATAATCATCACAAACTCACATCAACTCTAATCCACATCTTATCTTCATAAAGCATGAAATGAATGGTATCTAAAAAGGTTATCATAATAAATCATCTTACAAATAAAACCTCCACCAAATGTAATTTGCAAAACTGCAAATTACCCCCTCCATCAGAAAAGTCCGGCCGGGAAAGAACAAAGGAAAACCGGCCGGAACGGAATGCAAACTGGCAACTCCAGAAAACTGGTCCCGTAATAAATTACAGGAAAACCCCCATACTGTGCATACACACCCGCATCTGTATTCCGTCCGGATACATATGCAATGAGACAAAATCTACACTGTACTAGACTAGGACCGGCTTAAGCCAAAGCCGGCTAGTAATATCCGTTCGATCCTGATCCGTGCAATACCGCACGTATCTGATCGAACCCTGCCATATAACCATACGGCCACTAGTACAAACTGTCCGATCCTGATCCGTGCAATACCGCACGTATCTGATCGGACCCTGCCATATCTCCATACGGCCTCTACAGCGTTTCGCCCGAAAGCTTGAGTAACTGTAAGTGTGGTGGACTCTAAAGACTCGTCAATACTAAGGCTGTGGATTTAACCACTGGCACGTCAGAGGTATAAGCCAATACGTGACGGGCCACCAGCTATTGACCAAAAGGGACGTCGATGAGGAAGCTCACCCCGACACCCAACTGAGCCTATCAGTGACAATATCCGTACAGTCCGGTCCGTTCGTCTATGAGTATCACATGGCGGGCCTAGGGGGTTGGTAAAAGTCAGACCCCCAAAAGCGGTACAAGTCGTGTCGGAGCGTAGCCCAGAACGCCCTGAGATACTACTGGAATACCTACCAGTAAATCTCCTGCCTCGGCCGAGGGCTTTGCGTAATGGCTCTCCTAGACACAGCGCGACCTCACCCCCAATACCGGGAGAGACGAACCCCTGAAGATCCGCTCACTGCCTCCATGTGGCTCGGGACTGTACCCAACTAAAACCTGTTTGCACGACTCCTTTGAGCCGTGGTAGGGTAGTAATCAAAGCACAGTGGGAACTCACACGAGACAAATGACGATCCTCAGGTCGATGAACTAACCTGTACACATGTCACCAGGGAACTGCTATCTGACGTCAGGTATAAGACCAACTAGCATGTTCCCGGCGAATCCTGTCCGGTGTACTCATAACCCAATAAGCACCTGTATACATCTTAGGTGAACCTACTGACACCAGTGGCTTGTGAGACCGGCCACCGCCCCTCGTCGGGGTCTCGACTGTATACACTAGTCTACTCTGGAGAATCGATGCCCTGTCTCGAAACTCCTACGACTAGGGACCTTTTAAGGATGTGCTTGTAGACTACCAGCTCCCACGTATATGATCGCCATCATACTGCCGGCAGTCAAGCAAGAATCCTAGGGGCTCTATCAACGTGTAATAGCGACATGTCAGGTCACCTAAAACAGTACACGATGATAAAGGTAAACCAGATAGCATACTATCATCTCGAGTAAGACTGTCCTACCGGGATAGGTCATCCCTCAATCATTGCAATCACGTGCCTGTGATCCAATAATTGACTCTGAGGGCACTATCTCCAACAGCTTTCGCCTCCGGCCAAACCGAACGCAACCGGTCGCGGTTAGGAATCACCGTTACCTTGGTAGGGTAGGGTGCCTAACGGAGCGCTTGCGTATCGTTTGGGCGGAGTTCAATGGAAAATAACGGGAAAAGGAAATGAGCAAAGAAACATTAACTTACAATATCGTATTTATTCTTAACAACAATAATTACAACCATTCACAAAAACGAACCAAAAAGAGCAAAAGAAAAGAAAAGATAACAAGTAAGTAAATGCATGGAATTTAAGTGCAAGAAAGTAAAGCATGAATGTAAAGCAAGTAATAAAAAGCAAGAAATAAATAAGCAAGAAAGTAATTACAAGAACATAGAACTCAAGATAAGCATGGGATCAATAGCCAACCCTTAAACTTGCAAGATCAATCAAGAAGTTGCAAGATCAAGAGAAGGGTAAAGAACTCATGTGAAATGAAGCACTAATTCCATAAGAAGATACAACCCTTGAGATCAATAACAAACCCTTAAACTTTCAAGCTCAATGAAGAGGTTAAAAGATCAAGAGAAAGCAAAAATCTCAAGGGGAAGTTAAAACAAAAGAATGATACAAAAACCCTCATCTTCATTTAACATCCACTCAATGCTCTCACTACATTTTCATAGAGGAAAGATGAAGAAGAAGAAGAAGAAAACTAAAACTAGCAAAAAGAGGCTTAAGAATTTCCCCCCTTGGTTTGGCTCAGTTCTGGGGTATTTATAGGAGGGGAACTGGAAACCTAAGACAAGAATCTTCCCATACAAGAAAAGACCAACATGCCCCTGAAAAACGACCACGCGAGGAGACTAAATGGCCGCGGTTCCGCGGCCTAAGCGTGCTTATGCCACGGAACCGCGGCCGTTTAGAGGAGTTAGGCCATGAAATTTGGTGGTTTTCCTTAGTTTTTAGTACTCTTCAGTGTGGTATATGACTTTTTCTCAGAAACTCTTCCCATTTCTTCTAGAATTTCAGTAGATCAAAAGGTGATGTGATGTGGATCTTTTGCCAAGATTTCCTCGAGCTCCGCGTAAATATGTTGGATCTTATGTTGACATTGAGCTTTGTGCACGAAAATGACATCGATTTGCTATTTTGTCCCTTAAACTGGTGTGTGGCAACATACGGACAGAGAGCGGAGACCCGTGTTTTATCTGTTGTTGGCAGTAATCCGGAATTTAACGTACTTTTCTATGAATTTCACTGTCTAGAGCTGAGAACCAGTATCCTGTAAATATGTAGCAAACACTGATTAAAAGCACCTGCCTATAAACAAACGAGCGTAAGAATGGGCGGTATAAAATGCAATATTCTGGTATGAACAAATACCCCCAAACTTAACTTTTGCTCGTCCCGAGCAAAACCAATTATTCACAAAAATAAAATCCTAACCGCACTTTCGCAGGGAACGCGATTGCACTGAGCACGTGCAACAAGCCGTTAAACCTCTAGGTGTCCCTAGTAGGAGGAGTGTTGTCTCCTGAGGGTTTTCAGCGGATTACACCCACAAAATCCCGTCAAGCTAGTGTTATAAGTTAACATCGATTCTACTCCTACAATTTAGTATTTACGTTAGAAATTCTATCATCCTAAGTTAGAAATATTCAACCCTTATTTTTCACACCTCATATCTATTTAACCTTGGATCTCCTGAGTTTTCCTTCTAAAGTGCGGCCTCAAATCAGGGATTTTTATCAACTTTACAGAAAACACAATTCTTATTCTTTATTTCTTTCTTTTATCCAAACATCGATTGTATACCACTACGTGTGTGTATATTTGCACCCCTACACTCAAGAATTCAATTCAAACTATAATATCCTTGCCCTAATACCTAATACTACTTCTTTTCATTAAGGATGGACGGATTTGCTCACACACCTTTCATGCGACTATTAATGCTTCTTGAGGCACTAACGACCGATTACTGAATGTGTGAACTTTAAAGCGTAAATAGCAGTTTCCAGGTCTTGACTTTATTCTATTTTTTATTTTTATTTTTCTTTTTCTTTTTCAAGACCGGATATATTTTTCAATATGCTCTTTTGGTGTTTAGCTTTAAATACCGTTTTTTCTTTCATACTAGGCTTTCAGGCAAGAGTATTTTTAGGTATCCTCTACTATCCCAAGTTTCAAGGTGCGTGTAAGTGCAGTTTGTAGGGTATATACTTTCTAAATTTGAACTCAAGAAAAGAAACTATTTTTCAGACTTATTCTCCAGTAAAGCTTCAATACATTCCCTTCATCTTGACTTAACTCAAGAACTGAACTCAAAAAACTGTAAGGACGTATACATACCAAAGTTAGACAGAATGAGGGTTATTTTAAGGATTTTCAATTCCTAAGTCTAGAATTTAGTTATTTCTAACATATCAACTAAACTTTCAGAATAAAAATCTAAGTTACCCTATTAGCTAACTTGACGAAAAAGTTTTTATATTTTTTAGAAAATTTTCAATTTTTGTGGGTTTTTAATAAGGTATGCAAATGCAAAATATACAAGTGAATGCGAAGGAAGAAAGCTTACCGAGCACACCCCCAAACTTAAACTTGACAGTGCCCTCACTGTCAGGCTACACCAAGAGGGTCAAAATTGTCGGCGCTCCCTAGAAACAAATTATATACAAAACAAAAAGGAAAACAAAAAATATATACAAAAAGGAGTCCCCCCAAACTTAAGTAAAACAGTGTTTCCACTGTTAAGCGTTGAAGTTCAGGATTAGGGGGGAAAGAGAATAGTATCATGCTATACAAGGCCTTACAAAGGCCAAAAGTTAACACCAACCATTCAAAAATTCTATCTCTGTAAGATGCGGGTTGGTGAAAGAAGGTGAAGAGGAAAGAAATGGAGATTACGCGAGACCGTATGGAGATAGAAGCGGGATACGGTCTCGGTATATGAGAAGAAGAATGGCGGAAGGGAGAAAGAAGTGGAATATGAACTTGAGGGTGAAAATGGAGTGAATAGATTAGCACAATTTGTGATGACCGATGTGTGAAAAGCGATTGTGCTAATATATTAACCCGTCGAGAAATGGGGTCAAATCCCTCAAGATTCGTGAGAAACCATGGGTATGCCGAACTTGGTAAACCAGACAATGGAAATGGAAGTGATACAGTTACTTGCAGGGTCGGAACGATGGAAAGGGTAGAGGAAAGTGATCGAGAAGGGGTATCAGGTAAAGGTTCCGGGGGGGGTACACCGTCAATGGAAGGGACATGATGAATTGGAAAATCCGACTCATCAATTAAAACCGGTTCATCCTCAAAAATTTCCTCAATGTTCTCCTCAAAAATTAGCTCATCCATGCAAATTTCATCGAAATCTAGACGCATTAGGGGTTCGGGAAAAACAGTTAATGACTCGGGATGATGAATTGGAGAGAAAAACTCTGCCAAATCTACAGGTTCATCATCCAAAATATTCCCGGCGTCAATATCCTCAATCAAGTGAAAGTCAATTTTCTCAGACACCTCATCAAAAGCATAGATTTCAATCGATTCTGGTTCTATGATGGAGGTGTAGAGGTCAAAAGGATGGGGCGTGGTTTCACTTGGCTAGGTCCCTTCACAATCGGGTAAATCAAACACTGCAAAGTCGCACAACTTATCAAACATTCTATCTTCAATTGATAATTCAGTTGGGACACTTGATAGACTTTCAACACAGGAGTTGTGGGATTCAATTTGAAACGGGTAGGTTTGATTTGGAAGGGGGTACAGCTCACTCTCTCCACTCAAATTCTCAATCTGTCCAACCGCCTCATCATACATTGGAAAATTAGGAGCTAGTTGGAAACTAGCTACCGGGTCAGTAGGTTGTATGAGGTTGGCCATGGACGCATTCAAATCCATCATCTGTTGGCATGACACTACCCTAAAGTCTTCCAACGACTGTTCCAGTCTAGACATGGGTTGTGAAGGGGTTTCAGTAAAAGATTCAAAGTTGTTTGGATACTGAAAACTCCCAAATGGCTGTTCAGAAGCAATGTCTAGGGAAGGTGCAAAAGTCGGGTAGGACTGGTAGGAATTGAATGGCTGGACAGGGGTAGGATCAACATTTGGATACGAAGGTGAATTGAAGTGTTGATCCCAAGAATTTAAAGTGGTGAAAGGAATGAAAGATCGGCTATGAGATTGTTCAATACGTTCAGCGATGGACAAAGGACGACTTGCAAAAGTGGTATCAACATAAGCGGGTACGGGAGGTTGAAAAGGTTGATACAAAGTGGAATGCGGAGGGCAAGTGTTTGTCCTAGACGCGTCTATGCGATCTTTCAATGACATTTTGGCCATGGAGGGGTCGTTCGATGTTCGGCCAAAGCAAGAACCGTAAGAAGTAATGTCTGGTTGTGGGTACCAAAGTTCGGCAAGAGTTTTGCGAGGTGGGGTACCCATGATATGAAGAGAGAAAGAAAGAAAGGCAGAGAAAAGGAGGGGGGGAAAATTTTGATTTTTTTTTTATAATTTTTTTTAGGTAGATATTAACAAAAGAATGAATTATATACACAAAAAGAATTTGGACAAAAACAATTACGACACAAAAATACCACACACCTAATCGTTCTAGGGTTCACCGAGGTCAACTAGACCTGCTCCAGAACTTAATTGTCGAAGTAAAACTGTGTCGAGAAACGGGCTCAAGATATACTGATCACGAGGCCAGGTAAGTGCAGAGATAAGGGGAGGTTTTCCAACGCTTTCGCGAAATTCCTTAATTAAATAACCCTTTCTCTTTTGGCGGTTTCGCCGTTAACACTTTCCTCGACACCCCGTAAACAATGTACCGTTAAGCGAGGTTCTAAACACGGTTAACTTCTCCTAATGAGCGCGAAGTCCTTAAGGCTTAAAGTCTAATTTCTTTTAAAATTTGTGCGGGTAAACGTTATGCTCAAGTTCGTGATTTGTGGGCCACGGAAAAGGTGATGAAATCCTTTACCGTATATTATGGGGTTCGCTTGCCCTTAAGTCCGTATTAATGTATGCAATGCGCAATTCAATAAAAATTCTATAAAGAATCAAACAATCGTTTTTTAGTTTAAGCACGGCACTGCAACAAATACGGGTTAGTCAATTTTTATCGTTTGCAAGCGAACTTGCAAAGAATCCTACAAAGAATAGTATATTGGATGCGTCGGATCTGAGAAGAAGGTGTTAGTAAAGTACGTACCGTTAAGTTTTTCGGTTAGGAAACCCCCGTTGAATCAAATCCGGTAAGCTTGAAAAGTTCGCTTGCGCGGGTCAAACTACCCGGATCTTTGGCACTGTACTTTGCAATCACTTTAGCCTTGAACGTACACTTTGCTCCCCACAATCGCCGTTTGCAAATCCGCAAAAATCTGCAGACTTGCTCACAAAAATTATCAAAAAAAAAAACAGAAAGATTTTTTTTTTATAAATATATACAAAAAGAATATTAACCCGAATAACAAGAAAGAAAATACGCTACCGTCTCCCTGGCAACGACGCCATTTGATCGCATGCGAAAAGCGTGTCGGATGTTCAAAGTTCTAAAGTTTACCGCGATCAGGACGGTGTCGCTATGCAGCTAGCCGGTTGAGCACGGGTCGATCCACAGGGAGATGGTTGTATGTCCGTTCTTGTTTTAGACGAGTCAATAAAAATGTGTATATGTTTGTTCAATTCTATCCTAAGTGTTTTATATGCAAGTATAAAGTTGTTAAGAAAAAGATACGAAAGTGTAAGCTAAAGAAATCCGCACTCAAAACCTTTGAGCCGAGTCTTGACCAATTGAAGCTAGAGCAATTGGCAACAACGTGGATTAGGGGATTTAAGCACGGTATTCGTGGAATCCGACTTATTTACCCTTGTCCTTCCGTTCTTGTCTCTTGCTTTCGCCTCCGGCCAAACCGAACGCAACCGGTCGCAGTTAGGAATCACCGTTACCTTGGTAGGGTAGGGTGCCTAACAGAGCGCTTGCGTATCGTTTGGGCGGAGTTCAATGGAAAATAACGGGAAAAGGAATTGAGCAAAGAAACATTAACTTACAATATCGTATTTATTCTTAACAACAATAATTACAACCATTCACGAAAACGAACCAAAAAGAGCAAAAGAAAAGAATAGATAACAAGTAAGTAAATGCATGGAATTTAAGTGCAAGAAAGTAAAGCATGAATGTAAAGCAAGTAATAAAAAGCAAGAAATAAATAAGCAAGAAAGTAATTACAAGAACATAGAACTCAAGATAAGCATGGGATCAATAGCCAACCCTTAAACTTGCAAGCTCAATCAAGAGGTTGCAAGATCAAGAGAAGGGTAAAGAACTCATGTGAAATGAAGCACTAATTCCATAAGAAGATACAACCCTTGAGATCAATAACAAACCCTTAAACTTTCAAGCTCAATGAAGAGGTTAAAAGATCAAGAGAAAGCAAAAATCTCAAGGGGAAGTTAAAACAAAAGAATGATACAAAAACCCTCATCTTCATTTAACATCCACTCAATGCTCTCACTACATTTTCATGGAGGAAAGATGAAGAAGAAGAAAAAGAAAACTAAAACTAGCAAAAAGAGGCTTAAGAATTTCCCCCCTTGGTTTGGCTCAGTTCTGGGGTATTTATAGGAGGGGAACTGGAAACCTAGGGCAAGAATCTGCCCCTACAAGAAAAGACCAACATGCCCCTGAAAAACGACAACGCGAGGAGACTAAATGGCCGCGGTTCCGCGGCCTAAGCGTGCTTATGCCGCGGAACCGCGGCCGTTTAGAGGAGTTAGGCCATGAAATTTGGTGGTTTTCCCTAGTTTTTAGTACTCTTCAGTGTGGTATATGACTTTTTCTCAGAAACTCTTCCCATTTCTTCCAGAATTTCAGTAGATCAAAAGGTGATGTGATGTGGATCTTTTGCCAAGATTTCCTCGAGCTCCGCGTAGATATGTTGGATCTTGTGTTGACATTGAGATTTGTGCACGAAAATGACATCGATTTGCCATTTTGTCCCTTAAACTGGTGTGTGGCAACATACGGATAGAGAGCAGAGACCGGTGTTTTATCTGTTGTTGGCAGCAATCCGGAATTTGACGTACTTTTCTATGAATTTCACTGTCTAGAGCTGAGAACCAGTATCCTGTAAATATGTAGCAAACACTGATTAAAAGCACCTGCCTATAAACAAACGAGCGTAAGAATGCGCGGTATAAAATGCAATAATCTGGTATGAACAGGATGCTGTAGGTGTAGTGTAGAAACCATTGTCTCATTTGGGGTTCAAGTTGCCTTTGATGGAGGGATGAATGAACTTTGGAGTGATGTGTGGAATTTTGTAGCAAAAAGAATGAGATGAAATGAAAATTCCTCATACTAGAAATGAACCCTCTCCCTCTCCCACAAGTGGCCGGCCCCTCTTGGATCAAAATGGTGGAGGGAAAAAGAATAAATCATGAAGGGAGGTGAGTGTAGGAATCAAAGGAGGTGACCACATCCAAAAGCAAGCCTCACATCAACTTCTAATCCATTCTAATCTCAATTAATGCAAGCTAGTGATGGAAAAAGAATCTCATCATGCAAGAACCATTATGATGCCACCATTTCACAAATAAACCCTCCACAAAAGATAATTTGCACAACTGCAAATAACCCCCTCCATCGGAAAAGTCCGGCCGGGAAGGAACAAAGGAAAACTGGCCGGAACGGAATGCAAACTGGCAACTTCAGAAAATTGATCCTGTAATAAATTACAGGAAAACCCCGCGACTGCATATACATTCCCGCATTTGTATTCCCACTGAACACAAATGCAAAGAGACAAAATCTACACTGTCTAATACTAGGATCAGGCTTAAACCAAATCCCGCTAGTAAAATCCGTCCGATCACGATCCGTGCAATACCGTGCGTATCTGATCGAACCCTGCCATATCTCAATACGGCCTCTACAGCGTTTCGCCCGAAACTTGAGAAACTGGTCTGTGGGGAACTCTAAAGACTCGTCAACACTTTGGCTGTGGATTTAACCACTAGCACGTCAGAGGTATTAGCCAATACGTGACGGGCTACCAGGTATTGACTAAAAGGGACGTCGATGAGCGAACACAACCTGACACCCTACTGATCCTGTCAGTGACAATATCCGTACAGTCCGGTCCGTTCGTCTATGAGCATCGCATGGCGGGCCTAGGGGGTTGGTAAAAGTCAGACCCCCAAAAGCGGTACAAGTTGTGTCGGAGTATAGCCCAGAACACCCTGAGATACTACTGGAATACCTACCAGTAAATCTCCTGCCTCGGCCGAAGGCTTTATGTAATGGCTCTCCTAGACACAGCGCGACCTCACCCCCAATACCGGGAGAGACGAACCCCTGCAGATCCGCTCACTGCCTCCATGTGGCTCGGGACTATACCCAACTAAAACCTGTTTGCACGTCTCCTTTGAGCGTGGTAGGGTAGTAATCAAAGCACAGTGGGAACTCACATGAGACAAATGACGATCTTAGGTTGATGAACTAACATGTACACATGTCAGCAGGGAACTGCTATCTGACGTCTGGTATAATCCCAACTAGCAGGTTCCCGGCGAGTCCTGTCCGGTGTACTCATAACCCAATGAGCACCTGTATACATCTTAGGTGAACCAACTGACACCAGTGGCTTGTGAGACCGGCCACCGCCCCTCATCGGGGTCTCGACTGTATACACTAGTCTACTATGGAGTATCGATACCCTGTCTCGAAACTCCCACGACTAAGGACCTTTTAAGGATGTGCTTATAGACCCCAGCTCTCACGTATATGATCGCCCTCATACAGCTGGTAGTCAAGCAAGAATCCTAGGGGCTCTATCAACGTGCAATAGTGACCTGTAAGGTCACCTAAAGCAATACACGATGATAAAGATAAACCAGATAGCATACTATCATCTTGAGTAAGACTTACCTACTGGGACAGGTCCTCCCTCAATCATTGCAATCACGTACCTGTGATCCAATAATTGACTCTGAGGGCACTATCTCAGACAGGTAAATGTCAGACCCCTAATAGCGGTACAAATCATGCCGGAGTGTAGCCCAGAACACCCTGAGAAACTACTGGAAACACTACCAGTAAATCTCGCTTGCCCTAGCCAGGGACTTTGTGTAATGGCTCTTATAGACACAGCGCGATATCAACCCCTAATACCGGGTGAGACGAATCCTATCTAACCACTGCTGCCACCAAGTGCTTCGGGACTGCACCCAACTTCTAGATGTTTGCATGACTCCTTTGAGCCGTGGTAGGGTAGTAATCAAAGTACAGTGGGAACTCACTCGAGGCGATGTAGCAGTGTCAAGTCGACGGACTAAGCTGTACTCGTGTCACCTGGGAACTGTTATCTGACGATGGGTATAGTACCAACCAACAGTTCCCGATGAGTCCTGTCTAGTGTACTCGTAACCTAACGAGTACCCGCATAATATCTCTAGTACGACGTACTAATGGCTGTGGGACAGACCATCTCCCCTGCTGGGATGAGAAGTGTATACGCTAGTCTACTCCAGAGTATCGATGCCCCGTCTCGATAATCCTACGACTAGGGATCTGTATAAGGATGTGCTTGTAGATTAGCCAGCCCCCACTAGTGTGACTGCAATCACAACGCTGGTAATCAAGCAAAGATCCTAAGGGCTCCACTAATATGTATAAGCGATATGCTAAAAGAAACACATGCACATATTGAAGTTGAAACAAACCAAGTAGCATACTACCATTTTGAGCAAGACTGTCTATACAACTGTGAATATCCCAAGCTTCCATTAAGTAATATACAAACTAGTATGATACAGTAATGGCCTCTAGGGCATATACACTAACAATAAAATGATCACATCACAAAATATCAACAGCTGAAGCACATATATGAAAATATAGGATTTACTAGGAGGTCCGTATTTTGTATTTAGCCAACAATAGAAAATACGGATTCCATGGTCGCGACAAATAGCCAAGCCCACACCCTTAGACCCCTACGAGAGCAGCATGTGACCCTACCAATTGTAGAGTTAGGAGACCCAGTCTCGACTCCTAGAGATGGCCTCCCACTAAACCGTAGAACCCGGTCACTTGTGCTCCCCTCCTTGGGACTATCCTAATGCGGAAAAGTAAATAATATACAGCAACGGTGACATCACCTCAACCCGGATGTGCCCCAATAAAAGAATATTATATACAATGAATTTTACATGAACGAAAAGAGAAACTTTCATCTCACATAAAACCACCAGCCATTCAATCACGACGATCCTGCACATCATATCACAGCAACACATAAAATCACATGTCATCAACGTAAGTAAGTATGCGTACCCCAATTGTCGTTGATCTATAGCAACGAAACCGGCGATATACCACATACTACACTTATGGTCGCAGAAAAGAAAGTGAAAAACTACAACAATTGGAATCAACACCGCCTTTAAACATTATAAACCCAGAATATCACATATACTAGATTTCATGCCTAACGATGCAAATCTTACATTTGGGTCACAACTATGAAAACACCTTTTCAAAAGAAGTCGGGTAATTCAACAAGATTCCCGATTCTTCCCGGGACCAAAATGATAGATTTACACGTAACTAATTACTTTTCACAAAACTAATTAGTGTAGATTCTAATTATTGTATCACATTCACGAATATATAGACGATCTTAAACGTTTCGATCGAATCAACAAACGCCCACAAATTACCCCGAGAGCTCAACACATGAGCAAAATTAAAATACCCAAAACATGCCACAGTGCCTATGGACCAACCGTAGAAGACTCAACCCTTGCCTCACCTATGGCGCTATGGAACTACGGGAAAACCTAGGGTTTGACCGCGGTTCTGTGGTCATAGAATCGAGTTAGGGTTACGTTCTTCTGGAGGGTCTATAGGGTTACTTGCATGATCTTCCGAATATGTTTAACTTGGAAAATTCCAACACTTGGAAAATTTCCAGCGAGAGTAATGAGGTGGTGTGTGATGTTCGTTCGAAATGTTAAACGTCGTCCGGGTTACCAAAAACAATGTTAAAATTATGACTACGAAATACTCCGAATTAGCCCCTTAACAAAATCAAAATCACATGAAATTTTGGGCTAAACAAACAATACCTGAAAAACCAAACCCCAGAGTCCAGAGCACCAAACAAAAACGAGGCGAAAAAGAGATGGGAAAACCGGCCAGGCCGGATTTTATAGGTGTTTCGTCGGGTCAAATCCGGTGGAATGGCCTCGTTTTCGTGTTGTGTTCTTATTACAGCATATGTAACACTCTGCAACTGCTTAAATAATTTTAGGAGGTCATTTAAAAATCGTTAGAAAGCAAAATTTAGGGTTTCAATTTATCGAACTTTCGGAGTTGTTACGGTTTTGTAATATTTCTAAGATCGTCTAAGTTTCTAGTTTGGCTTTGATACCACTGAAGGGATTCCATAGCATCATGCCTAAGGTTTGGCTTGCATCAAACATGCTATAACAAAAATTTAGGGATGCTAAGCAATACCATCCATGAATCGAAATAGAAATTTAGGTCAACAAGAAGCTAGTATCACATACAAGCAATAGTTTAACACTAAGAGGATAGTAATACAACCATTGTAGCCTCTTCTTTGTGACTCCTTGGATCAACTAGGTTTTGAACCGGTTCGTTTGTGTCATTCCAAGTCCACAGCGATCCACCACGAAGTCCCTTTGCTCAAGCTCCTAGCTTCACTTGATTTTTGAAGAAGTGGAGCAAACAACCTACACTAGTGGGCTAGAATAATATAGATTGGTGATCTGGGTTGTAATCTCACTTAAAAAGCTTTCCTTTTGTTTCCTTCACTCACTTGAAAAGGATAGAGAGCAAGCAGGAGGAAGAAGAAGGAGATGGCTAAGCTTCAGCTCTTTTTGTGATAATTCTCAAGAATAATGAGAAAAGAAAACATAAATATGAGAGTCACACTCACAATCAACCATGGTAAATAAATATCTAGATATTTTGTTAAAGAGTTAAAGAACAAATGGAAATTAAACAATGGTTAATATTATGTCAACTAAAGAAGAGTGTAGAATATTTGCAACCATGATTTAATATCATTTTCTTTTTCTCAATAACAAATATATATATATATATATAAATATTTATACCATATGAGTCTTACATAGCCATTTCCAATGTATCAACAACCATGACACATGTATGCATGCATGTGTGCATTCATTTCAACATATATGTACATACATACATTCATGCATACATACATAAAGAAAAGGTTTTAAATAAATCAGCTAAAAGTCAATAATATTAAATCAACACTTGATTTAATAATCCAGTCATATCACATACGACCTGACCAATAGTAAACGCCTGATTAAAATACGGTATCAAATATACACATTTAATCGAGCTCCCGCGTATTGTTAGACTACGGTAGCGCCCCGGCCGTCTGTCCGAGGCCAAAATGCGGAAACAAAAACTTTTCTCAACTTGGAAACCGGCGCTACCGCGGACTATAAACCCGGATCGGACCATTAACCTACTACTAGCTAACAAAAGAAAGGGTAGAGAGCTATACCTAGCGATCCATGTCCTTCGGTCTTCGGCCACCACCCCGATCTCTTCGCGGAATTTCCGGTCTCGATCTCCTCATCGAAAAGGGCACCACATCACCAAGTCTTATTACGGGCTCCCACCTCTGGACCGAGGCAACTCGGACACGAAATTGGCAAGCCGACGTGTCCAAGATTGCTGTAGACTAAGGGTAGAAACTTTTTCTCAAGGGTTTAATAGAAGTTGCCATTTGGATGGAGATGGAGGAAAAAACTTTTGAGATGAACTAAAGAGTGTTTTTGGTGCAAAAATGAGATCAATCCTTTTTAACCCAATGAATGGGGCTCCCCAAGTAATGGCCGGTCATGATATGAGAGAGGAGGGAGGTCAAAATCAAGCAAGAGAGAATAATGAGTGATGATGAGAAATAATGATCACAACAAAGTCTCCTCCTCAACAATCCATTCACATAAAGCAAGTAATGATGCAAATGGAAGTCAAAGTCAATCTAGAACCATCATGAAGTAACCACTTACAAAAACACCCTCCACTTTGCTAATTTGCACATTTGCAAATAAGCCCCTCCTATCAAAGGAATTTCAGCCAAGAAGGAACAAAGGAAAAAAGGCCGAAACGGAATGCCAACTGGCAACTTCAAAAAGCGATCCCGTAATAAATTACAGAAAAACCCAGCGACTGTATATACATACCCGCATTTGTATTTCGACCGAATACAAATGCAATGAGACAAAATCTACACTGTACAATACTAGGATCCGGCTTAAACCAAAGCCCGCTATTATTATCCGTCCAATCATGATCCGTGCAATACCACACGTACATAATCAAACCCTGCCATATATCCATATGGCCTCTACGGCATTTCGCCCGAAACTTGAGAACTAGTCTGTGGGAGACTCTAAAGACTCGTCAATACTTTGGCTGTGAATTTAACCACTAGCCGTCAAAGGTATTAGCCATACGTAACGGGCTACCAAGTATTGACAAAAAGGGAGGTCGATGAGCAAACTCATCCTGACTTCATACTGAGTCTTTCAGTGACAATATCCATACAGTCCGGTCCGTTCGTCTATGAGCATCGCATGGCGGGCCTAGGGGGTTGGTAAAAGTCAGACCCCCAAAAGCGGTACAAGTTGTATCAGAGCGTAGCCCAGAACACCCTAAGTAACTACTGGAATACCTACCAGTAAATCTGTTGTCTCGGCCGAGGGCTTTGTGTAATGGCTCTCCTAAACACAGCGCGATCTCACCCCCAATACCGGGAGAGACGAAACCCCTGCAGATCCGCTCACTGCCTCCATGTGGCTTGGGACCGTGCCCAACTAAAACCTGTTTGCACGACTCCTTTGAGCCGTGGTAGGGTAGTAATCAAAGCACAGTGGGAACTCACACGAGAAATATGACGATCTCAGGTCGATGAACTAACTTGTACACATGTCACCAGGGAACTGCTATCCGACGTCCGGTATAATCCCAACTAGCATGTTCCCTGCGAGTCCTGTCTGGTGTACTCATAACCCATTGAGCACCTGTATACATCTTAGGTGAACCAACTGACACCAGTGGCTTGTGAGACCGGCCACCGCCTCTCGTCGGGGTCTCGACTGTATACACTAGTCTACTCTGGAGTATCGATGCCCTGTCTCGAAAACTCCCACGACTAGGGACCTTTTAAAGATATGCTTATAGACCCCCAGCTCCCACGTATATGATCGCCATCATATTGCTGGCCATCAAGCAAGAATCCTAAGGGCTCTATCAACGCGCAATAGTGACCTGTAAGGTCACCTAAAGCAGTACACGATGATAAAGACAAACTATGGTAGCATACTATTCTCTATCAACGTGTAATAGTGAACTACAATGTCATCTAAAGCATGTACATGATGATAAAGACAAACCAGATAGTATACAATCATCCCGAGTAAGACTGTCCTACCGGTATAGGTCCTCCCTCAATCATTGCAATCACGTGCTTGTGATCCAATAATTGACTCTGAGGGCACTATATCCAACAATCTCCCACTTGCACTCAAGGCTAATTATTGCGATGTCGCATACTCACAGCCCATGTGATAACGAACACCCAACTCCTCTACTAATCAGTATCACAAAACCCGTTTGCGAAACTATTGTGTTCGAGAAATAGCCTCAGCTAGTGGATCCGCCCTGATGTTTCTTTCTATATCTCTCTTAATCTCAAGTTCGTGGAGAAACCTATCTCCCGAAATGAGCAATACCTGTCTTAGAATATGTCTGGATATCTGATGGGACCTAGCTCATAAATGAACTCCAAATCCAAACTTCTTAGACTGTATCGACAACTGAAACCAATCAGTATCCTGCGCCATGCCTCCCTCAGTATTCGCTTTGACCGCCTGTCCAAAATACTGCCTCTCGTCAGAGGGAAAACCGTAACTCTGACAGCCATTCTGTCATCCAGGTCACCTTGGAAGCCTGGAATGATAACCGTCTCCTAAAAAGAGGCTGCCGTTATCATATCCCCAGAACATTCACTTATGTTCTAAAACTGCTTCCTAACGTTTCTCCAGGATTGGGTTAATATCAACTTATTGCATCTCGTGCAAAAACAACATCTGGTGTGGTACTTGACATCTCATGATTGGCTCAATTGCCTAAGCAAATGATCTGCCGATCATGCACATCCCTTTCCCCTTTAGTCTTTAAGACACCTTCAGAGAGGGTGACTCCATCACCTCTAGGTACAGTACCGTGCCAGGAGTCGTCCATTCTAAAACACTTTTAGAATGATGTCTAAGTACCCAGATTGGGAAACTACCCAAATCTAGATCTAAAACCATAGATCTAGTGACCAGAATGTCCGATATAATATCCAAGCTCTTATATGGAGAAACCACTGTGTGACAACCAAAGTATAACCGATCGTAGTATAGGAATTTCACTTTCTACTCTGTGTATGCCATCCAAATACCAGGACATCACACCCTACTACCTTCTTAACAGATCCATCCCCTATTCTGATGAAGTCAAACTTATGACTGTCACATCAGAAATAGATGATCTATCTCCGCTATTCTTGCTTTAGTCTATAAATAGACATAAGCTACTTGTCCACTATGCTTCCGTTGCTCCCACTGACTACGACAACCCTCTGGCAGAGTCATATACATGTGCACTTCTAAAGCTAGTTCAGAACGATGCTATACTCATCCTCCTACCGGGTCTCATAGCCTGGAACAACAGTAGTGGCAAGACTGGGTAAACAAGAACCTACCTGTCACCGTCCTTGAGGCTACCGGAGTACCTCTCGGGTGCCTGAGGTTACCCACCATATCTACGGAGTGGCCAATGGAATATCAAACCAGATTGAATCTTTAGGTTCTTATCAAATTTTTAGTAATCGTTTGTGGTTCTGGAATCACTTCCAGTTCTACCATACTCCCACTACCGTTTTCTGAAAAAATCCATTTTTATTAAAACTGTGGCGAGTCAAGAACAATATCACTATTGATCTTCCAGATGGTAGAAAATCAACCCTCGTCATAGCCCGGGTCAACCAATAAACTGCCATTACAGAAACATGCCTTGAGTTATCCAGAGTCTGGTTTTAAGCATAAGCCGGACAACTCCCCGTACCTTAACAACGTTAAGATATGAACTATTCCATATCCAATATAGAAGCAGAGGCACTGATTTAATTGAAACCAGATTCAAATCATGGAGCTGTCTCTAGTGCATGTCAACTAAATGGAGAGAGACCGATCAGCATTACTCAACTTAGGAGTACATCCAGATATGAGTAACCTGAAAGAGAAGCAAGTTCTCATAATCATTACTATTAACTGAATACCATACACAAGTATCTACATTTTCGATCACCTTGAAGAATCCTGATACTTGCAATACCTGGTTCTCTACTTTATTCATATAGCTATAACTTCTCAAAACTTGGACCTTGTGTTTCTACTAAACACTTGTCTAAAAACTAGAGAAGTCATAAGTAAACCGAATATAGTACGAGGACTAACTCCTCTGTCCATAATGGACACTGGACAACATACAATACTCTGTATAAGTCCCATGTGTCTAATAACTCATTCGCTGTGTGTCGTAGGTTGAAAACTGTAATTATGGTTAAGAAGAATTACACCGCTGTTTAATACTCCTTACCTAACCATCAACTGATATAGGTAAATGTCACCGACATAATTTCAAAAAGTTATATCTAACTTTATAAAAATAAACGTACAGATATATCAATTTGAAATTGGTTCATTACAACGGATATTCAAAACCAAATATTTGCCGTCCGGCAAACAACCCAGGTGATTTCCTCAAATATCACCAATTATAACGAATCCCGATATAATGAGGATAATCACCCAATTCCCAATAACTTACGCCCACTCATCATCCGTAAAACCATACAGATGTGAGAATCAAACCTGGTAAATACATACCCTGGAGCAAGGGCTAATTGGGAAATCAGTTTTCTGTTAACAACGCGTAGTAAGACTGAAACATAAAAATGTTTCGAAAGGGTATCATGGTATTTCTAGTAATGCCTCTTCCATTATCCAGATTCACAACTGTAACCGTATATTTCTTTGCCATCTCTCCAAATCCCTTTATATGTCTTTAGTCATTACCTTCTGTACACCCTCTTAGGCTAAATGGTTTTCTTGCTTCCCTACTGTTCGGCACAAGCCTATGGTTTGGAAGAAGACTATCCAATAAGCATAATGGGTGTACTGTCCAAATCCTAGGAGCACTCGCAACCCGAGAGAAGGTAAAGATAAAAGACAACTGAATAAAACCTTATTCCTATTTCTCCTGAACCAGAGTCCATCCCTGAACAGGAACAAGTTCCTTCGAGTTCGTATATAACCATACGATGGAGTATCCAAATAACTGTGGATCATCGTAGTGATACGGAGTGTTCTGGAGAAATACAATGGTGAAAATGGGAGTGGCGATGAAATACTCAGTTTGGTCGTGAATAGTAGTCGCAATTTACTTTGCCCTCTTACTAATCCCTTTATCTGTCTTTACTTATAACCTTCTGTACACCATCGTTAGGCTAATTAGTTTTCTTCTTTCCCCACCGTTCGGCACCTGCCTATGGTTTGGAAGAAGACTATCCAATTAGCGTAATAGGTGTACTGTGTTAGTTATGTATATGCCCTAGAGGCCAATGTTGTACATGTGATGTATATTATAATGGATGCTTGGATATATATAGAGAGGACTTTCTTGCTCGACATGATAGTATGCTATTAGGTTTCACTTTATCTTAACATGTTGACTTGTATTGGTTTACTGTCTTTCTCTCACATGTTGATAAAGCCCTTAGGATCTATACTCGACTACTGGGACTATGATGAGATCATACTAGTGGGGCCACGGTAGTCGATGAGTACATCCTGTAACTGTTCCTAGTCGAGGGTATATCGAGACAGGGCATCGATACACCAGAGTAGACTAGCGTATACGCATCTTGACCCATATGATGGGCGATGGATGATCCCATATCCATCGGTGTTTGACATCAAGGATGGTGTACGGGTGCTCAGTGGAGACTGGGTACACTGGACGGACTCGCCGAGAACTCCCAGATGGTGATATACCACAAGTCAGATGGCAGTTCTCCGGTGACACTGGTACAGGGTAGTCTGTAGACCCGCGATCGTCATAGAGTCTTGTGTGATTCCCACTGTGCTTTGATTTCCACCTTGCCACGTCTAAGAGGGCGTGCAAAATGGTGGCTTTTGGGTACAGTCCCGAATCACATGGAGGCAATGAGCGATAGGAGGGGATTCGTCTCTCCCGGTATAGGGAGTTGATGTTGTGCTGTGTTCGATTGGCTATAACTGGAAGTCCCTGGCCAGGGCTGATATAGAGATTTACTGGTAAGTGTTACCAGTAGTTTCTCGGCCTGTTATGAGCCACACATCGACACGACTTATCGGTTATTGGGGTCTGACGTATACCACCCCTAGACTTGATATGCGACATATCAGACGAACAGACCGGACTGTACGGGAGTGTTACTGATTGGATTCACAGGAGAATGTACAAGCTAGCTTGTTGATCTTCTGATAGCTCAATACCTGGGTGGCTATTTCGTTTAGCTGACCGCTTGCAGCTTGTGGGTGTTTGATATGATCATTACCTGCTACCGGTGTATTGACGATTCTTTAGAGTCCTACACAGAGGTTTCTTGGCTCAGGAAAAACAGAGTAGAGGCACATATGTGATATGCGCAGGACCGAGGATAATGCGATATGAGATACCGTATTATATTCTCGCGATATTTAGATATGAACCGGGTCATCGGATCAAGTGTTGATTCGATGAATCGGTACATGATATATTAGTCGGTTATATTCGATATAGCCGGATTGTCGGATCAAGTGTTGATTCGATGATTTAATTTATAATAATATATATGATATATTGTATTACATTATCTAATATTGGCTCACTTTATTATTTCATTTTCTCACCGGATAATACATTGATATATATGCGATATATGTTAATTGTATTATTTTCTTTTGTTGCAAATATATAATATATATGTGATATATATTATTGTGACATGACATGATTAATAATGGAACATGTTTAGTGGAGATTAAGCAAGGTTAGGGTTTGATTAGGGTTAGTTCTTTCTTGCACATTCTAGAAGGAATTCCTTTTGTCATGAGAAAGATATTATGTTGATATTTATCCTTGACTCACTCTTTAACCCAACCAAACCCTAGCCCTAGTTTATTCTCTACAAAGGTTATCCTAGTCATCCTTGACCATGGTTCCATGATTAATCATATATTCATTTCTATTATTCATCACAAAGGGATCAACACATTATTCATCTTCTTCTTCTCTCTTGAGCTTTGAGAAAGCTTGCTAGTTTTTCATTTTGTGATGAATTCATGTGAGAATTTGATATAAAAAGATAGCATAAATACTACTCCATCATCCTCATCTAATCTAGCCCATTAGATTAGGGCGTTCACCTCATTAGAGTGAGAGAGCTTGAGTTATTGCAACTTCGACATAGACTATCGGAGAAACGGAACACTACAAGCTAGCATGGATCGTTCGAGTCGTGGAGCCTCTCTTGAGTCCGAGAGATTATGGATTGCGGCGAAGGGACTTCTACTCGGAGCTTATGAAGTGAAAGAGCGGACTACAAAGGTTGTAATCCCTCACACTTAGTTGTAAAGATGTTTACTTGCATGTTAAACCCTAATAATCTAGCAAAGATCCCGGCTTTGGGTTGTTCGGCACGTCTAAAAATTTTTTCGGGCATTGTTGATGCCTTATGAACCCTCACAAGAGTGCCTAGGAACCCTACAGTGGTATCAGAGCCTAGCTATAGCATTAGGCGACGTGTATACGAAGTTAAAACTCCGATCGAACCCCGGAAAAACGAAATTAACCCCTTTCTGGGAATTTTGTAAAAATGTGATTTTTTGTGCATTAAAATACTCAAAAAAATCAGCAGGGAATTCTAAGAATTACCATGAAATACGAGCGCACAATTCCATGAAGTCGCCGCGGAACCGCGGCGGGAACCTGCTTCCCGCGGCGGTTCCGCGGCCGAACTTTGGCATTGGGACACGTGTTTTCAGGGTAATATCCGTAGGTGCTTGTTGCTGCTTCTAGGAATTTTTAATCTGACTCAAGTGTTGAGTATTCTGGGGTTTATTTTGTAATCGTTGATTCGATCGGAAAATTTAATTTCGTTATGTTTTCCGAATATTTAGAAACTATTAAAATGTTCGAGCGGATATCATTAACTCATTTTTTCCCGGCACGAAAAACATTCAAGTGTTGAATTTTTATCGGGTTTAAATTTTTCGGAAAAATGTGCAAGTAACGCGGTGGACCCTCTAGAAGATCACAAACCTTAACTCGATTATGTGACCGTCTGAACGCCTCTAAATCTTAGGGTTTGGGGCAGTACGGCGTGCCACATATGAGGCGTTGGCTTGACCCTTCTACGGCTGGATCATCGGTACTGTGACATATTCTGGGATTATTTGAACTCTGTTCAAGTATTGAGCTATTTAGGAAATCTTGGGTATTTGATTATTCGATCGGAAAGTTTATTACTGTCTATTTATCTGGAATGTGATACAACATGTGGAATTCATATAATTAGGCATGAAATGCGAAGTATGTGATATTTCGGATTTACGATGTCTAAAGTGATTGTGGATTCCAAATGTTGTAGTTTTACAATTTCTTTTCTGTGACCGTAAGCGTAGTATGTGGGGTATCGCCGGCTTCATTGCTATACATCAACGACAATCGGGATACGCATACTTGCTTACGTTGATGATATGAGATATTATGTGTTGCTGTGATATGTTATATTGGATTGTCGTATTCTGAATAGCCGGGGGGTTTATGTGAGATGAGGGTTTTTATTTTCATTCATGTAAAATTCATTTGTATGTACTATTCTTTTATTGGGGCACTTCCGGGATGAGGTTGATGTCACCAGTATAAATTATTTACTTTTCCGCATTAGGTAGACCCAAGGAGGGGAGCACAGGTAACCGGGTTCTAGGGTTCAGTGGGAGGCCATCTCGAGGAGTCGAGACCGGGTCTCCTAACCCTAGAATTGGCAGTGTTACTTGCCGCTCTCGTAGGGGTCTAGGGATGTGGGTTTGGCTATTCATCGCGACTGTGGAATCCGTGTTTTATACCGGCTCGTATTAAAAACACGGACATCCTAGTATATCCAATATTTCATATATGTTCTTCTGCTGCGATGTTCTGTGATGAGATCATATTACTGCCTGAGACGAATGCTTATACTATATATATGTGCTGATATATAAATATTACTGCTTTCGTTTCTTCTGTGATGCTTAGGAAGCATAAGCTGATGGGTTTTATTAATGAGATTAATAAAAGAAAAGAAACCTAATAAAATGTTGTAGAATCAAAACTTTATAAAAAAGGGTAGCTACAGTTTTGCTTTGCATAGCGGTATATATGATATACCCTGCACCTTATTCGATGAGGAAAGAGCCGAGATCCCTTCACCAGGAGTGACCTCTTTAGCGAAACTGGCAGATGCTACAAACTCACGGTTTAGTTTTTGATAGCTTATATAGTTCTTGCTTTGCACAGTGGTATATATGATATACCCTGCACCTTATTCGATGGGGAAAGAGCCGAGATCCCTTCACCGGGAGTGACCTCTTTAGCGAAACTAGAAAAGCCTCAAAAACACTCCTTTTCAAAAATCACTTGATTCTACGACGATATCAAGTTCATTACGCTCATGGTTTTCATAAAAACCTGTGCAGCCCTCCGTCATTTCAGATAAGTACTACTTAGTATTCGTACTGCGGTAGTTTGGCCTCCGTCAAGGCGTAGTGTACGGTAGCTAACTAGTGCTTATCTGCTAGCAAACGATGCGATTGGATTAGGGTATTCGTACGGCGTAGTTTGACCTCCGTCAAGGGTCGTATGGGTGGGTTTAATTCAATCAAGAAATGAATGGGTTGAACCTGACTAGCGCCTTATGGGTAGTTTGGCCTCCGTCAAGGTCATGGGACGCTAGGGGTAAAAGTATTATTGGGAATTTCAAGTGTTGAAATTTGCAATGAGATTGCATACCTCCTATGTGATAGTTGGATCCCGATACCCACTGCGAGTAAGAGTTACTCCAGGGAGAGTTTTACACAGGACAATTTGCCGAACAAGTAGGTGTCTAGAAAAGTGTTAATGGGGTTACGCCTCTGGGAAAACCAGGTTTACTTTAATTAGGTCCGTGCGAAAGTACGGGGACCTCCCTCAAGTACCGACACTGATCTGGCTGAAAGATTGACGAAATTGTAGGGTGTAATTAATCCCGACTAATCTTACCTTTTAGGGTTTGGAGGAAGATTTGATAAAAACAGTGGGAGACATCCTGATTAGATAAGATAATAACCAATCAAAATCTTGCAAGAGCATACGCTAAAGTGTTTTCTTCTCTCTCTCTCCAGGTAGCGACCATGTCAGGCCATAATCAAGATAATAGTATGGATGTATTGACTGAACCCGATTATTATACTGAGCAGGGGAACGTTGGTCCCGTTCTTTCTTATAAGAGTTATAAGACTGAACAGGGAATAGGAGAATATCTGGATTCTCACGCCGCCTAAACGGAGAACATGCATGTTGATGCACGTTCTTCGGGTGTGTTAGTTATTGAGAACTGTTTCTCAGTTCACCCTACGTCCTGGGTATTAGATACCGGATCAGGATCCCACATACGTAAATTGTTACATGGGCTACAGAAAGGTAGAGAACTGGGAAAAGGTGATCATTCCGTTCAAGTAGGGAATGGTGCAAGTATTGCAGCCAAAGCAGTTGGCGAATATCACCTTGTATTACCAAGTAGTAATACACTGATTCTAAATGAGTGCTATTATATACCGAACATGATGTGCAACATTATATCAGTTTCTTTATTGAGTAAAGAAGGATATAATTTTGTAGTACAGGATAATGTTATGAACATATTCCTAAATCAAAAGTTGATTAGATCAGGCTCGTTACATAATGGCATATTCATTCTCAATCAAAATACAGCCCTTAATATACAAAACACACACAAGAGGAAGAGTTCAGAAATGAACGAATCCTTCTTGTGGCATTGTAGACTCGGTCATATCAATGCAACACGACTAGCTAAGTTACATAAGGATGGATATTTAGATCCGTTCGAATTATCATCTTATGATACTTGCCATTCATGTCTCAAAGGAAAAATGACCAAAGCTCCGTTTAGTGGACACGGAGAAAGAGTTACCGAACTCTTAGGATTGGTACATAGTGATGTATACGGTCCCATGTCTACGCATGCCAGGAATGGTTCTTCCTACTTTATTACATTCACTGATGATCTCTCAAGATTCGGATATGTGTTCCTGATGAAACACAAGTCTGAAGCTTTTGAGAAATTCAGAGAATATAAGCACGAAGTAAAGATCCAAACGGGCAAAAGTATTAAGATTCTTCGATCTGATCGAGGAGGTGAATACTTAAGCAATGAGTTCCTAGATTATCTAAAAGAGAATAGGATTCTCTCTCAGCTTACTCCTCCTTATACACCACAGCACAATGGTGTATCGGAGCGGAGGAATCGCACGCTATTAGATATGGTGCGCTCTATGATGAGTAATGCAGAGTTACCTATTTCCTTCTGGGGACATGCACTGGAGACAGCTGCATACCAATTGAATAGAGTTCCAACCAAATCAGTGCCTACCACTCCATATGAGATATGGAATGGGAAGAGACCATGTCTTAATTTTATTCAGATATGGGGTTGTCCGGCCTATGTTAAAACACAAAATCCAGACAAGCTCGAGGCAAGGTCTGTCCTATGTAAGTTTATTGGATATCCCAAACATTCGCGAGGGTATATCTTCTACCACTCTGAGGAACAAAAGGTGTTTGTTTCTCGACATGCCACCTTTTTAGAAAAGGGATTTCTTGCAAAAGAGATTAGTGGCTTTGAGGTAGAACCGGAAGAAGTTCTAGCAACACAAACTATGACAGATAATTTAGTGGAACCAGAGGATTCAGTAGTACCTAACGAACCCCAGCCTCTCCGCCGATCTAGCAAGGTTTCTCATCCACCTGAGAGATACTATGGTTTTCTCATTGATGGTGGAAGCGAGGATTGCATCATGGAAGATGATGACCCGACTAGTTTCGAGCAGGCCATCACGAGTGGTGACTCTGTGAAATGGCTGGATGCAATGCGATCTGAGATGGAATCCATGTACACCAACAAAGTATGGACTTTGGAAAATGCTCATGAAGGGGTAAAACCCATTGGGAGCAAGTGGATCTTTAAAAAGAAATTTGGTGTAGATGGAAAAGTTGAGACTTTTAAAGCTAGACTTGTTGCAAAGGGTTTTCGTCAACGACCAAGTGTGGATTATGACGAAACCTTTTCTCCAGTGGCTATGCTTAAGTCCATCCGGATCTTATTTGCCATTGCTGCATACCATGACTACGAAATCTGGCAAATGGATATTAAGACCGGCTTTCTAAACGGTGATTTAGAAGAGTGCGTGTACATGACTCAGCCCGAGGGCTTCATAGATAGTGGGAGCAGCGGAAAGGTGTGGAAGCTGCTTAAATCCATTTATGGATTAAAGCAAGCATCGCGGAGTTGGAACATCTGTTTTGATGTTGTAGTCATAGAGTTTGACTTCATCAAAAATATAGATGAACCTTGTATCTATAAGAAGGTAGCAGAGAGTAAAGTTGTCTTCCTCGTATTATACGTGGATGACATACTCTTGATAGGAAATGATATTCCTATGCTGCAATCAGTCTAGCTCTTCTTATCACAAAGATTCTCAATGAAAGATCTAGGTGATGCCTCCTGCATATTGGGAATCATGATTTATAGAGATAGATCTAAAAGGATACTGGGATTGTCCCAATCCAGGTACATTGACAACATACTAAAGAGATTTAGTATGGAAGAATCCAAGCGTGGGAACCAACCCACGATCTCTGGACTCACTCTCTCCAAAGAGATGTCTCCCAAGACTGATTTGGAGAGAGCTTGCATGCAAGGGATACCCTATGCTTCGGCAGTAGGCTCTATCATGTATGCGATGCTATGTACCAGACCCGATGTAGCATACTCACTAAGTGTAGTGAGTCGGTATCAAGCAGATCCTGGAGAGAGTCATTGGACAGCTGTGAAGAACATTTTCAAGTACTTATGAAGGACTAAAGAGATGTTCTTGGTGTATGGTAACGGAGAACTCCGGGTGGAGTCCTTTACCGATTCCAGCTTCCAAAGTGATAAGGACGACTATAAGTCGCACTCGGGATTTGTCTTTACCCTCAATGGTGGGGCGGTATGTTGGAAGAGTTCCAAACAGGATACCGTTGCAGACTCGATGATAGAGGCTGAATACATCGCTGCCAACGATACTGCCAAAGAGGCTGTCTGGATAAAGAAGTTCATTAGTGAACTTGGTGTGGTTCCATCCATTGAACATCCAATACCTCTGTATTGCGATTACAATGGAGCTATGGCGTTGGCCAAGGAACCCAGGTCCCATCAAAAGTCCAGGCATATTCTGAGGCGGTATCACCTGATCAGGGAGATAGTTGATCGCCGGGAGATCGAGGTCAGGAGAGTAGATACGAAGGACAACACTGCGGATCCACTCACGAAGGTCATTCCCCAGATACAGTTTGAGAGATTATTCGGGATGCTAGGTATGAGATACTACAGCAGCTGGCCTTAGTGCAAGTGGGAGATTGTTAGGTATGTATATGCCCTAGAGGCCATTGTTGTACTTGTGATGTATATTATAATGGATGCTTGGATATATATAGATAGGACTTTCTTGCTCGACATGATAGTATGCTATTTGGTTTCACTTTATCTTAACATGTTGACTTGTATTCGTTTACTGTCTTTCTCTCACATGTTGATAAAGCCCTTAGGATCTGTACTCGACTACTGGGACTATGATGAGATCATACTAGTGGGGCCATGGTAGTCGATGAGTACATCCTGTAACTGTTCCTAGTCGAGGGTATATCGAGACAGGGCATCGATAGACCAGAGTAGACTAGCGTATACGCATCTTTACCCATATGATGGGCGATGGATGATCCCATATCCATTTGCGTTTGACATCAAGGATGGTGTACGGGTGCTCAGTGGAGACTGGGTACACTGGACGGACTCGCCGAGAACTCCCGTATGGTGATATACCACACGTCAGATGGCAGTTCTCCGGTGACACTGATAGAGGGTAGTCTGTAGACCCGAGATCGTCATAGAGTCTTGTGTGATTCCCACTGTGCTTTGATATCCACCTTACCACGTCCAAGAGGGCGTGCAAAACGGTGGCTTTTGGATACAGTCTCGAATCACATGGAGGCAATGAGCGATAGGAGAGGATTCGTCTCTCCCGGTATAGGTAGTTGATGTTATGCTGTGTTCGATTGGCTCTAACTGGAAGTCCCTGGCCAGGGCTGATATAGAGATTTACTGGTAAGTGTTACCAATAGTTTCTAGACCTGTTATGAGCTACACATCGACACAACTTATCGGTTATTGGGGTCTGACGTATACCACTCCTAGACTTGATATGCGACATATCATACGAACAGACCGGACTGTACGGGAGTGTTACTGATTGGATTCACAGGAGAACGTACATGATAGCTTGTTGATCTTCTGATCCTCAATACCTGGGTGGCTGTTACGTTTAGCTGACCGCTTGCAGCTTGTGGGTGTTTGATATGATCATCACCTGCTACCGGCATAGTGACGATTCTTTAGAGTCCTACACAGAGGTTTCTTGGTTCAGGCAAAATGGAGTAGAGGCACATATGTGATATGTGCAGGACCGAGGATAATGCAATATGAGATACCGTATTATATTCTCGCGATATTTAGATATGAACCGGGTCAGCGGATCAAGTGTTGATTCGATGAATCGGTACATGATATATTAGTCGGTTATATTCGATATAGCCGGATTGTCGGATCAAGTGTTGATTCGATAATTTAATGTATAATAATATATATGATATATTGTATTACATTATCTAATATTGGCTCGCTTTATTATTTCATTTTCTCACCGGATAATACATTGATATATATGCGATATATGTTAATTGTATTATTTTCTTTTTTTGCAAATATATAATATATATGTGATATATATTATTGTGACATGATATGATTAATAATGGAACATGTTTATTGGAGATTAAGCTAGGTTAGGGTTTGATTAGGGTTAGTTCTTTCTTGCACATTCTAGAAGGAATTCCTTTTGTCATGAGAAAGATATTATGTTGATATTTATCCATGACTCACTCTTTAACCCAACCAAACCCTAGCCCTAGTTTATTCTCTACAAAGGTTATCCTAGTCATCCTTGACCATGGTTCCAAGATTAATCATATATTCATTTCTAATATTCATCACAAAGGGATTAACTCATTATTCATCTTCTTCTTCTCTCTTGAGCTTTGAGAAAGCTTGCTAGTTTTTCATTTTGTGATGAATTCATGTGAGAATTTGATATAAAAAGATAGCATAAATACTACTCCATCATCCTCATCTAATCTAGCCCATTAGATTAGGGTGTTCACCTCAGTGAGAGTACTTGAGTTATTGCAACTTCGACGTAGATCATCGGGGAAACGGAACACTACAAGCTAGCATGGATCGTTCGAGTCATGGAGCCTCTCTTAAGTCCGAGAGATCATGGATCGCGGCGAAGGGACTTCTACTCGGAGCTTATGAAGCGAAGGAGCGGACTACAAAGGCTGTAATCCCTCACACATAGTTGTAAAGATGTTTACTTGCATGTTAAACCCTAATAATCTAGCAAAGATTCCGGCTTTGGGTTGTTCGGCACGTCTAAAATTTTATTCGGGCATGGTTGATGCCTTATGAACCCTCACAAGAGTGCCTAGGAACCCTACATACTGTTCTAATCCAAGGAGCACTCGCAACCTGAGAGAAGGTAAAAGGAAAAGACAACTGAATAGTCTTATTCATTTTCTCCAGAACCGGAAACCATCCTCGAATCTGGAACAAGTTCCTTCGAGTTCGTATATAACCATACGATGGTTTTATTCAATGGAAGTGGACATTCGTAGTAATACGGGGTGTTCTGGAGAAAAGGGTAAAAGTAGGAGTGCCAATGAGGTATGCAACTCTGACAATCCAAAAGCCAGTGTTATAAGAAGGTTCGGTTAACTTGGTCACTGAGTCATAGTCAAGGGTCGGGCCATGATCGCTGCCAAAGAGAGAGAGAAAAGAAACACTCAACGTGCACTCTAACCTAGATCAGAATGGTTATCACTTTATCTAATCAGGAAACCTCCCACTGTATCCTCAAATTCTCCTCCAAACCTGAAAGAAGAATTAGTCGGGATCACCCGAGGAGTATACCAACTCATCAGTGGAAATCGGGATCAAACTATCATCGCATGATAACGTGACGGAATCCACTCACGTTATCACACTCCAGAAGGTTTGCGCATGCCTGGAAAGTTTCAGTTTCTTTAGAAACTCCCGATATGATTTTTTACCCCTAGGAGCCAAGTAACCTTAACTGAGCCAACATATCAAAGGATCCTAGTCAAGTTCAACCCGTCATTATCTTGATTGCATTAGACCCACTCGCACGAGTCCTTGACTGAGCCAAAATGACCGTGCGGCTGTCCTAACCAATCGCATATCCATAAGACAGAAAAGCATTACAGAGCTACCGCACACTACGCCTCGGCTGAGCACAGCATACGTAGCACGAATACTAAGCAATACTAATCTGAAATGACTGAGGGCTATGGTTGGTTTTTGGTGAAAAACCTTTAACGTAATGAACTTGATATCGTTGAAGGAACCGGATAGCCTTTTATAAAAATATAGTGACGAAAACCTTTGCTAAAGAGGTCACTCCCGGTGAAGGGATCTCGGCACTTTCCCCGTAGAATCAGGTGCCGGATATTCCAACTGAATACCACAATGCAAAGCAAAAGGCAATCGACTATTGTGAAGTTATTACCCTGACGCAAACTTCTGTCCAAGGGGTCACTCCCGGTGAAGGGATCTCGGCCCTTGCCTCGTCGATTGAGGTGCTGGATATTCATAACCGAATACCACTGTGCAAAACAAAAGAGAACATCCTTGCCATAACAGCTTTTTATGAAAAATGTTCCAACAACATCAGAATAGGTTTGTTTAGCTTGCATTGATCCGAATCAACGCAGTCCCATCAATTGATCACACCAATAAAGAACGAAAATACGATGTACTTATATGCCATCCGCATTCACCACTGGGTCCCGTCATCACCCGTTAGGTTACTTAACTAACGACAGAGTGGGGACTGGACTAGCGCGGATGCAAAACATATACAACATTTACTAGTATATATATCAATAAATAATATTCGCTCAAGGCGTGATAAAATGCTACATCGAAGAAATGTAATAAGTATCACAGAACAATACAGATATCTGGGATCCCCGGGTTTCATAGAGCCGCTACTGAAACCCGACGCTCCCCTGGTCGTGTGGATAGCCTGTGCAATGAAATCCTAGACCCCTACGGGCGCGGCAAGTTACCCGCCAAAAGCTGAAGCGAGGCAGCCCCCTTCAACAACGTGAATGGACCACCCAACACTTCACGGAATTCGGTAACTTGAGCACCCCTCCTTGGGTCAACCTGTATCCCCTACGAGTGCGGCGAATAGCCTGCCAATTCTAGAGTAAATCCCCCTCTGTCTCAAAGCCATGAGAAGCGGGCTCGTTGCCGTCTAGAATCCGGCTATCCGTGCACCCCTCCGCGGGGTAATCCTAGTACAGTAAGTAAAATATACAACGGGTACATCGACCTCATCCCGGTCGTGCCCCAAAAGAATAATATACAAACAGGCAGTGACGGCAGTCCACAAGTCGGACGCTCGCCCCGCAATATCAAATGTACAAATACAACCAAATTGTACTACCATTGCATCCAGGCTATCCACCATGATAAAGCCGCAACATCACAGCACAACACAGAACATCAACGTGAATGTCACGTTCGCAAATCCGTCTAAAAGGGCTATAGCAATTAGACATGATTTACTGATCAAATGACATTCACGGTCGCAGATATAATGTAAATACTGTGAACTAACATGTTTAAAAATTTTTATCAACTAAATTTCCCGAAGTGGGCCCCAAGCACAACTGTAGCACTTAAAAATAATCAGGGCCCAAACAAAATATTCCAGAGACCCCTTTTTCCAGTCATGAACCCCTGTAGAAAAAATGGCGAACTGTTCCTACAGTTCAGCTGCGGAACCGCGGCCAAAATGGGGGTACGGCCACGGTTCCGCCGCGCTACAGTAACAACAGAATATTAAATTTTCACAGTTTTCATGGAAAACCCTGCCTGAATTTATGCAATGCACCAAATAATTTTTTGACAATAAACAAAATTCAACAGAAACTGTTACTTTTGGAAACGCGGTTTCGGAATTTTTCTTCCATCGAAGTTCTAAACACGTTAGAGCAAGCTAGTAAAGGTTAATGGCGTAGCTATGATACCATGTTAGACTACGGTAGCACCCTGGCCGTCTGTCCGAGGCCAAAATGCGGAAACAAAAACTTTTCTCAACTTGGAAACCGGTGCTACCGCGGACTATAAACCCGGATCGGACCATTAACCTACTATTAGCTAACAAAAGAAAGGGTAGAGAGCTTTACCAAGCGATCCGTGTCCTTCGGTCTTCGGCCACCACCTCGATCTCCTCGCGGAATCTCCGGTCTCGATCTCCTCGTCGGAAAGGGCACCACATCACCGAGTCTTTTTACGGGCTCCCACCTTTGGACCGAGGCAACTCGGACACGAAGTTGGCAAGCCGACGTGTCCAAGATTGCTGTAGACTAAGTGTAGAAATCTTTTTCTCAAGGGTTTAATAGAAGTTGTCATTTGGATGGACATGGAGGAAAGAACTTTTGAGATGAACTAAAGAGTTTTTTTGGTGCAAAAATGAGATCAATCATTTTTCACCCAATGAATGGGGCTCCCCAAGTAATGGCCGGCCATGATATGAGAGAGGAGGGAGGTCAAAATCATGCAAGAGAGAATAATGAGTGATGATGAGAAATAATGATCACAACAAAGTCTCCTCCTCATCAATCCATTCACATAAAGCAAGTAATGATGCAAATGGAAGTCAAAGTCAATCTAGAACCATCATGAAGTAACCACTTACAAAAACACCCTTCAATTTGCTAATTTGCCCATTTGCAAATAAGCCCCTCCTATCAATGGAATTTCAGCCAAGAAGGAACAAAGGAAAAATGGCCGAAACGGAATGCAAACTGGCAACTTCAAAAAGCGATCCCGTAATAAATTACAGGAAAACCCCGCGACTGTATATACATACCCGCATTTGTATTTCTACCGAATACAAATGCAATGAGACAAAATCTACACTGTACAATACTAGGATCCGGCTTAAACTAAAGCCCGCTAGTATTATCCGTCCAATCATGATCCATGCAATACCGCACGTACATGATCGAACCCTGCCATATATCCATACGGCCTCTACAGCGTTTCGCCCGAAACTTGAGAAACTCTCTGTGGGGGACTCTAAAGACTCGTCAATATTTTGGCTGTGGATTTAACCACTAGCACGTCAGAGGTATTAGCCGTACGTAACGGGCTACCAAGTATTGACAAAAAGGGAGGTCAATGAGCGAACTCATCCTGACACCCTACTGAGCCTGTCAGTGACAATATCCGTACAGTCCGGTCCGTTCGTCTATGAGCATCGCATGGCGGGCCTAGAGGGTTGGTAAAAGTCAGACCCTCAAAAGCGGTACAAGTCGTGTCAGATCGTAGCCCAGAACACCCTAAGATACTACTGTAATACCTACCAGTAAATCTCCTGCCTCGGCCGAGGGCTTAGTGTAATGGCTTTCCTAGACACAGCGCGATCTCACCCCCAATACCGGGAGAGACGAAACCCCTGCAGATCTGCTCACTGCCTCCATGTGGCTCGGGACTGTGCCCAACTAAAACCTGTTTGCACGACTCCTTTGAGCCGTGGTAGGGTAGTAATCAAAGCACAGTGGGAACTCACACGAGACAAATGACGATCTCAGGTCGATGAACTAACCTATACACATGTCACCAGGGAACTGCTATCTGACGTTTGGTATAATCCCAACTAGCATGTTCCCGGCGAGTCCTGTCCGGTGTACTCATAACCCATTGAGCACCTGTATACATCTTAGGTGAACCAACTGACACCAGTGGCTTGTGAGACCGGCCATCGCCCCTCGTCGGGGTCTCGACTGTATACACTAGTCTACTCTGGAGTATCGATGTCCTGTCTCGAAAACTCCCACGACTAGGGACCTTTTAAGGATGTGCTTATAGACCCCAGCTCCCACGTATATGATCGCCATCATACTGCTGGCCGTCAAGCAAGAATCCTAAGGGCTCTATCAATGCGTAATAGTGACCTGTAAGGTCACCTAAAGGAGTACACGATGATAAAGACAAACCATGGTAGCATACTATTCTCTATCAACTTGTAATAGTGAACTACAATGTCACCTAAAGCATGTACACGATGATAATGACAAGCCAGATAGTATTCAATCATCCCGAGTAAGACTGTCCTACCGGTATAGGTCCTCCCTCAATCATTGCAGTCACATGCCTGTGATCCAATAATTGACTCTGAGGGCACTATATCCAACACGCATATCCCATATGCACCCCACATCTTTTCACCTGAGCTAGGAAACCCCTCTGTGGGACTTAAGACTCGTCAATACGCTAGCAGTAGGCAGTGATCATATCACATACCCACAAACCGTCAGCGGCACTAGCTATACGTAACGGCTCCCAGTTATTGAGCGATCCGAAGAAAAACAAGCGAACCTGTCAAAACTCCCGGCTAGCCAACTGGCAACACTTACCGTACAGTCCGGTTTCTTCGTCAGATATGCTGCATATCGTGTCCAGAGATGGTATCATCGACCCCAATAACTCAATAAGTCATGCCGGTATATGGCTCATAACAGATCGAGAAACTACCAATAACTCTTATCAGTAAATCTCAACAGCCCTGGCCAGGGACTTCCTGTTATAGCCAATCGAGCATAGCACAACATCAACCCTTAATACCGGAAGAGACGAAACCCCTCCTATCGCTCATTGCATCCATGTGCCTCAGGACTGTACCCAAAATACACCTGTTTGCATGACTTAGTAGAGCCGTGGTAGGGTGGAGATCAAAGTACAGTGGGAGGACACACAAGACTCTATGACGATCTCTGGTCTACAGACTAACCTGTACCAGTGTCACCTGAGAACTGCTATCCGACGATTGATATAATACCACATAGGAGTTCTCGGCGAGTCCGTTCAGTGTACCCAGTCTCCACTGAGCACGAGTATAAAATCTTTGGTGTCACCACACTAATGGATATGGGATCATCCATCGCCCATCATATGGGACAAGAAACGTATACGCTAGTCTACTCTGGAATATCGATGCCCCGTCTCGATACATTTACGACTAGGAACATTTCAAGGATATGCTTATAAACTACACATGTCCCACTAGTATGATCTGCATCATAATCCCAGTAGTCAAGCAAATTTCCTAATGGCTTTATCAACAAGTACCAAATGAGTTATATGCATGATCAAGTGAACATGTCAAGATAAAGAACAACCAGATAGCATACTATCATGTCGAGCAAGAATGTCCTCTGAATATATATATACACATACCGATACATCCACTATCATATAATGGCCTCTGGGGCGTACATATATCCAACACCATCTGCCAGATTTCATAGTCACTGAAGAAAAGGTTTCATTATAATTGATACGTGGTCGTTGACGAAAACCTTTTGCTACAAGTCTAGTTTTGAAAGTCTCAACTTTTTCATCTACACCAAGTTTCTTCTTAAAGATCCACTTGCTCTCGATGGGTTTTACCACTTCAGGAGCAACTTCCAAAGTCCATACTTTGCTGGTGTACATGGACTCCATCTCAGATCGCATTGCATCCAGCCATTTCACAGAGTCTCCACTCGTGATGACCTGCTCGAAACTAGTTAGGTCATCCTGTTCCATGATGCAATCCTCGCTCCCACCGTCAATGAGAAAACCATAGTATCTCTCAGGTGGATGAGGAACCCTACTAGATTTGCAGAGTGGCTGAAATTCGTCGGGGACTATCAAATCCTCTGGTTCTTCCAAATCATCAGCTGTAGTTTGTGTAGCTGGAACTTTTTCCAGTTCTACCTCATGACCACTAATTTCTTTTTCAAGGAATTCCTTTTCTAGAAAGGCGGCATGCCAAGAAACATACAACTTTTGTTCCTCGGTGTGGTAGAAGATATACCCTCGTGAATGTTTGGGATATCCAATAAACTTACACAGAACTGACCTTGCCTCGAGCTTGTCCGGATTTTGTGTTTTCACATATGCCGGACAACCCCACATCTTAACATAATTAAGACATAGTCTCTTTCCTTTCCATATCTCATATGGAGTGGTTGGCATGGATTTGGTGGGAACCATATTCAATAGGTCTGCAGCTGTCTCCAGTGCATAACCCTAAAAGGAAATAAGCAACTCAGCAGTACTCATCATAGAGCGCACCATATCTAATAGGGTGCTGTTTCTCCGCTCTGATACACCGTTGTACTGTGGTGTATACGGAGGAGTAAGCTGAGAGAGAATCCCATTCTCTTTTAAATAATCACGGAATTCCGTGCTCAAGTATTCTCCTCCCCGATGTGATCAAAGGATTTTAATACTTTTACATGTTTGGTTCTCTACTTCGTACTTGTATTCCTTGAATTTCTCAAATGCTTCAAACTTGTCTTTCAACAGGAACACATGTCTGAATCTTGAGAGATCATCGGTGAATGTGATAAAGTAGAGGAACCATTCCTGGCATGTATAGACATGGGACCTGTTCGGCACAATTTGTTACATTTTAATACCGCCCAATTTTTTTTATCATTTTATCAATAAACAGTGCTATTTAATCCATGTCTGCTCATTTATACAGATTACAGGTACGCAGACGGATGCACTGATTTTTGGTACGCAACATGCATAAAAAGACGGATTTTTAGCTAAAACTGCAAACTAGACGGAATATAGATCAAGAATTAAAATGAGTTTGCAACATATACATGTGTGTGTACAAAAAGAATAAGTGAAATGGTCCAACACATACATGCGTGAACATTTGTGAAGATGCATGAACCTAGGGAGCTGCTTTGGCCCAATAATGATGAGTGGTGCAAGTGGGTATGCAAGTGAATGACATATGATTTGAAGTGTGAACACACACTACTTCATCCCCCTCTCTGTGATTTTTCCCCAGATTTCACACATGTGCTAAATAAATTAAATTGCAAATATCATGAGATACCCATGAGACCAGAAGTCTACTGAAGCTTGGTGGGCCCCAGAATCCAATCCTTAGCAGCAATTTTATTCAGTTTGGCCACAAATTGCGGCCAAGTGGGCTCCAATTTGGCTCGTTCAAATTTTGTGGGTCCCTGGTGGTCTTTTTAGTCTATTGTCACCTGCAACTTTTGATGTTGGATTCTCTATAAATAGCAGATCAAGGCATGAGGCCAAGAGAGAACTTTTTGCATACTTGTAAACTCTTGTTAAATTTCTTGTAGCTCTTGGGATTGAGTTGAGTTCTTTGCCTTCCTCTGGTCTTGCAACTTCTTTTGTTGAGCTTGCAAGATTAGATTTTGGTAGTTGAACTCATTTATTTGTATTTTGAACCATTGCAATAAATCTTCATTAAATTCAAGTTTGATTCATGTTTCTCTTTTCTATTTTTGTCATTACTTTTCATTATTCAGTTGTGATATTTCTATGATAATGTGTGAGTAGTTGTTCTTGGGCTATGGTGAGATAGGTTGTGGAATGACTTTACTTTCAACCCCTCCCTTTTGATTCTTGCACTTTTTCTCTTCCTTTCTCAATATTGCAAGTTTATTATGTTTTGCTTGATAGGATATATCGTTTTGAATGGTTGCAAATCAACCTTTAACATATATCCTATTGCTTCTTTACATTTTATCGTTGCTATGTTGATATTTGAAGTAGGCGTGAATACGGAATTACCATATGTGTCGCAACTAGCTAGATAGGATATATAGCATTCTTGCATATATCCTATACTTGCTACTTCACTTAACCAATTCCATATTCACTCCATTCTAAATCTCATTCTTGTTAGTTTCCGTTTTCTTAACCTTGATATCGTATTTTATCCCGATACATGTTTTCGGATAAATACGTCATACTTTCGCTATTCAAATGGAAACTAAAAGAAATGAATCTTGAATCAAAATGGAGAGGGGGTAAATGTCGTATTTCACTCTTATTGAACCTTAGCCTAAGTTTTCGTATTCCAAAACTTTGCTTCTTTTAAGTATTATACTAAAACGCGACAAAACACCATTTTCCAACCAATTGATCCATAACTCAAAATGATATCGTGATATCCACTCCTTGTGGTTCGACCCGTGCTTACCGGCTTGCTTCAACGCACCGTGCACTTGCGGTATTTTTAAACCCGATATTCATGTCGTGCACTATTTTCCGACAAAAACCGACATATCCGATAATGACCATATTCTTCAAAAGTACGTCACCGTGAGTTTCGAATAAGTTTTTAGCGCCGTTGCCGGGGAGTGGCAACACATCGAAGATTATTTTGAGTTATCTCTGTATATACTTTGTATAAAACAAACAAAAATAAAAACACCAAAAACACCTCAAAAATCCGACTTTTTGCTCTCTGTGTTTTCTGTTCTGCAGTTGATTTTATTGTTCTAAAATTATTTTACATACAGAAAGGGTACACTAACAGAAATAGACGAAGACACAAAGAATTTGAAGCAATAACACCAAAATCTGGCCGCAAATTTAACCATATTGGCCGCAATTTGTCGCCAAATCCTGGCATTTTGCCCCAAAATTTTTGTTACTTCTCTACTTTTCTGTTATTACTCCATTTTTATATGCAAAATTTTATAATTATATATGTATAGAACTTTGGCCATAAATATCGTATTGCGCACTAAATATCGTATTTTTTCTTAAATTCCAGATTGCAACGGAAATACGAAATACGATCGTGCCAAGCTGAGAACTGAATTCTGGAGAAAGGCGTTAACAGTGCCAAAGATCCGGGTAGATCGACCCGTACAAGCGAACACTCACGCTATCACGGATCAAGTCAACGGGAGTTTCTAAACTCAAAAATTCAAGGTACGCATTTTTCCTAACCCCTTCTCCTCAAATCCGACACTCCAATACTTCAATTTTGTGCAGGAATTCTTTTGCAAACTCCGCTGCGCAAGTGCCAAAAGAAACTAACCGTATTTTTTGCAGCGCACCGCTCATAATATAAAAAACTATTGATTGATGGTTTGAACAACTTTTATTGTTTGCACATTGCATGAATTTAATACGGACTTAAGGACAAAGAACCCCGACAAGATACGGTAAGGGATTTCATCACCCTTCTCTGTGGCCCACAAACCACAAAGAACGAGCATTTTGACACCCTCATTAACTTTAAAAGAAATTAGACTTTCAGCCTCTAAGGACTTCGCGCTCACTAGGGTAAGTTAAGTGTATTTCGAACACCGCCCATCGGTACATTGTTCCTGAAGTGTCTAGGAAAGTGTGAAAGGCGCAACCGCCGAAAGAGAGAAGGTTATTCTAATTAAGGAATCTCGCGAAAGTGAGGGAAAACCTCCCTTCCTCTCTGCACTTACCTGGCTTCTCGATCAGTCTATCTCGGGCCCGTTTCGCAGTACATTTTTACTTCAAAATGCAAGTTTTTTTTAGCAGGTCTAGTTGACCTAGGCAACCCTAGACTGATTAGGTGTGTGCAGTGTGTCTTGTTTGTGCTCTTGTTGTACTTTTTTTTTTGTGTGTGATATTTGTGGTTGTGAATATTTTGGTTGAAAAACGTTTTTTTCCATTTTCTCAGTCTTTCCCTACCACTTCCGGATAGTGCATGTCATCTTGGACCAGAGATTCACAATCTCGATTAGTCCGGTTTATACCTGTATCTTCCGACTCTTTTTGTAACGTTTTGAAAATCGTTTCGGTGAAATTTCGGAAAATCGGTAAAATCAGGGGGTTTTCTGTAAAAAGTCAAAATACAAATATCTTTATTATAAAATTAAATATACATATTCTAGCTATGTAATTGCTAGTATTTGGTGTTTATTGAGCCACTGGTGAAATTTCAAATTTTCTGAAAAAAAATATTTTAATATTATTTTAAGCCGTCATTAATACATTTAATTAGGGAAAATTACAAATTGGAATGAGTTGAAATAAATTTTGTGCATCATAACACATTAAACAAAATTTTATCATATGGTTTTTGAAATGAAATGGTTTGCCAAAACGGTGTTAGAAAATATCGAAGAAAAAGGCTTAAATAGTGAATTTAGTGTAAATGGATGTTTGGGATATAGTATTTATCATTTTCCATCACCCCACACCCATACCCACACTCACACACCCCCATTTTTCCTCCCCCTTGGCTGAATTCAGTAGCCCCCCTCAATTTTCCCCAATTGTTTTGCTAAAGAAAAGAAAACAAAACAAAAAGAAATGTATAAGAAAAGAGATATGGTTGTGTTGACCTTTGACTTCTTTGACTTGGAAACACTTTCCCCACCTCATTCTCTCTCCAATCACTCCCCATTCCAGCCGAAACCCCTTCCCCCTCTCATCAGCAGCTCCTCCCTTTTCTCCCCTCATTTCTCTTGAAAAAATTTCATCAAAATTGCCTCAAAGCCCATCAAAAAAATCCCAACATCCAAATCCAACTCCTACCCATTTTAGTTTAGGCTATCAAGCATGGATTGTGGTGAAAAGAGAGCTTTTTGGATGGCTAGATTTCTAGTGAGATCTAAAAATTTGTGGAGGTATAATTTTAACCATGTAGTTAAAATTGTTGGTTAATGCTTATGTTAGCTTAATTAAGTGTTAATTAGGTTTTATATGGGTTCAAATTGCATGATTGAAAAATTCAAGAGAAGGGGTTGTCATCAAACTAGAGTTTTGGGTATTTGGATCATAATTTGTGTGTTGTAATTTGAGATCTTAAGTCTGTTAGTTATATGTATGCCCTAGAGGCCATTACTATACATAGGATGTATATTGTAGTGGATGCTTGGACATATATAGGGAGGACTTTCTTGCTCGACATGATAGTACGCTATCTGGTTACTCTTTACCTTAACGTGTATATTGTTTGTCTCTCTGTTACATAATGGTAAAGCCCTTAGGACGTGTGCTTGACTACCTGGACTATGATGCGGATCATACTAGTGGGGACAGATAGTCTATAAGTACATCCTTCAAAGTCCCTAGTCGTGGGTGTATCGAGACGGGGCATCGATATACCAGAGTAGACTAGCGTATACCTTCTCGACCCATACAAATGGGCGATGGATGATCCCATATCCATTGGTGTTTGACATCAGAGATGATATACGGGTGCTCAGTGGAGACTGGGTACACTGGACAGACTCGCCGAGAACTCCCAGATGGTATTATACCTTACGTCAGATGGCAGTTCTTTGGTGACACTGGTACAGAGTAGTCTGTTGACCCGAGATCGTCATAGAGTCTTGTGTGGTTCCCACTGTGCTTTGATTTCCATCTTACCACGTCCAATAGGGCGTGCAAAACGGTGGTTTTTGGGTACAGTCCCGAGTCACATGGAGGCAATGAGCGATAGGAGGGGATTCGTCTCTCCCGGTATAGGGGGTTGATGTTGCACTGTGTTCGATTGGCTATAACCGGAAATCCCTGGCCAGGGTTGCTGAGATTTACTGGTAAGTGTTACCAGTAGTTTCTCAAACTGTTATAGACCTCATATCGACACGACTTATCGAGCTATTGGGGTCTGAAGTTTACCACCCCTAGGCGAGATATGAGACATATCAGACGATCAGACCGGACTGTACGGTAGTGTTACTGGTTGGATTCACTGGAGTGTGAGCGGGCTCGCTCGTCGATCCTCTGATCGCTCAATACCCGGGTGGCCGTTACGTTTAGCCGACCGCTTGCGGCTTGTGGGTGTTTGATATGATCATCATCTGCTGTCGGCGTATTGACGAGTCTTTAGAGTCCTACATAGAGGTTTCCTGGCTCAAGCGAAACGAAATAGGAGCGCATATGAGATATGTGCGGGACCGAGAACGATACCAGTATGTGATACTGTATTCGATTCTCGTGATTTGTGACATTGATCGGTTATATGCGATATAGCCGGGTTATCGGATCAAGTGTTGATTCGATAAGTTGTTACTGTAGATATTAGTCGGTTATATGCGATATGACCGGATCATTAAATCAAGTGTTGATTTAATGATTTAATGCATAATTATATATTTGATATATTACTTTGCATTAACTAGTATCGGTTCACTTTAAATGGATTTTCTCGCTCGGATGTGCACATTGTATATGTGATATACTTTTTGTGCACTTGATTGTATCATGTTTGATGATACATGCTCTCTAGGGTTTGTGTAAAGATTAAACCATGGTTGTGTAATGGTTAGGGTTTTCTTTTTCATTTATTTATTTATTTCATTTATTTTATTTTGGAAAAGAAATGGCAAAAGAAAAGAAAATGGTTGCTAGTTTTGTTTTATATTGAAGCTTCATGAAGCTTTGACTATGTGACCATTTTGTCTCATGCTTAACCCTAATCATTCCCACTAACCCTAGTTTAGTCTCTACGCTTGACCATGGTTGGTAGATGATAAGTATTATTGTTATTTTCATTTTACTTAATACTTATCATATTATCTTCTTCTTCTTCTTCATCTTCTACTTGAAGAAACCTTGACTTCATCAATGGTGATTGATGAAAAAGAGTGAGAAATCCAATTCTAAAGTGAACCCACCTCCTATTTCTTCATCCTCTACCTCTTGCCAAGTATTAGAGTGTGTTTTCTTCACAAGTTTCATGACTTGGTGAAGTTGGAGCTTGATCTAGCGATGCCTCGACGTAGATCATCTTCGGCATCGTCGTCGACGACCTAGCCCGCTTTTTCTCCGATGAAGCCGACGCTAGAGCCCGGGACTCCATTTGGACAGCGGGGGGACTTCATTGCGGAGCTATGGAGGTAGAGCACCGGATCAACAAAGGTTGTATTTCCGTTCTTTTAGTTAAGTAGTTAACTAGTTTCATTTTTCGCCTAAACTTCTAGCCAACGATCCGTATTAGGGTTTCTCGGCACCCGTAAAATTTAAAATTGGCATGGATGATGCCTTGTGAGACCTCCTGAGAGTGCCTAGGAACCCTACAATGGTATCAGAGCCTAGCTAGAGCCTTAGACGATGTGTAGACGAAGTTTGAAACCCGAACAAACCCCGAAACCCTAATCCGACATGCTCTCTGGACTTTTTCTAAAAACTGGAATTTTTCCAGATTAAAAATGCTTAAAAAATTCAGCAGGGAATTCTAAGAATTACGGCGCAAAAATTTTCTCCTGATCCCTCTAATAAGCGGCGGAACCGCGACATAAGCCTAGCTTATGCGGCGGTTCCGCGGCAAGTTGATGAGATCATCGTTCACTGTTTGCACAGTAATTCCTATTTTATTATGCTGGATTTTCAGGGATTTTTAATATTAATTCAAGAGTTGAATTTTCTGGGGTTGTTTTGGGGATTCGGTGATTCGATCGGATTATCAGACTTTGTCTTTGTGGCTTTCCGGATAATTTTAGAATATGTTAAAAAGTTCGACCGGATATAAACACCCACTTTTTTCCCTACCGGAAAATTTCCAATTGTTGGATTTTTCCGTAGTTTAACGACGTTCTAAGTAGTTCAAGTAACGCGATGGCCCCTCTAGAAGACAACAAACCTTAACTCGATTATGTGACCGTCTTGAACTGCCCTTTGAACCTTCGGGTTTGGGGCAGTACGGCGTGCCACATGTGAGGCGTTGGCTTGACCCTTCTACGGCTGGACCGTTGGTACTGAGGCACGAACTGAATGCTGTTAGACTTATTTCATGTGTTGAGCTGTATCGAGAAAACTTGGGTGTTCGATTGTTCGATCGAAAAGTTTAGCGTTTTCTATTTATCCGGAATGTAATACAATAATTGGAATTCACAAGTAGTTATGAGATAACTGAATGAATATTATAAACATAGCAGTTTAGTCTCACTTGATCGGTTGCTACGGAATTTTGATGTGATCAAAAATCCGTCGCAATCACGTAGCGTACGCGGATACTCGCCGGGTAAACTTAATAGACAGCCTCACTCCATAGCCCCGACCAAGTGACTGTAGGAGAACCCCGTCGCCGAAAGCATCCGTCCGGGTCCTCGAGGCAGCGGTGTTCCGCCTTGGTGCACTTCATCGACGGTATCAGGGGTGCGGCCGCCTACTAAAGTTTGCGACGAGCATTCGATCAGGATGTCGGGAATCTTGTTGAATTGCCCGACTTGATATTGAAAAGTGTTTTCGATAATGAGACTAAAATGCGGGGTTTATAATTGTTAGGCATGTGATGTCTAAGTATTTCATTTGATTAGGCATGCGATGTCTAAACAGATTGTGGATTCCAACTGTTGTAGTTTTACACTTTCTTTTCTGTGACCGTAAGTGTAATATGTGATATCGCCGGTTTCGTTGCTATATGTCAACGACAATTGGGATGCGCATATTTACTTACGTTGATGACATGTGATGTTATGTGTTACTGGATATGTTATATTGGATTGTCGTGTTTGAATAGCCGGGGGTTTTTATGTGAGATGAGTGTTTTTCATTTTCATTCATGTAAAAACTTGTATGTAATATTCTTTTATTGGGGCACTTCCAGGTTGCGGAAGATGTCACCGTTTGTATATTATTTACGTTTCCGCACTAGGATAGATCCAAGGAGGGGAGCACAAGTAACCCGGTTCTGGAGTCCAGTGGGAGACCAACTCGAGGAGTCGAGTCCGGGTCTCCTAACTCTAGAATTGGTAGGGTTGCTTGCCGCTCTCGTAGGGGTCTAGGGGTGTGGGTTTGGCTATTCATCGCGACCGTGGAATCCGTGTTTTATACTGGCTCGTATTGAAAACACGGACGTCCTAGTATATCCAATGTTTCATATGTTTCTTCTGCTGCGATATCTGTGATGTGACCATGTGATGTTCTGTGATAGATACAGTATATAGTATATATGATATATTATATAGATGTTACTTATGTTTTACACCCGCGCTAGCCCTGCCCCGCTCTGCCGTTAGTTACCTAACCTAACGGTGCACGAGGGGACATCGAGGCGAATGCGGATGGCATAAGTGTACGTCGTATTTATCTGTGATGTTTAGGTACTTAAATGATGGGACTTCATTAATGTGATTAATGAAATAAAAGAAACCTTAAGATGTTGTAGAATTGAATTTCAAAATAAAACAGGTAGCTACAGTTCTTGCTTTGCACAGAGGTATATGTGATATATCCTGCACCTTATTCGATGAGGAAAGGACCGAGATCCTTTCGCCGGGAGTGACTCCTTTAGCAATAACTGGCAGATGCTACACACTCGGTTTGTCTTATGATTGCTTTTAAGAGTTTTTGCTTTGCACAGTGATATATATGATATATCCCGCACCTCATTCGACGAGGAAAGGACCGACGATCCCTTCACCGGGAGTGACTCCTTTAGAAAAACTAGAAAAGCCTCAAAAACACTCCATTTCAAAAATCATTTGATTCTACAACGATATCAAGTTCATTACGCAATAGGTTTTCAGAAAAAACCTGTCGTAGCCCTCCGACATTTCAGATAAGTAGTAGTTAGTATTCGTGCTACGTTTGTTGGCCTGCGTCAAGGCGTAGTGTGCGGTAGCTAACTGGTATTTATCTGCTTATGCATATGATGCAGATTGGATTAGGGTAGTCGTGCGACTTTGTTGGCCTGCGTCAAGGGTCATGCGGGTGGGTTTAATTCAATCAGGAAATGACGGATTGAACATGACTAGCGCACTATGGTTTGTTGGCCTGCGTCAAGGTCATAGGACGCTAGGGGCAAAATATTATCGGGAATTTCAAGTGTTGAAATTTGCAATGAGATTGCATACCTTCCATGAGATAGTTGGATCCCGATACCCACTGCGAGTAAGAGTTACTCCTGGGAGAGTTTTACACGTTACAATTAGCCGATCAAGTAGGTGTCTAGAAAGGTGTCAACGGGGTTACGCCTCTGGGAAAACGAGGTTTACATTAATTAGGTTCGTGCGAAAGCACGGGGGACCTCCCTCAAAGTACCGACACTGGCCTGGCTGAAAGATTGGCGAACTTGTAGTGTGTAATTAATCCCGGCTAGTCTTTCCTTTTAGGGTTTGAAGGAAGATTTGATAAAAAGCAGTGGGAGCCATCCTGATTAGATAAAATAAAAACCAATCTATTCTTGCAAGAGCGCACGCTGAGTGTTTTCTTCTCTCTCTCTCCAGGTAGCGACCATATCACGCCTTAATCAAGATAATAATACGGATATTTGACCGAACCCGCTTGTTATACTGAGCTGGGGAACGTTGGTCCTGCTCCCACTTATAATTGTTATAAGACGGAGCAGGAAATTAGGGATTACCAGAATTCCCGTGCCGCCCAAATGAAGAGAGTGCATGCTGATGCATCATCTTCGGGTGTGTTCATCATACAGAACTGTTTCTCAGTATTCTTTACGTCCTGGGTATGTGATACCAGATCAGGATCCCGCATATGTAATTTGTTACATGGGCTACAGATAGGTAAAGAACTGAGAACGGGTGATAAGTTTCATGAGGCAGAAAACGGGGCAAGTGTTGCAGCCAAGTCTGTTGGTCACTGTCACCCTGTATCACAAAATACATTGATTCTGAACGAATGTTATTAGATACCGAACCTGATATACAAAATCATATCTATCTCTTTATTAGTAAAGAAATGATAAAATTTTGTATAGTTGGATAATGTTTTGAACATTTCCTATATCAAAAGTTGATCGGTTCAGGCACGTTATCTAAAAGCGTTGATGTTCTAAATCAAACTACAGTTCTTAGTATACAGAACACACACAAGAGGAAGAGTTCAGAAATGAACGAATCCTTCTTGAGGCATTGTAGACTAGGTCATATCAATGCGACCCGACTAGCTGAAGTTACATAAAGATGCATATTTAAATTAGTTTGAATTTACATCTTGTGAAACTCGCCAGTCATGTCACAGAGATAAGATGACCATAGCTCCGTTTACTGGAAACAGAGAAAGAGTTAGTTGAACTCTTGGGATGATACATGTTGATGTATAAAGGCCCCCTGCCTGCACATACCAAGACCCGTTCTTTTTACTTCATTACATTCTCTGATGATCTTTCGAGATTCAGACCTATGTTCCTGTTGAAACACAAGTCAGAACCTTTCAAGATATTCACAGAATATAAGTTAGAAGTAGATAACCAATACGGGTAAAAGTATTATATCCTTTGATGTGATCAAGGAGAAGAATACTTGAGCACGGAATTCCTGGACTATTCTAAAGGAGAATGGGATTCTCTCTCAGCATTACTCCTATGTATACACCATAGCACGATGGTATATCGGGGCGGAGCAATAACACCCTATGTGATAAGGTGTGCTCTATGATGAGAACTACTGAGTTACCCATTTCCTTTTGGGAGTTATATGCTTGAGAAGCAGCATACCTATTGAATAGGGTTAAAATCAAATCAGTTACCTACCACTTCATATGTGATATGGAAAGGTAAGAGCCCATATCTTAAGTTAGTTAAAATTTGTGGTTGTCCGGCCTATGTCTAAAAGCAAAATCCGGACAAGCTCGAGGCAAGGTCTGTAATGTAGAACTGGAAAGGTTCCAACTATACAAACTACAGCAGATGATTTGATAAAACCAAAGGATTCAATAGTTACCAACGAACCTCAGCCTCTCCGCCGATCTAGTAGGGTTCCTCATCCACCTGAGAGATACTTCGGTTTCTCTATGACAGTGGGAGCGAGAATTGCATCATGAGATGATGACCCAACTAGTTTCGAGCTGTCCATCAGGAGTGGGACTCTGTAAGAATGGCTGGATGCTTAGCGATCTGAGATGGAATCCATGTACACCAACAAAGTATGGACTTTGGTTGCTATATCTGAAGGGTTAAATCCCCATCAGGAGCAAGTATATCTTGAGAAGATTACTTGGTGTAGATGGAAAAGTTGAGACTTTCAAAGCTAGACATGTTAAAGGTTTTCATCATCGACCAAGCATGGATAATGATGAATCCTTTTTCAGTGGCTATGCTTAAGTCTATCCAGATCCTACTTGCCATGACTACATACCATGACTACGATATCTGGTGGTTGGGTGTCATGACTGCTTTTCTAAATGATGTTTTGGAAGAGAGCGTCTATAAGTACACAGCCAGAGGGCTTCGTAGACAGTGGGAGCAGCGGAAACGTGTACAAGATGCTTTATAAGATAAAGCAGGCATCGCGGAGTTGGAACATCTGTTTTGATGGGTTAGTCAAAGAGTTTGACATTATCAAAATGGTAGATGAACCTTGTATAAACAAAAAGGTAGTAGGGAGTATGATGGCGATCCTCGTAGAGTACGTGGATGACATACTCTTGATAGGGAAGGAGTTTCCTATGCTACGCTCGATCAATCTCCGCTTATCACACTGATTCTCCATAAAGGATCAAAGTGATACCTCCTAAATTCTGAGTTCTCATCTATGAGATAGATGTAATTGGATGTTAGGATATTCACTAGATGTAGTGAGATGGTATCAATCGATCCAGGGGAGAATCACTGGAAGGGTTCCAGGGTGATAAAGACGACTGAATGTCAGTCACAGGCATTGTCTTTACCCTCAGTAAAGGGACGGTATGTTGGAAAAGTTCCAAGCTAGATACCGTGGCATACTAGACGATAAAGGCTCGATACATCGCTACTTAAGATGCTACCAAAGAGGCAAGTCTGGATGAATATTTGTTCATGAGATGAACTTTGTTCCTCCCATTGTGTGACAATGGAGTTATGGCTTATGCCAAGGAACGACCGTCCCATCAGTGATCCAGACATATTCTAAGGCAGTGTCACCTGATCATGGAGATGGTTGATCTCCAGGGTGATCGAGGTTTGGAGAGTAGACTCAGAGGACAAACACAGCGGATCCACTCACAAAGGCCTGTTCCCAGAGAGAGATTTTTATGGGATGGTTGAGTATGAGATACTACAACCACTGCTATCAGATGGCCCTAGTGCAAGTGGGAGATTGTTAGTTATATGTATGCCCTAGAGGCCATTACTATACATAGGATGTATATTGTAGTGGATGCTTGGACATATATATGGAGGACTTTCTTGCTCGACATGATAGTACGCTATCTGGTTACTCTTTACCTTAACGTGTATACTGTTTGTCTCTCTGTTACATATTGGTAAAGCCCTTAGGATGTGTGCTTGACTACCTGGACTATGATGCGGATCATACTAGTGGGGACAGATAGTCTATAAGTACATCCTTCAAAGTCCCTAGTCATGGGTGTATCGAGACGGGGCATCGATATACCAGAGTAGACTAGCGTATACCTTCTCGACCCATACAGATGGGCGATGGATGATCCCATATCCATTGGTGTTTGACATCAGAGATGATATACAGGTGCTCAGTGGAGACTGGGTACACTGGACGGACTCGCCGAGAACTCCCAGATGGTATTATACCTTACGTCAGATGGCAGTTCTCTGGTGACACTGGTACAGAGTAGTCTGTTGACCCGAGATCGTCATAGCGTCTTGTGTGGTTCCCACTGTGCTTTGATTTCCATCTTACCACGTCCAAGAGGGCGTGCAAAACGGTGGTTTTTGGGTACAGTCCCGAGTCACATGGAGGCAATGAGCGATAGGAGGGGATTCGTCTCTCCTGGTATAGGGGGTTGATGTTGCGCTGTGTTCGATTGGCTATAACCGGAAATCCCTGGCCAGGGTTGCTGAGATTTACTGGTAAGTGTTACCAGTAGTTTCTCAAACTGTTATAGACCTCATATCGACACGACTTATCGAGCTATTGGTGTCTGACGTTTACCACCCCTAGGCGAGATATGCGACATATCAGACGATCAGACCGGACTGTACGGTAGTGTTACTGGTTGGATTCACTGGATTGTGAGCGGGCTCGCTCGTCGATCTTCTGATCGCTCAATACCCGGGTGGCCGTTACGTTTAGCAGACCGCTTGCAGCTTGTGGGTGTTTGATATGATCATCATCTGCTGCCGGCGTATTGACGAGTCTTTAGAGTCCTACACAGAGGTTTCCTGGCTCAAGCGAAACGAAATAGGAGCACATATGAGATATGTGCGGGACCGAGAACGATACCAGTATGTGATACTGTATTCGATTCTCGCGATTTGTGACATTGATCGGTTATATGCGATATAGCCGGGTTATCGGATCAAGTGTTGATTCGATAAGTTGTTACTGTAGATATTAGTCGGTTATATGCGATATGACCGGATCATTAAATCAAGTGTTGATTTAATGATTTAATGCATAATTATATATTTGATATATTACTTTGCATTAACTAGTATCGGTTCACTTTAAATGGATTTTCTCGCTCGGATGTGCACATTGTATATGTGATATACTTTTTGTGCACTTGATTGTATCATGTTTGATGATACATGCTCTCTAGGGTTTGTGTAAAGATTAAACCATGGTTGTGTAATGGTTAGGGTTTTCTTTTTCATTTATTTATTTATTTCATTTATTTTATTTTGGAAAAGAAATGGCAAAAGAAAAGAAAATGGTTGCTAGTTTTGTTTTATATTGAAGCTTCATGAAGCTTTGACTATGTGACCATTTTGTCTCATGCTTAACCCTAACCATTCCCACTAACCCTAGTTTACTCTCTACACTTGACCATGGTTGGTAGATGATAAGTATTATTTTTATTTTCATTTTACTTAATACTTATCATATTATCTTCTTCTTCTTCTTCATCTTCTACTTGAAGAAACCTTGACTTCATCAATGGTGATTGATGAAAAAGAGTGAGAAATCCAATTCTAAAGTGAACCCACCTCCTATTTCTTCATCCTCTACCTCTTGCCAAGTAGTAGAGTGTGTTTTCTTCACAAGTTTCATGACTTGGTGAAGTTGGAGATTGATCTAGCGATGCCTTGATGTAGATCATCTTCGGCATCGTCGTCGATGACCTAGCCCGCTTTTTCTCCGATGAAGCCGACGCTAGAGCCCGGGATTCCATTTGGACAGCGGAAGGACTTCATTGCGGAGCTATGGAGGTGAAGCACCGGATCTACAAAGGTTGTATTTCCGTTCTTTTAGTTAAGTAGTTAACTAGTTTCATTTTTCGCCTAAACTTCTAGCCAACGATCCGTATTAGGGTTTCTCGGCACCCGTAAAATTTGAAATTGGCATGGATGATGCCTTGTGAGACCTCCTGAGAGTGCCTAGGAACCCTACAAAGTCATGCAAGGAAAAGCTAGTTACTAGTTACTAATTTTTAGTTTAAATTTTGCTAATTGTGTTAATTTTGTTAACTAGGTTTTGGGAATTTAATTAATCAATTGGGATAAAAATCTTATTAGGGTATTCATGACATTGTTAGCATTTTAAGGTATAGTTTAATGCTTTAGATCATGCAAATCCAAGCTAGATGTTGTATATGCATTTTTGCTAAAATGGTTGAAATTTGGGTAAGATTGCAAACTAGTTTTTTTGAACGTATATAGTTTGGTGAAATTAAATTGTGGAAATGGTTTGTATGGCTTATTTAAGTTATTTAGTAAATATTATGGTCATTAGTTTTGTTTAAACATCAAGATTTGTATTAATACGGTTAACGACCGCTAACTAGATTTGTGGGAAATAAAACGATTTGTTTACTTTTATGGTTTTGATGAATTAAAACATATTTCTTATATGATTAGTGAGTTTTGAAACCACGATTGTTGCGTTTGAGTTTTTTTGCGATCACTCGGCGTTTGTACGCCGATATCGAGGGTTTTGGGTTGATTTGTGAAAGCAAACCATAGGTTTTGACCTATGTGGGATTCATGTGTCGTTTTGGTCATGAGTCGGATTTTAATGCGATATGGTCCGTTATGATATGTAGGTATCCTATGTGGACTTCGAGACGACAAGCAAGCGTGTGGCGACGTCGGCACCGGCGAGCGAGGACCAGGTGAGTAGATTTATATCTACGGAGAGAAGTCGGGTGGATGGCGTATAGCACCCCCGCAGTTCGTGGTGATGTATACGAATACGTATACACACATATATTTTGATTATATATTTTATGTTGATATGAGACTTGATGATAAAGGTAGATTCTAGGTGTTCATGGATTAGTTTAGTGTTAGCTGCGAAACCCCAGAGTAGTTCTTACACCCACACACGCACACACACACATGCATATATCTATGTTATTACCTGTGCGTATATGCGGAGATGTGTTTATGTGTTCACCTAGGTATGGGACTAGGTGTTCACATACTGGATTTGCGGATGATACTTAGGATTGAGATGAGTCGATGAGATTTGAGTTGAGACCGTGAGATCGGTGATATGGCAAGATTCGTACTTGAGATACGTCCTGATGTTATAGCGGATCTTTGAATGACAATGCCATGTGAATAGTGATATTAGTAGTGTACTAGACGTAGGTCAGTACCCCAGATGATGATCTTGATAAAGAGGATATCAGATGAACAGTGTGATGAGTATGATATTGACCCGTACCCAGATTTGGGGATGTCGTACGACGGGTTTACGTACGAGCTATATATTGATGATTGATCCACACTTTTGTCTTGGGATGTCTGATTATAGATATGGTATCGGATGTGATATTATTGAGGCGGGATCACCGACTAATATATATACAGGTATGTATACGTATCGACTCAGATGTTAGGCGGTTTCCTTACCTGTAGTTCAGCCGTATAGTTTAGTGTAGTTATTAAACTAGATTAGACTCCTACCTATTTCAAAACTAACGAATCGTGGGTATTTTAAAAGACAGGTCAAGGGATTCTACGGATATTTCAAAAGATGTAACTTTTCATAAAAACACCGTAGCCCTTATTTTCAAAACACCGCGGTTCGTGTTATTTAAAAAGGCACTATTGTAGGACTTATATTAGGTTAATGCAGTTTAGTTATCGTTGTGTCTAGTATTCAGCTCCCGCATATTATTGCTGTTGCTCCGCATCGCATACTTATTGTAATTCATATTTCATTATTGATATCTTGCTGTTATGACACTATCACCATTACCGATGATGCGTATGTACCATGTACACTTACTTGCCGGCTCACACACATCTTCATCGGTAATTGCCATGTCACGTACACTTAGAAAATACTATTACATTGACATAGCCAGTTAGCTAATAGTTTAGACATGATATTAGTGTACTTGCCTTATATGTTAGTTTAGACATTGTAGTTATTACCTGCTACTTCATGCATACTGTTATTCATTGTTATTCCGCATTCATGGATTCTCATGCATATATTCACTATTTTACGTGCTATTGAGGTTTTGGATTCGGATTTCCATGAGATTTTCTGGATTTAGGGGAAAACCGCAAAACTTATACAAACTTCTTCTCTCTCTTTTTAAATGAAAAGCGCGGTTTTCCCATGATGTATGAGTCGTCCACCATGAGTTTGCTGATGGATTTCGAGACCCGATTCGAGAAGTTGGATGAACCGTTTCGGGTACATGGTGAGCCCGGTGCGGTATCCCGGGGCGAGAAGGTCGTGTTGTTGACGTTGAGCCTGGCGGGGGAGCACTACCGACCGGTGATTTTACCCGACGTGTCGGATATCAGGAGGATACCGTCGTGGTCTTGAGATGGATGGTAGGGGCCGGTCTGGACTGACGGCGCCCTAGATATTGTGATTGAGACATTGAGATTTTCAGATATTGAGGTACAGATATTGTGACACAGAGATATCGAGACATTTAGACACTTGTTTTGTGTCGATGCTGGGCACTGTTTTATGCTGATTTCATTTATGGTACCTCATTTTTAGAATACAGAAATCTCACTGATTTATGAAAGCAGTTTTCTTCAGTATATGCATTCTGTTTCATGCATTCATACATCATCCATATGATACATTGCTACCTGAGGCACTGACACGGGCATATGGGATTACACTTGGGTTAGATATTTGCCCTCGCCATGGTTATAGGTTGCTGGTTATATATTTGAGGATTATATATTATGATCGTATAACCTAGGATTGTGTCATACATGCGATTTCTATTCGTAGATGTTTTTCTATTCACGAGTTGGCAACTCACCCCCGTTGTGTCCCAGTTTCTTGCAGGGTTGCCGTACAGGTTTCATTACGGCTTTGCGGGCACAGTTTCGTTCGGGTGACTTGCTAGTAGGTGGGTTTATTGGTATCGTACCCATCATATTACCTTGTATAATATTATTCAGTTGTATCTAGTAAATTCCATCAACCAAACATGTATTATTTCTGAGATAGAGACCAGTGATGTTATTCTTTCGACCTTAGAGTCGCGCGTTATATTTCTGTGGATTTCTGGTGGTTTTGAGTTTCCTTTTGAGTTTTGATCCTCGCCCTTGGCGTTGTATATTATATTGCTTGTGTGGTTGTGACCGTCGATTGACGAAGAGCTAGCTCCCGCTTGGGGATGCCTTTTATTGATTTCGTATACTGCTCATGTTGTATCCCGTTTGGGAGTCAGTTTTTACAAAGGAGACTCTGCCGAAATTTTCAGGAAATATTTGATGTTTTTGAAACCGCATATTTCGGCTTATGCTATTAAAACTACTTGTTTTAAGTTGGTTTTTTCTTCACTCTACTGCTTCTTTGGTTTTGATTTCTGGGTTTTGGCTTACTTAGATTACGTACGCCTCGAGACGTTTCGTAATTTAAGTGCCGGTCATGTTCCGTTCCTTTCGGGTCGTGACACTTTTACACCTTTTGATTCCTCGGAACCTTCCGAGACCTTTTCACCTTCTGCCTCTTCGGAGCCGTCCGATTCTACACCTTCACCTTCTTCTCCTACACCATCAACAATGACGGAGCAAACAATCGTTGAGCAACAGGAGGCGGCATTACAGGACAGATGTTACCCACACCGTTCATCCCTTCCTTCTTGCATAGTGTTGCCCACCATTGTGGCAAACAACTATGATTTCAAACCACAATTCATACCACTACTCCCCAAATTCTACGGACTCGAGTCCGAAGATGCTTACTTGTTAATCAGTGAATTTGAAGGAGTATGTGCGATGATGAAGATTCACGTAGTGGGAGAGGATGTCGTTAAGCTCAAATTCATTCCCTTTGCGCTTAAGGATATTGCGATAAGCTGGTTAAACAGTTTACCAGCTAGATCAATCACGATATGGGATGATTTTGTGAAGGTTTTTCTTTAAAAAATTTACCCTATTCATAAAATCGTGCGAATTCGCAATGAACTCCATAATTTTAAACCAAAAGAGGGTGAAATTTTTTGGAAATGCTTAGAAAGATTTAAAGACATCTTAATCAAATATTCCCATCACGGGTTAGAAAAGTGGAGGTTATGTCAGATTGTCTATGAAGGGTTAGATTCTAGTTCGCGCATGATGTTAGAATCCATGTGTCAGTGTAAATTCCTGAGCTATGGTGCTAAGGACGCATGGAATTTTTTGGAAGAACTGGCTGACAAAACGATCCAGTGGGAGAGTGTGAGTGAGAAACCATCCGTAACTAGGAACGGTGTACACATAGTTGACACCTTTATAGCTGTCGAAGCAAAAATCGCCGCTCTTGTACGGTGAATGGAAGCTTTAGAGGGCAAAAATTCATCGCTACCAGTCAATCAAATTTCTCCGACTTTGTGCGCTAACTGTCAGCATCCTAGCCACATAACGGAAGAATGTCCATTTCTTGTTGGGTCCCAGGGACCTGAAAACGTTAGTGCGCTGTATCAAAACCAGCGTCCCAGGAACGACCCCTTTGCATCAATGTACAACCCTGGTTGGAAGAATCATCCCAATTTTGCTTGGAATCAGGCCCCTTTTCAAAACAACAATTCAAACTCGCCATTCTAATAATTTCAGAATTCAAACTTTCAAAACCAAAAATTGGGATACTCAACCAACCAGCCCCAGCAACCCCAACAGCCGAATCAGCACAACCCAACCATTACACCCCCTGGGTTCCCCCAAGACGACAAGAGAGTGACATCCATTGAAAAAGGGTTGGAAGCTTTGATTAAAACTTCTGCACAGACTTCATCTAGTCTGGCTACTTTTATGCAAACATCCGGTCAGTTGCATAGCGCTAACACTCAAGCGATAGCCAGATTAGAAATCCAAATCAGTCAACTGGCTGCAGGAGTTAATGAACGTGAGAAGGGAACATTTCCCTCTCAACCCGTGATGAACCCATGAGAGCAGAGAAACAACAACGCTCATGTTGTTTAGACGAACAATATTAAGAATGCGAACGCCGTCACCGTCCTCAGATCAGGACGAACGTTTGACAACAAGGTTGTCAACCCCAGCGACTCTTCCAAGCATGCGGTTGTCAGTTTACCAGCACGTAGTTCATATTCTGCTCCTCATTGTGATCCGTCGTCATCTTCATCACCTCCTCCTCCTTCTTCTTCTCCTTCTGCTTCTTCTTCGTCGTCTGCTGCACATCCTTCAAAGCAGCTTGAGAATTCGCCGCATTACCACCCTGACTGTCCAGCAAGAACATTCCCTCCTTCTACACCTATTCCATCTGCAGCTTCTCCAAACTTAGTGTTCTAACCTAAGGCTCCCTATCCTAATAGGTTGAAATCAAAGAAGTCTTCTGCAAATATGGAAAAAGTGTTAGAACTTTTTAAACGCTGCGAAGTCAACATTCCTTTGTTGGACGTTGTCCAATAAGTTCCGGCGTATGCAAAATTTCTGAAAGACCCATGCACACAAAAACGACGCTCAAATGTGCCCAAAACTGTCTTCTTGGCCGCCACTCTAAGCGATGTTTTCTCCAAGTCCATTTCGGTGAAATACAAGGACCCAGGGTGTCCGACTATTTCTTGCACTATCGGGAACAAACAAATCAACCGTGCCTTGCTAGAATTAGGGGCAAGCGTAAACTTCCTCCCCCACTCAGTTTACAAACAACTGGGACTGTGAGAGCTCAAGCCGACTAGAGTAACTCTGCAACTGGCAGATCAATCTACGAAAGTACCATGGGGAGAAATTGATGATGTTCTAATCAAGGTCGGGGAATTCATATTTTAGATTTCATTGTATTGGAGACTGAGCCCGTCACCAATCCCAGCGGTCAAATTCCAGTCATTCTGGGACGACCTTTCCTAGCCACATCCAACGCGTTGATAAACTGTCGTAATGGGTCCATGAAACTCTCATTTGGGAACATGACAGTCGACCTCAACATTTTCACGCTAGGAAACCAAGCGAGCGAGAAACATGATGACACTTTTGAAGTCAACGCTGTATACGATATGTCTGAGGAGGGGACATTTGACTTCAACAATGAGTGTCTTGATGAAACGTTTGAAGAACTGTTTTCTGAGGAGCTTCTTTTCCTTGAGAAGCTATGTCCTGAACAGGCATCCTACGCACATTGATGCCCCTAATTTGAACCACTTCTAAATGAACTGGCCTCTGAAGTGCAACGATCTGTGGAGGATCCACAAAAACTTGACCTCAAAGTTCTTCCGGACCACCTCAAGTATGCGTACTTGGGAAATAATGAAACGCTTCAAGTAATAATTGCAACCAACTTTGCGCCTGAGAAAGAGTTGGCCCTCATGGACGTTCTGAGAAAGAACATGGAAGCGATTAGGTGGTCAATGGCTGATATCAAAGGAATCATCTCTGCTATCTTCCAGCACAGAATCCATATGACTGATGATTCCAAACCCTTCAAGGATCCTCAACTCCGGCTTAACCCGGTAATGAAAGAAGCGGTAAGGAATAAATGCTAAAGTGCCTGGACAATGGGATCATCTATCCTATATCTGATAGCAAATGGGTAAGCCCCATTCACGTAGTACCAAAGAAATCGGGACTCACAGTTGTCACGAATGAAGCAAATGAGCTAATCCCAACCCGCACACAAACGGGATGGAGAGTCTGTATTGATTGCAGAAACCTCAACGCAACAACTCGCAAGGATCATTTCCCATTGCCCTTCATTGATCAAATGCTTGAACGCCTAGCCGGACACGCCAACTATTGTTTCTTAGATGGATACTCCGGCTATAATCAGATCCCGATTGATCCAGAGGATCAGGACAAAACAACATTCATTTGTCCTTTTGGTACCTTCGCCTACCGCCGCATGCCCTTTGGGCTATGCAATGCACCCGCAACATTTAAGCGGTGCATGATGAGCATATTTTCTGATATGGTAGAGCGATTTTTAGAAGTTTTCATGAATGATTTCTCCGTCTTTGGAGATTCATTTCTGAGTGTTTGAGGCATCTGGAGCTAGTAATACTACGATATAAAGAAAAACACCTCACACTCAACTGGGAGAAGTGTCATTTTATGGTCAAACACGGCATCGTGTTAGGCTATATCATTTCTAAAAAAGGTATTGAAGTCGATAAGGAAAAAATCGACGTTATTTCAAGCCTCCCACATCCACGGACTGTCCGTGACATTAGGTCATTCTTAGGCCATGCCGGGTTTTACAGGTGCTTCATCAAGGATTTTAGCAAACTGGCTAGACCCTTGACTTCTTTGCTGGCCAAAGAAACACCCTTTGATTTCAACTCTGAGTGCCTTCATGCGTTCAAGCTTCTGAAGTCGGAACTCACTTCTGCTCCGATTTTAAGTGCACCAGACAGGAGCGAACCCTTCGAGCTAATGTGCGACGCTTCTGACTTTGCGATAGGTGCTGTCTTAGGACAGCGATTTGAAAAGAAGCCGCATGTTATCCATTACGCGAGCCGGACGTTGAATGACGCACACCTAAATTACACCACCACGGAAAAAGAATTCTTAGTTGTTGTGTACGCTCTCAAAAAATTCTGTCCTTACTTGATCAGGACCCATGTCACGATTTATACCGATCATTTTGCACTGAAGCACCTCTTTGCAAAAAAGGATGCCAAGGCCAGACTGATACGTTGGATTCTCCTTCTCCAGGAATTTGACTTAACAATTAAAGATAAGAAGGGAACCGACATTGTTGTGGCCGATCATTTGTCTCGCTTGCCTAATGCACCAATCGAGGAAATTCCAATAAATGAACAGTTCCTTGATGAACAGCTTCTCTCCGTATCAATCGAACCCTGGTTCGCTGATGTCGTGAACTTTTTAGCCACTGGCGAAACACCATCTTTTTGGTCGAATCAGGACAGGTCTAAATTTCTTTCCCAGGTCAAATTCTTTTACTGGGATAAACCATACTTGTTCAAATACTGTCCTGATCAGATTATTAGGCGGTGCATCTCCAACTCCGAGACAAGAAGTGTTCTATTTTTCTGCCATAACCTAGCTTGTGGGGGCCATTTTGGACCCAGAAAGATGGCTGAGAAGGTTTTGCAAAGCGGCTTCTACTGGTCGACACCTTTCAAGGATGCTTTTGAGTATTGCAAGACTTGTAGCCGCTGCCAGCAGATGGGGAAAATTAGAAGGCGAAATCAGATGCCCCTACAATCCATTCTGATTGTAGAAATTTTCGACGTCTGGGGCATTGATTTCATGGGGCCATTCCCAAACACTTTCGGGAATTTGTACATATTGCTGGCTATGGATATGTGTCCAAATGGGTGGAGTCTATCCCTTGTCGATCCAACAACAACAAGGTTGTCGTAAATTCTTGAAAGAAAACATTTTTTCTCGGTTCGGTACGCCTTGCACCATCATTAGTGATAATAGAACGCATTTCTGCAGCCGATCTTTTGAATCACTAATGAAAAAGTACTCCATCAGCCACAAGTTGTCAACGCCCTATCATTCTCAAACTTGCGGCCAGGTTGAAGTCTCAAATAGAAAAATTAAACAGATTTTGGAAAAGACTGTCAGCCATAATCGCAAAGATTGGCATTGAAGTTAAATGACGCTGTGGGTATTTCGCACTGCTTTCAAAACAAATCTTGGTATGTCCCCATACCGACTCATCTTTGGGAAAGCATGTCATTTGCCTGTCGAATTAGAGCACCGCGCTTTTTGGGCAATCAAACAGCTCAATATCGACTTAGAAAAGGCCGGCGAAGCGCGAAAACTTCAATTGAACGAACTAGACGAGATATGCAATGATGCGTATGAGAATGCCAAATTGTACAAAGAAAAGACGAAAGTCTTTCACGACAAGACAATTCTCCGGAAAACGTTCACCGTGGGGCAAAAGGTTCTGCTCTATGACTCCCGACATCATTTGTTTCCTGGGAAGTTGAAATCACGCTGGACAGGTCCATTTTTTTTGCGCACCGTCTTTCCACACGGTGCTGTCGAAATTGAAGATCATCAACTGGGCAATACGTTCAAAGTCAATGGCCAACGGCTAAAGCCATTTTTAGAATTGCCCGCGGAAACGGGGGAGCTCCTGTTTTTACATGAGCCACGTTACATCGATTAAAACACCCCCCAAGTTGTTTCCTGTATATACTCTTTTTGGAGCTTTTTGTAATTATTGGTTTTCTTTAACTATTTCTTTTTATAAAGGGGTGTTTTTGCAAATAACCCTTTATATTCTGCCCCAACCCAACCCGAGCCTCCACTTCAGTTTTTCCCAAAACCCTGAAACTCTCTCCTCACAAGAAACCCTACCTCTAAACATCAGCCCCCGATCTCCATCTCAGGCCGCCGGAATATTCGATCAGGCCGCAATTTACGGCCTGCCCTGCTCCAACAGCCCCGATCCCCTTTCTCCTCTGTAATATTTCTTCTCTTCTTTTTCAATTTCAGCGCAAAATTTTAGATCTGAAATGGTGGCTTTTGATTGTGAGAAGAACTTTTTTGAGATTTTCTCCGACGCAACTTACGTACAATATTTCTACGGTTAAATCTGTCAAAGGGAGTGGGAATTTTTAATTTACAGGGGCGATGATCTGTTTGCTGTGAGGTAATTGGTAGAAGATTTTTACGAAGCATTAAGACATGGTCAATCGGAATCGGGGTTCGTAGAATTTTTCTTCCAGGGGCGACGTAGGATTTTTCAGCCCCAAACCATTTCTAGGGTTACAAATATCCCCATGCGACCAGGAAATCAACAACCGCGAGAATTGGCGGTTTACAGATCATTGTTGGGGGATTTTGTAGAATTAATAGATAAGGGGCTGAACCCGGCCCAGATGTACTGAAACGTGCTTGCGATCTGCTGATGGGCAAACCGCGACATCAGGGGAAAGAGCTGTGTTTCTTCATTTCCGGCTGGTGTGGGACATATTGTGCACTGCTTAATGGAAAAAGAGCAGAATTTCTGTGTTGTAACACAATTGTTCAACACAATCATGCAGGGGGTAGCCCAGAAGAAACCCTTACTGCCGGTGCTAGTGACCCTACTTGTGAAGTACTACATGGTTAGGATTGAGTTTGATGGGTATGCGACTGTCTATGCAATTTGGCCGGTCGAGCTAGAGAGAATTTCACAAGGATACACCGGCAGCCACTACGAGCAGAAATCTGGACAAGAGAGGACCCAAGCGAACATCCGGGTCCCGAAAGCTCGACGGAGACACTTTTAAATTAGCCAGAACAAGACAACGAGAAAGACCTGCAGCGCCTGACATTTAGGAGTGTTCGCCACATGCTCAAGAAAAAACAGAAAATGCAGGAGCAGCTAGATAGGATTGAAGCAGCTCAACAGGCAGCGTATGACGACGCTAGCGGCAGCAAAAAGGGCAAGGGAAAAGCAAGAAGGCATTGAGGACAATGCATGTTTCAAGTTGGGGGTGATAGCATATAGTTTGCATTTCCATATTTCCAGCATTTTAGCATTTACATTTTGTATTTTTCTTTTCTTTTGCATATAGCTGCATTTCATATCTGCTTTTGTACTGCATTGTATAGAAAAAGGGAAAAATTTATAAAAATTGAAAAAATTCCTGAAAATTATAAAAACTGTGTCATGTTGGTTAGCAGGGGAATGTTGATTCGAAGTCTGACGGTTCATTTGATAAGGTAGAAATAACTAAATTCTTGCTATGAGATTGACAACCTGAAAAATAACCCGCCTGTGTGTTTAACTTAGCTGATACGCGTCTTTTATATCACTTACACGTGTCGTATGTTTTTGAGAATTTAATGAATGTCTGACATGTTTGTAAAAACTTTTAAAAATTGATAAACATTCTTAGGATCAAACAGGTTTGGCTGAGTTAAGTAATATCAAGAATAATTCATACAGTAAAGTAGATATGAAGAATTTTATAGAGGCTTTAACAGAAGCTATAAGTCCGAAAAATAACCCATCTAGAACCTTGTGGAGTAATTACACACCTTATCACATGTAACGTCTTCTGTTTTAAAGGAAAAAGCTGGCTATATCTCCGATTTACTAAAAGTGCTGAAAAATTAAAATAAAATGAGTCTTTTGTTTTGTGGCCTTGGTAACTTGGGTAATTAAGTCCTTGGGGTGTCTCCACACCTAATGCTCCAAAACCATCTGGTTTGGGAGTCATTGACCCAAAACTCGCTAAGTTTTCAATCGCCAGATAAAACAAGCTAAGCAAGTGTCCTCTCCGAGTTAAAAGTCCTTATGGTTCTTTGTGGGAGAATAATCTTGGCGGTGACGAATTTTCTAGTCAAACAGTTTTTTCGCGGAGATATGAAAATTTGTATTTATTAAGACGCTTTGCACGATATTGTAAGGTGTGTATGAACAAAAACAGGTGAAAGGTAGGAGTGAAAAATAAGACTTAGGATTCTCTGTTAAAATTGATATATATTATGACTTAAAACCTAAGTGGAGAATAAAACTTGAGAAAATCTTAACTCCTTTCAAAATTGTGTGATCCTTTAGAAGTTTATCTTGGTCCGTAACTTTTTGACATGATGTAATCAAGTTCTTAAAAAACTGACGGCACTACCGCACTATCACGAAAAGACGCATTTGGCTTATGTTAAATTGTCACGACCCGAAAAGTACGGAATATGACCGGCACTTAAATTACGAGACGTCTTAAGGCGTACGTAATCTAAGTAAGCCGAAAACCCAGAAATCCAAACCAAGTAAAGTAGTAGAGTGAAGGGAAAACCAATTTAAATCAAGTAGTTTTGCAACATATGCCGAAATATGCATTTTTAAAATCACAAGTCTTTTCTAAAAATTTCGGCAGAGTTTCCTTTATAAATACTGACCCCAAACGGGTACAAAACCTGATAAAGCATATATAATGAATAAAGGTATTCCCAAGCAGGAGCTAGCTCTTCGTCAATCGACGGTCACAACCACGTAAGCAATAATAATATACAATGCCGAAGAGCGAGGATCAAGGCTGAAAAGGAAACTCAAAATAGTAAGAAATCCATAGAAATACAACGCGCGACTCTAAGGTCGAAAGAATAAATATCACTGGTCTCTATCTCTGAAATAAATACATGTTTGGTTGATAGAGTTTCTAGATACAACAGAATTGGTTGATAGAGTTTCTAGATACAACAGAATAAAATAAGTACAATGGTGGTCACGATACAAGTGAACCCACCTACTAGCAAATCACCCGGAATGGAAGCAGTGTGCCGGCAAAGCCATAACGAAACCTGTACGGCAAAACATGCAAGAAACTGTGGCTCAACGGGGGTGAGTTGCCAACTTGTGAGTAGAAAACATCACAGAGCAGAAATCGTATGTATGACGCAATCCTAGGTCATACGATCAGTAATATCCTCAAATGATAAGTCTGAAGCATGAAAAGGTGGCAAGGGTAAACCTCTATACGCAAGTGTAATCCCATGTGCTCGTGTCAGTGCCTCAGGTAGCAATATATCATATGTATGAGGTATGAATGCATGAAAACATAATACATGTAAATGAAGAAACTGCTTTCATAACTTAGTGAGATTTCTGTATATTTAAAACGATGTATCATCAATAAAATCAACATAACCAGTGTCTAGCATCGACATAAAACATAAATACCAATATCTCAATATCTTAGGCTCCGGCTATCCGGACTGGCCTGTATCATCAATTCTCAATACCTCAATATCTCAAAATCTCAGTGTCTCAAATCTCACTATCTAGGGCGCCGTCAGTCCGCACCGGCCCCTAACGTCAATCACACGACCACGACGGTATCCTCCAGATATCCGACGTGTCAGATAAAATCACCGGTAGGCAGTCTGCCCCTGCCGGGCTCATCGTCTACTACTCGATCTTCTTGCTCCGGGGTACCTTACCGGGTCCACCATGTACCCGCAGACGGTTCATCCAACTCCTCAAATCGGGTCTCGAAATCCATCTCATAACCGATAAAACATCATGGTGGACGACTCATACATCATAAGAAAACCGCACTTTTCATTTTAAAAAGAGAGAGAGAAAGAAGTTTATATATGCTCTTACGGTTTTCTCCCAAATCTAGGAAATCTCATGAAAATCCGAAATCCAATCATCAGTAGCACGAAAACAGTGAATATAGGCATAAAACTCCATAATACGGCATAACAGTGAATAATAATATGCATGAAGTAGTAAGTAATAACTGCAATGTCTAAACTGGCATATAAGGCAAGTACACTATTATCATGTCGAAACTATCTGCTAACAAGCTATGTCAATGAAATAGCATTCTCTAAAGTGTACGTGGCATGGCAATTACCGATGATGAAGTGTGTGAGCCGGCAAGTAAGTGTACGTGGAACATACGCATCATCGGTAAATGTGCTGGTGTCCTGACGGCATGGTATCAATAATGGTGTATGAAAACACAACATAAGCATGCGGTGCGAAGCGAACAGCAATAATGTGCGGGAGCTGAATAATAAACCCAATGATAACTAATCTGCATTTATATAAATCTAAGTCATATAGTGGTGCCATTTGAAATAACACAAATCGTAGTGCTTTGCAAATAAGGGCTACGGTATTTTTAAGAAAAAATACATCCTTTGAAATATCCATAGAATCCCTTGGCCTGTCTTTTAAAATAACCACGATTCATTAGTTTTGAAATAGGTAGGAATCAAATCTAGTCTAACAACTACACTAACTATAGGGCTGAGCTAACAGGCTAAACGAAAGGTGAGGAAACCGCCTGACATCAGAGTCGATACATATATATATATATATATATATATATATATATAATAGTCGGTGATCCCGCCTCAATAGTATCATATACGATCCAAAATCTATAGTATGACATTCTCAAGTCAAGCGTGCGGATCTATAATCAATATATAGCTCGTACGGTACATCCGTCGTACGGCCTCCCAAATCCGGGTACGGGTCAAATGTCACATCAATCACACTATTCATCTGGTATCCTCTTTATCAAATATCAAGATCCGAGGTACTGACCTACGTCTAGTACAATAGTAATACTATCTATGTATGCATGCGTGTATGAAACACTACGTCAAAGGACCCGCTAAAACATCATGTCGTATCTCAAATACGAACCCTGTCATATCACCGATCTCACGGCCTCAAATCCAATCTCATCGACTCAACTCAAATCCCAAGTACTATCCTCATAATCCAGTATATGTACACATAGTCCCATACCCATGTGTAAATATACGCACAGGTAAAAGAAGGAATGTATGCAAGTATGTGTGTGCGTGTGTGTGTGCGACCACTACTCGAGGGTTTCGCAACTAACACTAAACCAATCCAAGAACATCTAGAATCCATCTTTATCATCAATAAACTCAAATCATCATATAAATAATATATGTGTGTATACGTATTCGTATACTTCACCACGAATTGCGGGGGTGCTATACACTATCCACCCGACTTCCCCCGTAGATATAATCTACTCACCTTGCATCTTGCGTGTCGGTGTCTATGTCGCCTTCATCTTCTTCATCGTATGAAACCCACGTGAAGGTACCTACACATATAACCCAATCGCAAAAGCGTATTAAAATCATATCGGAAAACCAATAACGGCACACGCTACACTCATAGGTAAAAACCTATAGTCTCGCATGCAAACAATACCAATAACCCTTGTCGTTGACGTTCAAACGCCACCCGACAGAAACGAATTATCAAATACCAAAATCCATGTCAAAACAAGTCGTAAAATAATGCGCCAACACTAGAAAATGAGCCCAGATTCTACCCAACGTCAAATCAGCCAATTTTGCACATGCCAAGGGTCAAATTTACTGGAGATAAGGCCCTGAAACAAAAACGAAGCATTTCCAACCTGCTCTGGCCGTAAATTGCGGCCAGAAAGATTTTATTTGCGGCCTGGAAGAGAGGGTAGGGGCTAGGGTTTTGGTGGTACACTCCAGGTTGCCTGCACATCACTCTGTGTTTGCAAAATAATTTTCAGAGGCTCCGGGTGTTAGCAGATTTAAAAATACACTCACAGAATCCACAATTCATTCGATATCGGGTTTCTAAATCCGTATTTTGGCATTCAAGTCTCTGGTTTAGTTCTCCAATCAATCACCACAGGGGTTGTATAGCCTTTAGTAACCCTAATTTTACCTTTGGTTTCAACTAAAACCCTAATCCTCAACTCAAGTTTTCAAACTCCCCAAAACCACACAATATCTGTTACAATTTTAACATGGATGCTAAAGGAAAGGAAATTCTATACTAGTGATGGAAAAATTACCTCATGTTGCACTCAAGAATCCTCTACAGCTCCAAAACTCAAACTTTCTTGGTCCAAAGGGTTGCTTAAGAGCTTGTGCACACTTTTAATGAAATGGGTAATGGGTTTTGAGGTGTTTTTAATTGTGTTTTGGAGGTTGTAGTGGAGGAGGAAGAGGGGGCGGCAGCAGTAGCAACAAGAGAGAGAGGGGAGAGGAAAGAAGTGATGGGAATGCTGAGATGAGAGGATGGACAAGTCAAGGTGAGGGTTTACCTTTCTCTCTCTCACCCATACCTCTATTCTTTAATCATATTCCACTTCTTTTCTTTTCTATTTTCCTTCTCTCCTCAATAGTAAACCCAAAGTAAGGAATGAAAAATGATGATAAAACCATGTAGGAAAATATAACACAAGTGTGAAAATGATATATGCACAAAACACGCTTAAAGTCCGATTAGCGATTTTTAATCGCGATTAGCACAAAATTAGTGACAAATAAATCATAAACTTTCATATTTTGCATGAATATCATAAAGCACCCTCTTTTTAGTAATTTCCATAATTTTCCAATTTTTTTCCCATTTATCGGTATTTAATTATACCGAAATATTAAAATATTCATTAAAATTAATATTAAATTTTAAAAATTCCTAAAAATAATATTTTATTTTTCTGAAATGTTACAATCTTTCCCCCTTAAAGAAATTCAGTCCCCAAATTTAAATTTAAACCCTCCAAATACTAAAATATTTCAGGAAAAGTCCAAGTCGTCGGGGCTCCGAAATCATCAATACAAAAAACGCTTCATAGCGCAGTGCATGCGCATGAAGAATGAGCAGACAACTCAAAATCAAAACTCCGTCAAGCATCTCGCAATCATCGGAGTCATGGTGAAGACACCAATATCAAATCCAAAATGAAATCAACATGATATATATGTCAAAACTATACATGTAAATATTATTAAAACATCGGAACAAAATGCATGCCAAATTTTTTTTTCAGGTCGCAGTGCAATGTACGTATCACTGCGCCATGGCGGACGTCTATCGTAAGAAAATATCTATATCTATATATATCCTTTGTTTAATATATACTTTCCGCCGTGTTGAAAACAATTTAGAAGGGTTTCGTTGTTTTGAACGTTTCGTGTCATCTCAGACACGTGGGTAAATACTGAGACTATAGCTCTTTCTTTGGGAATTCCCTTCAATATCTATCAATGCATGCAAAAATATACTCAGGTACTGTCCTCTGACTAGTCATGCTCAGTAGAAAACAATAATAAACATCATAAAAACGTACTGCTACATAAGAAATCAATCATATAATGTGCATATGAATGCTACGTGCGTCTGGTGCGCACGGAAATCAAAATCCATGTGTGCCATACATGTGCACAGAAACAACATCTAAGTGCAACGGGTGTGCACGAAATGCCTGTCATTGGCACCGTGTGTGCCTAACAGCAAAATTAGGTGCATCTGACATTCACGAAGAATCTCGATTTAGTGCATCTGGTGTGCACCAAAATCGCATCTCAAATCATGCGCCCAACATGCACAAAAATCCAAATCAGGTGCATCCATCATGCACGAATACAATCTAAATCATATGCATCCAACATGAACGAAATCATGAAATCCAATATCAAGCGCCGAATCATGCGCAAAAATCCAATCAGGTGTATAAGGTGCGCAAAGCAAATATCGAGTATCACTATCGAAATCGATGGTATACAATACATCTCCAATCCAATATCAGGTATACCATGGTATCAAATCTCACAACCATGTGCATCAACGTGCACCAAATCTAATCAAAACACTAAAAGTGCATGAAAACAATGCCGTAAGCATAAGTCAAATCATATGCATGCCCTAGGCATGAAGTCAAAATCAATACTTCAAATATCATCAAATCGATGTCCTGTGCAACTGTAGTGCACAAAATACGTATCACTGCACTGCAAGCATATGTGAACTATACCGAGTGCAAAAACCAAATTGTGTGCGTACCATAAGCACAAAACCAACCTATCCGTAAGAAATCCATGAAGTCATAAACATATGCAGCCAAGGCACAAAATGACATCAAGTGAAATAACTGTACACAAATCGTAAATACTCAGTAGGTGCAACCATTGTGCACGAAAATAAATATCATAAAACTCAGTCATCAAAATCAATCATGCGAATAGATCGCCCAAAATACCGAAATCCAAGATGACGGATATGTGATAATCGAATCACAAATCACTAATCATGAATTCTGTCGTCGATATGTCCGTCCTTCAAAGTCGAGAAGGTGTCGGTGCATCCAATGCTAGCAGAGCAAGATATCTACTTGCCTCCTGATCATGGTCTGGCGCCTGATGCTTTTAGGCTCTTGTCTCTCACTTCGAATTGCTAGATATATAGCTCCTCGGCTCCACGGCCCAATATGGAATAACGACAGAAACAATCCCGCTCTGGCATATCCTCTACAGATCTCTGGCCAACTATCTCGTCGACGATGCCGAACTCTGGCCTGCTGGGAGTGCACAATGTAACCGCTCCTGGGTCCAAGTCTTCTCGTACTTTATTCCAGAAAGATCCTGTCGAAGTCTCTCTCAAATCTCGTTTCTGCCGAGTTGCCCGGAAGTTACCACCCTTCACTAAATATGTTTCTTGTTCCGGAACGGCTGCATACTCATCGCGACTCCTTCTGGAAGATATATCCATATATAACACCTCTGCATGCGTATCACATCTTTGATGTCGGCGGAGTGGAATGTCATCTCATCAAGATCTCGTACGAACCACTTACTCCACTTTTCTCAAATGTCGATTGCTTCGAACTCGTCTCTTCGTAGCTGCATAGACTGTGCTCCAACGGCTATACTCGTATCTGGAGTCTCCCAAGCAATGCATCCCATCACATGATATCCGAAAGATGTCGAACCATCCGATCGACTCGTCAAAACCTCATAATCCCCCAAGAGATCAACATCTTGGGTACAGTTTAATAGTATCGAGTATATGCCACAGCACCTATGGACCAACCGTAGAAGGGCAAACCCAAGCCTTACAAATGGCACCGCTAAACTGCCGCAAACCCTAAGGTTCAAAGGCGTTCCATGGTCATTACGTCGAGTTAGGTTTTCATTCTTCTAGAGGGTCCATAGAGTTACTTGCATGTTTTCTTCAAACACTTTAAACTTGGAAATGGGTTTCTGACATTCGATCGTCTCTATCGACTCCCAACGTATACGTGTGAAGTCTCCTCAAACTGGAATCAATTATTCTGATGACCTCGCATCGGGGTAAGCGAACGAACCACCTGTCCTAGTCATTCATCCTCGGGTGACTAGCGACCATCTATAATAGCTCTGAGTAACTCGTACCGCAATAGCTCCAATCATCTTGTGATATCTTGTCGTTAGCAGCAACAACTGGCTCATTCGTCTGCATGCTAAACAGTGCCTCAATCATCGTAAATAAGCGATACATCAATGGTCATCACATTCTAGTTGGCCTCTATCAGTGGCTCAATCCTCTGGTGCTGATCTGCACGTTCGAGAAATCTCGTAAAAGCGACCCATCAAACGCTCATGGCGCGAAAACACAATAAAACGACGCCTCTCTATGCAATCATATCCCTGGAATCACGCCCTGGTTAGTCCTCGTTTGTGATGAGCTCGTGCTGACCGCAACTCTAGCCGTAGCTCTCTGTGCCCGTGTAATCTTTGAAGCAAAATCATATACCGATATCGATGAGGATGGATCATGAATGAATATAATACTGTGCAAAGAAATGTACATCCTAAGGCTTCTTAAGTGGAGTAGCGTATCGTAAATATGCCGCGGAACATACGTACGGTACGTCACTCTACTCAAGCTACCTACTCCATCAACCAGGGGTCATCCTACACTCAGGAGGTAAAACCTAACGCTCTGATACCAACTTTGTCACGACCCGAAAAGTACGGAACATGACCGGGACTTAAATTATGAGAAGGCTCGAGGCATACGTAATCTAAGTAAGCCGAAAATCCAGAAATCCAAACCATGTAAAGTAGTAGAGTGAAAGAAAAACCAATTTAAATCAAGTAGTTTTGCAACATACACCGAAATATGCATTTTTAAAATCATAAGTCTTTTCTAAAAATTTCGGCAGAGTTTCCTTTGTAAATACTGACCCCAAACAGGTACAAAACCTGATAAAGCATATATAATGAGTAAAGGCATCCCCAAGCGGGAGCTAGCCCTTCGTCAATCGACGGTCATAACCACACAAGCAATAATAATATACAACGCCGAAGGGCGAGGATCATGGCTGAAAAGGAAACTCAAAACAGCAAGAAATCCATAGAAATACAACGCGCGACTCTAAGGTCGAAAGAATAAACATCACTGATCTTTATCTCTGAAATAAATACATGTTTGGTTGACGGAGTTTCTAGATACAACAGAATAAAATAAGTACAATGGTGGTCATGATACAAGTGAACCCACCTACTAGCAAATCACCCGGAATGGAAGCAGTGTGCCAGCAAAGCCGTAACAAAACCTGTATGGCAAAATCTATAAGAAACTGTGGCACAACAGAGCAGAAATCGTATGTATGACGCAATCCTAGGTCATACGATCAGTAATATCCTCAAATGATAAGTCTGAAGCATGAAAAGGTAGCAAGGGTAAACCTCTATACACAAGTGTAATCCCATGTGCTCGTGTCAGTGCCTCAGGTAGCAATGTATCATATGTATGAGGTATGAATGCATGAAAACATAATACATGTAAATGAAGAAACTGCTTTCATAACTTAGTGAGATTTCTATACATTTAAAACGAGGTATCATCAAAAAAATCAACATAACCAGTGTCTAGCATCGACACAAAACATAAATCCCAATATCTCAATATCTCAGGTTTCGACTATCCGAACTGGCCTGTATCATCAAGTCTCAATACCTCGATTCTCAAAATCTCAGTGTTTCAAATCTCACTATCTAGGGCACCGTCAGTCCGGACCGGCCCCTAACATCAATCACACGACCACGACGGTATCCTCCGGATATCCGACGCGTCAGATAAAATCACCGGTAGGCAGTCTGCCCCTGCCGGGCTCATCGTCTGGTACTCGATCTTCTTGCCCCGGGGTACCTTACCGGGTCCACCATGTACCAGCAGACGGTTCATCCAACTTCTCGAATTGGGTCTCGAAATCCATCCCATAACCGAGAAAACATCATGGTGGACGACTCATACATCATGAGAAAACCGCACTTTTCATTTTAAAGAGAGAGAGAGAGAAAGAAGTTTATATATGCTCTAGCGGTTTTCTCCCAAATCCAGGAAATCTCATGAAAATCCGAAATCCAATCATTAATAGCACATAAATATTGAATATAGGCATAAAACTCCATAATACGGCATAACAGTGAATAATAATATGCATGAAGTAGCCAGTAATAACTGCAATGTCTAAACTCGCATAAAAGGCAAGTACACTAATATCATGTCGAACTATCAGCTAACAAGCTATGTCAATGAAATAGCATTCTCTAAAGTGTACGTGACATGGCAATTACCGATGATGAAGTGTGTGAGCCGGCAAGTAAGTGTACGTGGAAAATACGCATCATCGGTAATGGTGCCGGTGTCCTGACAGCATGGTCTCAATAATGGTGTATGAAAACACAACATAAGCATGCGGTGCGAAGCGAACAGCAATAATGTGCGGGAGCAGAATAATAAACCCAACGATAACTAATCTGCATTTATATAAATCTAAGTCATATAGTGGTACCATTTGAAATAACACAAATCGTGGTGTTTTGCAAATAAGGGCTACGGTGTTTTTAAGAAAAGATACGTCCTTTGAAATATCCGTAGAATCCCTTGGCCTGTCTTTTAAAATACCCACGATTCGTTAGTTTTGAAATAGGTAGGAATCAAATCCAGTCTAACGACTACACTAACTATAGGGCTGAGCTAACAAGCTAAACGAAAGGTAAGGAAACCGCCTAACATCTGAGTCGATACATATACATATATATATATATAATAGTCGGTGATCCCACCTCAATAGTATCATATACGATCCAAAATCTATAATATGATATCATCAAGTCAAGAGTGCGGATCTATCATCAATATATAGCTCGTACGGTATATCCGTCGTACGGCCTCCAAAATCTGGGTACGGGTCAAATGTCACATCTATCACACTATTCATCTGGTATCCTCTTTATCAAACATCAAGATCCGAGGTACTGACCTACGTCTAGTACAATAGTAATACTATCTATGTATGAATGCGTGTGTATGAAACACTACGTCAAAGGACCCGCTAAAACATCATGTCGTATCTCAAATACGAACCCTGTCATATCACCGAACTCACGGCCTCAAATCCAATCTCATCGACTCATCTCAAATCCCAAGTACTATCCTCATAATCCAGTATATGTACACATAGTCCCATACCCATGTGTAAATATACGCGGAGGTAAAAGAAGGAATGTATGCAAGTATGTGTGTGTGTGTGGGTGCGACCACTACTCTAGGGTTTCGCAACTAACACTAAACCAATCCAAGAACACCTAGAATCCATCTTTATCATCAATAAACTCAAATCATCATATAAATAATATATGTGTGTATACGTATTCGTATACTTCACTACTCACTGCGGGGGTGCTATACGCCATCCACCCGACTTCCCCCGTAGATATAATCTACTCACCTTGCATCTTGCATGTCGGTGTCGATGTCACCTTCATCTTCTTCATCGTATGAAACCTACGTGAAGGTACCTACACATATAAACCAATCGCAAAAGTGTATTAAAATCACATCGGAAAACCAAAAATGGCACACGCTACACTCATAGGTAAAAACCTATAGTCTCGCATGCAAACACGACCAATAACCCTTGTCGTTGACGTTCAAACGGCACCCGACAGAAACAAATTATCAAATACCAAAATCCATGTCAAAACAAGTCGTAAAACAATGCGCCAACACAAGAAAATGATCCCAGATTCTGCCCTAGGTAAAATCAGCCAATTTTGCACATGCCAAGGGTCAAATTTACTGGAGGTAAGGCCCTGAAACAAAAACGAAGAATTTCCAACCTGCTCTGGCCGCAAATTGAGGCCAAAAAGAATTTATTTGCGGCCTGGAAGAGAGGGTAGGGGATAGGGTTTTGGTGGTACAATCCAGGTTTCCTGCACATCACTCTGTGTTTGCAAAATAATTTTCAGAGGCTCCGGGTGTTAGCAGATTTAAAAATACACTCACAGAATCCACAATTCTTCCGATATCGGGTTTTTAAATCCGTATTCCGGGGTTCTAGTCTCTGGTTTAGTTCTCCAATCAATCACCACAGGGGTTGTATAGCCTCTAGTAACCCTAATTTCACCTTTGGTTTCCACTAAAACCCTAATGCTCAACTCAAGTTTTCAAACTCCCCAAAACCACACAATATCGGTTACAATTTTAACATGGATGCTAAAGGAAAGGAAATTCTATACTAGTGATGGAAAAATTACGTCATGTTGCACTCAAGAATCCTCTACAGCTCCAAAACTCAAACTTTCTTGGTCCAAAGGGTTGCTTGAGAGCTTGTGCACTCTTTTAATAAAATGGGTAATGGGTTTTGAGGCGTTTTTAATGGTGTTTTGGAGGTTGTAGTGGAGGAGGAAGAAGGGGGACAGCAGCAGCAGCAACAAGAGAGAGAGGGGAGAGGAAAGAAGTGATGGGAATGTTGAGATGAGAGGATGGACAAGTCAAGGTAAACCCTCACCTTTCTCTCTCTCACCCATGCCTCTATTCTTTAATCATATTCCACTTCTTTTCTTTTCTTTTATATTTTCCTTCTCTCCTCAATAGTAAACCCAAAGCAAGGAATGAAAAATGATGATAAAACCATGTAGGAAAATGTAACACAAGTGTGAAAATGATATGTGCACAAAACACGCTTAAAGTCCGATTAGCGATTTCGAATCGCGATTAGCAAAAAATTAGTGTCAAATAAATCATAAACTTTCATATTTAGCATGAATATCATAAAGCACCCTCTTTTTAATAATTTTCCAAAATTTTCCTCATTTATCGGTATTTAATTATACCGAAATATTAAAATATTCATTAAAATTAATATTAAATTATAAAAATTCCCAAAAACAATATTTTATTTTTCTGAAATGTTACATAAATAAACTGTGAGGAGTGAAAAATAGGGTTGGACATTTTTTAACTTGGATAATAGAATTTCAAGCTTTGATACTTAATCTTAAGATTTGAATCAACACTTTTCTTGCGAAACTAGCTTGACTGGATTTTGTGGGTGCAATCCGCTGAAAACCTTCAGGAGACAACACTCCTCCTACTAGGGACACCTAGTGGTTTAACAGCTTTTTGCACATGCTCAGTGCAACTGCGTTCCCTGGGAAAGTGAGGCTAGATTTTTGTTTTGCTCGGGACGAGCAAAAGATAAGTTTGTGGGTATTTGTTCGGCACGATTTGTTACATTTTAATGCCGCCTATTTTTTTTATCGTTTTGTCAATAACAATGTTATTTAATCCATGTCTGCTCATTTATACAGATTACAGGTACGCAGACGGATGCACTGATTTTTGGTACGCAACATGCACAAAATGACGGATTTTTGGCTGAAACTGCAAACAAGACGGAATACAGATCAAGAATTAAAATGAGTTTGCAACATATACATGTGTGTGTACAAAAAGAATATATGAAATGGTCCAACACATACATGTGTGAACATTTATGAAGATGCATGAACCTTGGGAGCTGCTTTGGCACAATAATGATGAGTGGTGCAAGTGGGTATGCAAGTGAATGACATATGATTTGAAGTGTGAACACACACTCACCCACTTCATCCCCCTCTCTGTGATTTTGCCCCAGATTTCACACATGTGCTAAATAAATTAAATTGCAAATATCATGAGATACCCATGAGACCAGAAGACTACTAAAGTTTGGTGGGCCCCAGAATCCAATCCTTGGCCGCAATTTTATTCAGTTTGGCCGCAAATTGCGGCCAAGTGGGCTCCAATTTGGCTCGTTCAAATTTTATGGGTCCCTGGTGGTCTTTTTAGTCTATTGTCACCTGCAACTTTTGATGTTGGATTCTCTATAAATAGCAGATCAAGGCATGAGACCAAGAGAGAACTTTTTGCATACTTGTAAACTCTTGTTAAATTTCTTGTAGCTCTTGGGATTGAGTTGAGTTCTTTGCCTTGCTCTGGTCTTGCAACTTCTCTTGTTGAGCTTGGAAGATTATATTTTGGTAGTTGAACTCATTTACTTGTATTTTGAACCATTGCAATAAATCTTCATTACATTCAAGTTTGATTCTTGTTTCTCTTTTCTATTTTTGTCATTACTTTTTAATATTCAGTTGTGATATTTCTATGATAATGTGTGAGTAGTTGTTTTTTGGCTATGGTGAGGTAGGTTGTGGAATGACTTTACTTCTAACCCCTCCATTTTGATTCTTGCACTTTTTCTCTTCCTTTCTCAATATTGCAAGCTTATTATGTTTTGCTTGATAGGATATATAGTTTTGAATGGCTGCAAATCAACCTTTAACATATATCATATTCCTTCTTTACATTTTATCGTTGCTATATTGAGATTTGAAGTATGCGTGAATACGGAATTACGTTATGTGTCGCAACTAGCTAGATAGGATATATAGCATTCTTGCATATATCCTATACTTGCTACTTCACTTAACCAATTCCTTATTCACTCCATTCTAAATCTCATTCTTGTTAGTTTCCATTTTTCTTAACCTTGATATCGTATTTTATCCTGATACATGTTTTCGGATAAATACGGCATACTTTCGCTATTCAAATGGAAACTAAAAGGAATGAATCTTGAATCAAAACGGAGAGTTGGGGGTAAATGTCGTATTTCACTCTTACTGAACCTTAGCCTAAGTTTTCGTATTCCAAAACTTTGCTTCTTTTAAGTATTATACTAAAACATGACAAAACACCATTTTCCAACCTATTGATCCATAATTCGAAATGATGTCGTGATATCCACTCCTTGTGGTTCGACCCGTGCTTGCCGGCTTGCTTCAACGCATCGTGCACTTGCGGTATTTTTAAACCCGATATTCACGTCGTGCACTATTTTCCGACAGAAACCGACATATCTGATATTGACCATATTCTTCAAAAGCATGTCACCGTGAGCTTCGAACAGGACCGCATACATCACTATGTATCAGTTCCAAAAGTTCAGTAGCTCTTTCTCCGTGTCCAGTAAATGGAGTTTTGGTCATTTTGCCTTTGAGACATGACTGGCAAGTTTTATAAGATGTAAATTCAAACTGATTCAAATATCTATCTTTATGTAACTTAGCTAGTCGTGTCGCAATGATATGTCCTAGTCTACAATGCCACAAGAAGGATTCCTTCATATATGAACTTTTCCTCTTGTGTGTGTTCAGTACGTTTAGAACTGTATTTTGATTTATAGCGTATAAACCGTTACATAACGTAACAAACCCAATCAAAATTTGATTTAAGAAAATGTTCATAACATCATTCTCTTCCACAAAGTTATATCCTTTTTTATCCAATAAAGAAAGATGGTACGTAATAACAGTTATTCAAGATCAATGCATTCATATTTAGTAATACAAGGTGATATTCACCAACTGCTTTGGCTGCAACATTTGCACCATTCCCTACTTTTAGAGAATGATCACCTTTTCCCAGTTATCTACCTTTATTTAGCCCATGTAACATATTATATATGTGGGATCCTGATTCGATTTCTAATGCCCAGGACGTAGAGTGTACTGAGAAACAGTTCTCGGTAACGAACACACTCGAAGAAGATGCATCAACATGCTCATTCCTTGTTTGGGTGGCGTGGGAATCCGGATATTCCCCTATTTCCTGCTCAGACTTATAACATTTATAAGATAGAGCGGAACCAGCGTTCCCCAGCACAGTATAACAAGCGGGTTCGGTCAATACATCAATATTATTATCTTGATTAAGGCGTTTCATGGTCGCTACCTGGAGAGAAAGAGAGAGAAGAAAACAATTTAGTGTATGCTCTTACAAGATTAGATTATTTATTTTCTTATCTAATCAGGATGGCTCCCACTGTTTTTATCAAATCTTCCTTCAAACCTAAAAGGTAAGACTAGCCGGGATTAATTACACCCTACAAGTTCGCCAATCGTTCAGCTAGGCAGGTATTAGTACTCTAGGGGAGTCTCCCCATGCTTTCTTATGGAACCTTTGCCTCCTTCAAACTTAGACTCTGATCTAATTAAATAACCTTGTTTCCGCAGGGGCTCCCCCCGTTAACACCTTTCTTATACACCTACTTGATCGGCTAATTGTAAAGTGCAAAACTCTCCCAGGAGTAACTCTAACTCGCAGTGAGTATCGGGATCTAACTATCTCATAGAAGGTATGCAATCTCATTGCAAATTTCAACACTTGAAATTCGCAATAAAACTTTTTCCCCTAGCGTCCTATGACCTTGACGCAGGCCAACAAACCATAGGGTGCTAGTCAAGTTCAACCCGTACATTTCGTGATTGAATTAAACCCACCCGCACGACCCTTGACGCAGGCCAACAAAGTCGCATGACTACCCTAATCCAATCGCATCACATACTGCAGATAAGCACTAATTAGCTACCGCACACTACGCCTTGACGCAGGCCAACAAACGCAGCACGAATACTAAATAGTATTTATCTGAAATGACGGAGGGCTACGACAGGTTTTTAAGAAAACCTTTCACGTAATGAACTTGATATCGTTGTAGAATCGAGTGATTTAGAAATGAAGTGGTTTAAGCTCCGCTTTTAAAATCGAGTTTTTCAAAATAAACCGAGTGGGTTGTAGCATGTACTAGCTTTTGCTAAAGAGGTCACTCCAGGTGAAGGGATTTAGGCTCTTTCCTCATCGAATGAGGTGCGGGATATTCATCAAGGAATACCACTATGCAATGCAATAACTATAGATACCTTTTTGGAAAATTTGATTCTACAACATAATTAGGTTTCTTTCCTTTTCATTAATCTCGTTAATGATGTCCCATCATTTATGTTTCCTAAAAATCACAGATAAAGAAACGAAAATACAACATACGCATATGCCATCCGCATTCGCCATGGGGTCCCGTCATGCACCGTTAAGTTATTTAACTACCGGCAGAGCGGGGGCAGGACTAGCGCGGATGCAAAACATAAGCAACGTTTATTATATATCATATATATAATATAAAGCATTCGTCTCATGGAGTTATATGATCTTATCACAGACCATTGCAGCAGAAGTCAACATATAAAATATTAGATATACTAGGAGGTCCGTGTTTAAAATTGAGCCAGTAAAAAACACGGATTCCACGGTTGTGATGAATAGACAAACCCACATCTCTAGACCCCTACGAGAGCGGAAAGAAACCCTGCCAATTCAAGAGTTAGGAGACCCGGTCTCGACTCCTCGAGATGGCCTCCCACAGGACTCTAGAACCCGATTACTTGTGCTCCCCACCTTGGGTCTATCCTAATGCGGAAAAGTAAATAATATACATCAATGGTGACATCATCCTCAACCTGGAAGTGTCCCAATAAAAGAATATTACAAACAAATTTTTACATGAATGAAAATGAAAAACTCTCATCTCACGCAAAACCCCCCGGCTATTCAAACACGACGATCCAATATAACATATCATAGCAACACATAATATCACATGTCATCAACGTAAGTAAATATGCGTATCCCAATTGTCATTGACGTACAGAAACAAAACCGGCGATACACCACATATTACACTTACAGTCACAGAAAAGAAATGAAAACTACAATAATTGGAATCCGCAACCACCTTAGACGTCATAAACCCGAAATATCACATCCTTCGGATTTCATGCCTAACCGTATAAATTCTTTAGACATCATGAACCCGTAATATCACATATTCCGAATTTCATGCCTAACGTTATAAACCTGGCATTTTAGACTCAAATTGAAAACACTTTTCAATAACCAGTCTGGCAATTCAACAAGATTCCCGACAACTGATCGAATACTCGTCGGAAACATTAGTAGACGGCCGCACCCCCGATGCCGTCGATGAAGCGCACTTAGGCGGAACACCGTAGCCGCGAGCACCCGAACGGATGCTTTTGGCAATGAGGTTCTCCTACAGTCACATGGTCGGGGCTATGGGGAATGGCTATCTAGTAGTGTTACCCGACGAGCGTTCGCATACTATACGAGATTGCGACGGAGTTTTGATCTGAATCAAAATCCCGTGGCAACCGATTAAAAGAGACTAGATTGCTAGATTTACAAAATGCTAACTAGTTTTCACAAAACCAATTATTGTGGTTTCCAAATATTGTATCACAAATCACAGATATCTAGACGATGTTAAACATTTCAATCGATTTATCAAACACCCACAATTCCCAGAGACCTCAACACTTGAGTCTCACTTAAAAATACCCAGAGAGTGCCACATGTACCCTCAGATCAGCTCAAGAAGGCACAGTCCCTGCCTCACCAACTGCGCCGTGGAACCGTTGCGAAACCCATAGTTTGGCCGCGGTTGTGCGGCCGTTTGGTCGAGTTGGGCGCTCGTTCTTCTTGGGGATCCATAGAAAACCCAGCACAAATTTCTGCATATTTTTAATTTCAAAAATTACAACTTTTGAAAAATTTTCCAGATACCCAGATTTTAAGGTTTCGAAAAGTCGATCGAACACTTTAAATTCACCTAAACAACTCCTAATGCTCTAGCTTGGCTCGCATACCACTGTTGGTCAGGCAGCAACCTCATCAAATGGGGCCGCCGTGGCACCAACGGGTCCATCAACAGCTACTTTTTATGCAAGCCCCCTAGCGAGGACTGCAACTCGCCGGAACACCTTCCGGTCTTGGGACACCCTGGGGGTAAGAGCCTATGCTTCGCCACACTGTCACACAGTGAGAACCCCCCATGGGTCGACATCCAATTCCTAGTATCTCTGATACCACTGTTGGAGTTTCTTAGCACGAGCACTAGGTTTTAGCAAGCATCAGGTATGCAATTTTAAAAAATCTAGAGTGCTAAGGAACACAAACCTAGAATCGAACTAAAGAATTAGGGTTTTATATGCATATAAACAGACTTTACACAAAGTGAAATAGGAATACAACCTTTGTAGACCGGTCCTTCACTTCTAAAGCTCTGTGTAGTAGTCACTTAGCTCCAAGTAGTGGTCCCTCGAACTCTTCTTAGGCTCCATTAGGCAAAAGGAACGAGCTTGCTTAAGGATCTTTGAGACCGAAGATGTTCTATGTCGAAGAATCGCTAACTCAAGCTACCTCTTCACTAATTGAGGAATCAGTGAAACTAAAAACCTATACTAAATGGCTAGTTTGGTATAGATTAATGCAGTAGGAATTTTGCTCACTTTAGAATTATTTTTCTCTTTTTTATTTTTCACCTCACTCAAAAGCTAGAGAGCAAAGAAGGAGATGAAGAAGATGAACTAATGTGAACCCTTGGGTGAGAAAATCTCTCCAATCATATTTGTAGAGACTTAACCATGGCTAAAGATAATGTTTGGATTAATAAATATCCAGAGTAAAATAAAAATAGTGGACTATGTCAAGATTTCTACATGCTTCCATAAGTATCTTAAGCCATGAAATTTTCCACCTAATTTTGATTTATTCCTTAATTATTAATCACCCAAATTATCTTTAGATTGGTATGAGTCTCATACACCCATGTCCAATGTATCATCTAGCATGACACAAAAATAAATACATTAATATATATCTCATATATATTTATATGTATTTGTAGAAAAGAAATTATTAAGTGAGCTAATATTAGTTAATATATATTAATATATCAAATATATAATTATATATTAAATTATTAAATCAACACTTGATTTAATAATCCGGCTATATCACATACAACCGACTAATATCATTTATATGTATATCAAATATAAATATAACAAATTATTGAATCAACACTTGATTCAATAATCCGGTTATATCACATATAACCTATATCGTGAGATTAGAATACTGTATCACATACACGTATTAATCTTGGTCCCGCACATATCACATATGTTCCCTACTTCGTTTCACTTGAGCTAGGAAACCTCCGTGTAGGACTCTAAAGACTCGTCAATACGCCAGCAGTAGGTAATGATCATATCAGTCACCCACAAGACGTCAGCGGTATTAGCTGGACGTAATGGCTACTCAGGTATTGAGCAATCAGAAGATCAATAAGCAAGCTTGTCCAAACTCCCATGAATCCAGTAAGTAACACTATCGTACAGTCCGGTCTCTTCGTCTGATATGTTGCATATCGAGTCTGGGGTTCGTAAAACATCAGACCCCAATAACTCAATAAGTCATGCCGATGTGAGGCTCATAACGGGTCGAGAAACTATTGATAACACTTACCAGTAAATCTCAGCATCAGTCCTGGCCATGGACTTCCTGTTATAGCCAATCGAGCATATCGCAACATCAACTCCCTATACCGGGACCGACGAAACCCTTCCTATCGCTCATTACCTCCATATGACTCGGGACTGTACCAAAAATCTACCTATTTGAACGTGGTAGGGAGGAAATCAAAGCACGGTGGGAATCACACAAGTCTCTATGACGATCTCGGGTCTACAAACTAACCTGTACCAGTGTCACCAGAGAACTGCTATCTGAAGTCAGGTATAATACCATCTAGGAGTTCCCGGTGAGTCCTGTTCAGTGTACCCAGTCTCCACTGAGCACCAGTGTACAATCTTTGATGTCAAACATGTTGGCTATAGTGCCCTCAAGTCAATTATTAAATCGCAGGCACGCGATTGTGATGATTGAGGGAGGACCTATACCGGTAGAACAGTCTTACTCGAGATGATAGTATGCTATCTGGTTTTTCTTTATCATCATGTACATGCTTCAGATGGTATTACATATAACTATTACATGTTGATAGAGCCCATATGATTCTTTCTTGACTACTTGCATTATGATGGAGATCATATACATGGGAGCTGGATGGTCTATAAGCACATCCTTAAATGTCCCTAGTCGTGGGAGTATCGAGACCGGGCATTAGTACTCCAGAGTAGACTAGTGTATACTGATCGAGACCTCGACGAGGGGGGTGGCCAGTGTTAGATATGTATGCCCTAGGGGCCTGTATTGTATAGGATGCTAGGCATGTATATGTACAGAAACAATCTTTGCTCGTAATGATAGTATGCTATCTGGTTTATCTTCATCTTAACGTATGATGTGTTGTATTTCATATCTTTATATACATGTTGATGAAGCCCTTAGGATTATGCTTGACTACCGGGATTATGATGTAGATCATACTAGTGGGGCCTGGGCAGTCTATAAGGATATCCTATAATAGTTCCTAGTCGAGGGTATATCGAGACAGGGTATCGATATTACCAGAATAAACTAGTGTGTACGTTTCTTGACCCTGGGGGCGATGGTTGATCCCACAACCATTGGTGTTTGACATCAAAGATTGTACACAGGTGCTTATTGGAGAATGGGTACACCGAACAGGACTCGCCGAGAACTCCTAGATGGTATATATACCTATTGTCAGATAGCAGTTCTTTGGTGACACTTGTACAGGTTAGTCTGTAGACCCAAGATCGACATAGTGTCTTGTGTGATTCCCACTGTGCTTTGAATTCCTCCCAACCACGGCTCTACTAAGTCGGGCAAACAGGTGGATTTTGGGTACAGTCCCGAATCGAATGGAGGCAGTAAGCGATAGGAGGTGTTTCGTCTCTCACTGTATAAGGAGTTGATGTCGCGCTATGCTTGATCGGCCATAACAGCAAATCCCTGGCCAGGGTTCTCGAGATTTACTGATAAGAGTTATCAGTAGTTTCTCGAACCGTTATGGGCCGTAAATCAGCATGACTTATAAAGTTACTAGGGTCTGACATTTACCACCCCTAGACTTCATATGCGACGTATCAGACGAAGAGACCGGAATGTACGATAAGTGTTGCTTACAGGCTCGTTGGGGTTGTGATGAATTTGCTCGTCGGCCACCTTTTCGTCATGTACCTAGGTATCCGTTACGCACAGTTAGTGTCGCTGACGTGCTTGTGGTTAAACCTACTGCCAGCGTACTGCCGAGTCTTTAGAGTCCCACACAGAGGGTTCCCTGGTTCGGGCAAAAGATGTAGAGGCCGTAAGTTATTACGGCAGGGTTTCGATCATGTTCGTGTAATTGTTACAGGAATAATGATCGGAAGGATAATATTGGTAGGCTTTGGTTTAAGCCGGATACCGGTATTATATTATTGGATTATTTGTATTCGTATATTTCGGAATTTGGATACAGGTATACTTATATGGTATACGGTGGAGGGGTATTCTTGTAATTGTTATAAGAATACCTTCTAGAAGGAGACACCTCATAATTACATATTTATTTTGTGAAAATAAATAAATGAGGTGGAATTTGGAGAAAGTCTAAGAATGGATGAAGGAATGGCTTGTTTCATTTTTTATTCATTTGGAGTTACTCTTGAAGCATGGTGCAATTTTTTATTGCATGCTTCAATTATTTTCATTTGAGCCATATCATTTTTCCGTGCTTGATTTTCTCATTTATCACATTGGCATTCTCTCTCCTCATTATCTCCTTCCTCCTCCTCTTTGCTTTAACCATCACATGAGTTGTGAATCAAAAACTTAGAGCAAAAAGATAATCCAATACTTGATCTCTACATCATCTAAGTGATCTCTTCTAGCAAACTTGATCTCTTAGTTAAACTCTTGTGAAGAGTTTGTAGCTTGTTCGATAGCTCTCGGGTGGATCGTCTTGGATCTTGAGGTGGCCGGAGACAGAGATCTTTGCGACCACAAGGAGCCTAGGAGTCACATCCAAACAAAGACCTGAAGGACCGGTTCCTAGGTATAACACTATCATAGTAGATTAGATCTCTAGATAATTTTTGCTAGTTATGATTTAAGCACAAGATCTTGGTTTATGTCGGTGTTGCATGCAAGAAATTTTTGTTTATCGCTTCCGCCTCCTCACAAGTGTTGTGAGAGTGTGCAACGAACACTAACATGGTATCAAATCCTATCTTAAACCTTAAATAGCCTGTAGCAACGTTAGAATTCCGCCGTTTTTTGTCGTGCAAAAACTGCCGAAAAAACAGTTTTGAAAATCGAAGTTTTGAGTTGTTTGCACACCCTGCGGGCTCACGGTTTGAACCGAGAAGCCACGGGGTGGAGTGCGTGCACCCCGGGGATACCTCGGGGGGACCAGAGGTCGGACCCACACCCTAAGACCACTTCGAGGTGGCCTTGGGGGTGGGTGACCCGAGAGCACCCCAACTGGGTGCTCTCAGGTCTGCCAACCCCTTGGGGCCACCTAGAGGTGGCTCCTTGGGGTGGGTACCCCCCCGAGGCCCCCCATTCGACCGTTAATGTTATGTTCTTCGCCTCCATGAAGTTCGGGCAGGTTTCGAGTTTGTTTCGACTTCCGGATTGGCTCAAAACAATCGGTTTTTGAACACTAGCTCACTGGATTTTTTCAAGTGTTGGAAAATGATTTAGTTTGCTTATCTCGTGCGGAATTCAAATGTCGCGGTTACTTTACAAGCTTAGTGATGTGTATGTGTATTTGGAAACGTCGACTAATTTCTATATGACGATTAATCAGGGTTGCACCCATCTGTATTGATATAATGTGATGGTATGTGTATATGAATATATTGGATCGTCGTGATGAATAGCCGCGGATGTGAGAAGAGCATTTTTCTTTCATTCATGTAATTTGTAAAAAGCAATGTAATATTATTTTGCGGGGCACATCCGGGTTGAGGTTGTAGCCACTGTTTTATATTTCCTTTTTACTGTTTTTGCTCCTAGGATAGACCCAAGGTAGGGTGCACAAACTACCGGGTTCTCGTAGTGCCGAGTGGCCTACTCACTTTGTTGAGGGTGGTTGCTTCACTTCGGGAATTTGGCGTGTAGTTTGCCGCACCCGTAGGGGTCTAGGGTGGGGTTTGGCTATTCATCACGACTGTGGAACCCGTCTTTCATTAAGGGCTTAAATGAAATACGGAATTCCTAGTATATCCAATGTATTCATCTGTGATCTGGAATGTTTATAAATGCGTGCGACGAATGGCTATTTATATATAAGATATATAATAAACGTTGCTTATGTTTTGCACCCGCGCTAGTCCAGCCCCCGCTCTGCCATTAGTTAAGTAACCTAACGGTTCATGACGGTGCTCCGTGGCGAATGCGGATAGCATAAGCGTACGTTCTATTTTCGTTTCTTTTCTGTGATGTTTAGGAAACGTAAATGATGGGACAACATTAATTTGATTAATGTTAAGAAAAAGAAACCTAAAGATGTTGTAGAATCAAACTTTTTAAATTGGGTAACTCTAGTTTTTGCTTTGCATTGTGGTATTCCTTGATGAATATCCATCACCTCATTCGATGAGGAAAGGGCCGAGATCCCTTCACCGGGAGTGACCCCTTTAGAGAAACTAGAAAATGTTACAAAGCACTCAATTATTTTTATAGTTGATCTAACTTTTGCTTTGCATCGTGGTATTCATGAATATCCAGAACTTCATTCGATGAGGAAAGAGCCGAGATCCCTTCACCGGGAGTGACCTCTTTAGAAAAATTAGAAAGATACTACAAAACCATTCGACTTTTAAAACTGGAGCTTAAACCACTCTTTTCACTAGATTCTACAACGATATCAAGTTCAAAACGTTAAGGGTTTTCATAAAAACCATCCGTTGCCCTCCGCCATTTTTGGAAGCTGAGTATTAGTATTCGTGCCACGTTTGTTGACTATAGTTAAGGCGTGATGTACGGTAGCTAAGTGATGTCTTCCTATAAAGCATTTGATGCGATCGATTAGGACATTCGTATGACTTTGTTGACCATAGTTAAGGGTCATGAGGGTGGGTTTGAATCAATCACGAAATGGCGGGTAGAACTTGACTAATGCTTATGGTTTGTTGACCATAGTTAAGGTCATAAGACATTAGGGGTAAAAATCATATCGGGAATTTCAAGGGTTGAAATTTGCAATGAGATTGCATACCTTCTATTTGATAGTTGGATCCCGATCCCACTGTGAGTAAAAGTTACTCCCGGGAGAGTTTTGCACTTTACAATTAGCTAATCCAGTAGGTGTCTAGAAAGGTGTCAACGGGGTTACGCTTCTAAGAAAACGAGGTTTATTTTAATTAGGTCCATGAGAAAGCACGGGGAACCTTCCTCGGAGTACCGTGTCACGTCCCGAAAGTATGGAACATGACCGGCACTTAAACTACGAAACGTCTCGAGGCGTACGTAATCTAAGTAAACCGAAAACCCAGAAATCCAAACCAAGAAAAGTAGTAGAGTGCAGGAAAACCAATTTAAAACAAGTAGTTTTAATAGCATAAGCCGAATTATGCGGTTTTTAAGAACATCAAAATTTACTGAAAATTTCGGCAGAGTCTCCTTTGTAAAAACTGGCTCCCAAACGGGATACAACATGAATAGTATACGAAATCAATAAAAAGGCATCCCCAAGCGGGAGCTAGCTCTTCGTCAATCGACGGTCACAACCACACAAGTAATATAATATACAACGCCAACGGCGAGGATCAAAACTCAAAAGGAACTCAAAACCACCAGAAATATAACGAGCGACTCTAAGGTCGAAAGAATAAACAGCACTGGTCTCTATCTCAAAATAAGTACATGTTTGGTTGATGGAACTTCTAGATACAACAGAATAATGATATACAAGATATAAAATGGGGGTATGATACAAGTAAACCCACCTACTAGCAAATCACCCGAATGAAACTGAGCCCGCAAGCCGTAATGAAACCTGTACGGCAAATCTGCAAGAAACTGGGGCACAACGGGGGTGAGTTGCCAACTCGTGAATAGAAAAACATCTACGAACAGAAATCGCATGTATGACGCAATCCTAGGTCATACGATCATAATATATTCTCAAAATATACATAACAAGCAGCCTATAACAATGGCTAGGGTAATATCTAACCGAGTGAAATCTCATGTGCCCGTGTCAGTGCCTCAGGTAGCAATATATCATATGAATGAGGTATGAATGCATGAAAATAGAATACATGTAAATGAAGAAACCGTTTTCATAAATTAGTGAGATTTCCTTCGTATTTTTAAACCGAGGTATCATAATGAAATCAGCATCAACAGTGTCTAGCATCGACACAAAACATAAATCTCACTGACTCGAAATATCAATGTCTCAATCTCAATATCTAGGGCGCCGTCAGTCCAGACCGGCCCCTACCATCCATCTCAAGACCACGACGGTATCCTCCGGATATCCGACGCGTCGGGTAATATCACCGGTAGGTAGTGCTCCCCAGCCAGGCTCAACGTCAACAACACATTCCTTTTGCCCCGGGGTACCATACCGGGCCCACCATGTACCCGTGACGGTTCCTCCACTCCTCGACACGGATCTCCAAAACCACAGCAAACTCATGGTGGACGACACTTTACATCACTAGAAAACCGCAACATTTTATATTTTAAAAGATCATAAGTTGTAAATTTTGCGGCTTTCCCCAAAATCCAGAAATATCATAAATCTCAAGAAATCATCACAAGTGCATATGTCAATGATAATGAACTAGGCATGAACAACTGAATAACAGTATGCATGAAGTGGTAGGTAATAACTACAATGTCTAATATGGCATATAAGAGAAGTACACTAATATCATGTCAAAACTACCAGCTAACAACCTAAGTCAAACAATTATATTCTCTAAAGTGTACGTGACATGGCAATTACCGATGAAGATGTGTGTGAGCCGGCAAGTAGGTGTACGTGGTACATACACATCATCGGTACTGGTGCTGGTGTCCTAACAGCATGATATCAATAATGGAATATGCAGCAAAATAAATATGCGAGGCAGAGCGAACAGCAATAATGTGCGGGAGCTGAATACTAGACACAACGATAACTAATCTACAATAATCTAATATAAGTCCTACGAATGGTGCCTTTTGAAATAACACGAATCATGGGGTTTTGAAAATAGGGGCTACGGTGTTTTTATGAAAAGATACGTCGTTTTTGAAATATCCGTAGATTCCCTTGAGCTGTCTTTAAAAATGCCCACGATTCGTTAGTTTTTGAAATAGGTAAGAAGTCTAATCTAATCTAACAACTACACTAAACTATACGGCTGAACTAACAAGCTGAACTACAGGTAAGGAAACCACCTATCATCTGAGTCGATACATATACCTACATGTATATGTATAGTCGGTGATCCCGCCTCAATAATATCATATCCGATACCATATCTATAATCAGACATCCCAAGTCAAGAGTGCGGATCAATCATCAAAATATAGCTCGTACGTAAATCCGTCGTACGGCATCCCAAATCTGGGTACGGGTCAATATCACATTCATCATACTATTCATCTGATATCCTCTTTATCAAATATCATGATCGGGGTACTGATCTACGTCTAGTACCATACTGATACCGCCTACGTACGCATGGACGTGTGTGAAACACTACGTCAAGGACCCGCTACAACGTCATGTCGTATCTAAGATACGAACTCTGCTATATCACCGATCTCACGGCCTCAAATCAAATCTCATAGACTCAGCTCAATCCCAAGTATCATCCTCAGTCCGTATGTGAACACATAGTCCCATACCCATGTGAACACATAACTATAAAGAATCCCATGAGCACATATCAATAGGAATGTATGCAAGTATGTATGTGTGTATGTGTGTGTAACACTACCCTAGGGTTCGCAACACTAAAGTAATCCAACACACCAATATCCATCCTAAGCATCGTTATTAATCCTAAATAACATATAACAATTGTTGGTGTGTATACGCATCCGTATACACCACCACGGACTGCGGGGGTGCTATACGCCATCCACCCGACTTCTTCCCGTAGATATAAATCTACTCACCTGGTCCTCGCTCGCCGGTGCCGACGTCGCCACGCGCTTGCTTGTCGTCTCGAAGTCCGCATGGGGTACCTACATATCATAATGCACCGTATCGCATTAAAACTAAATTCGAAATCGAAACGGCATACGAAAATCAAATCGGCACGCCTATCACGCATAGGTCCAAACCTATCGCCTACGCATGCAAGAATAGTCAAACCAACCCTCGATGTCGATGTACAAACGTCGAACCATCGAGAAAAATCCAAACACACCCATTTTCACATTCACAAACACTAAACATACATATGAAATAGGGTGAAATCATCAAAATCAATAAATTGATTAAATCGGTTAATTTCCAAAAATTCTAGTAAAGGGGGTCGTTAACTGTTTTACTACAAGTCTTGATGTTTTAGCAAATTAGAGTTCACAATAATCACTAATTATCTTAATCAGGCCACATAAGCATTTACTAGATTTTTAATTTTGCCAAATTATATTAAACCAAAAACTAGTTTGCAATTTTTCCAATTTCAACCCTTTTAAAGCAACAATACATAATTCAACAAGTAGGCTAGGTTTTGCACAAGCTAAGGTATTAAACTACCCATTATAATTTCAATGATGTGATGATACCCTTACCATATTTTAAATTCTCAATTTTTTCATAATATTTGAAAAAAACTAGTAAGCATAAAATTCCAAATTCGGTGCAAGCATCTTAGATTTGCGATCTAAAGATCAAAATCACAAGTAAATATCCAAACTAAACTAACTAGAATACAACTACACATAGCTAATCTAGTTGTGATGCTTAAAACCCTAATTCAAAACCAAACCCTCTTCTTTAAAAACCTAGAATGAAATTAGCACTAAAATTTAACACTAAAACAATTTAATTAAAGGAATTAACCATAAGTGTTAGTTGGGTAAAGATTATACCTCAATATATAGAGATCTAGCATGAAGATTTGCTTCCAAAAACACCTCCTTTCTCCATATTTTAAACCAATTTGGGTTAGAGAAGAGGTAGAATAGGGTTTTGTGTTGAATTTGTAAAGAAATTTGTGGATTTTTGTAGAATTTTGATGGAATTTAAAGCAAAAGAATTGGGGATAAAAATGAGGGGCTGAAGCATGGAAAGATTCGGCCAAGGGAAGATGGGAGAGAGTGTGAGGAAATGGTGTGAAAAAAATCCAAGTCAAAGCCCCCCCAAATTACCGTAATACCCCCATCCAAAATAATATAATAAAAACCTATATTTAAATCATTTGAATGAGTCAAAGAAGCAAGGAATGGAAGGGGAAGTTGCTGATCCAGCAGTGGTGGGGCCGGCCAAAGTAGTGAGGAATGAGTGAGAGAGATTTTACAAAGAAATTCTATGCAAAAAGACCCCCCCACAAGCTCAAAATTGCAAGTTTTAGCTTAAATTAATTATTTTTTTGTTCTCCATAATAAAAACCCATTAAAACTTGAAATAAAATACTAAAAATTTATATTACAACTAGAATTTAATTAACATGATTTTAAAGATTAAAATTAGCCCATTTAAATTTGTATTTATCGCTAATTTAATGTATTTTCTTACCGGCTTAAAATAATATTAAAATAATATTTTTTTCAGAAAATTTGAAATTTCACATGTGGCTCAATAAACACCAAATACTAGTA